>JARHVA010000205.1:2625000-3225000 GCA_037957365.1 Torreya grandis | reverse complement strand
CAAATTATGAAGGAAAGATTACAATAATCTACCAAAGTGCTATAAGTATCATTCATTTTTAGAAATTACTCTTACAAATTCAATTTTTTGTAGTAGATGAGTAATATGACTGATTCATATTTGGTTGTAGAAGTATTAATTCATTTTCATATTTTGTTCCTAAGGCATTTGTAATTATTTGTGCATCTATCCCAAACTTCCTTGTAATCCATTTCCCTTTCTTCATGCCACGTTAGCCGAATAATCCATCCCTTGCTTGAATTCATTATTTAAGGGGTCTGCACTTATCTACTTGATAAATGATTTTCTTAGATCACACTCTCAAGGCAAAATCTCTTTTATATATCATAAGCAATTTGTTTCTAATCAAATTTATTTCACATAATCGATTAGCAAGGTCACTAGTGTTATGCCTATTTTCTACACCCCCTAATTTTTTTTCCCAAAAGTCTATATTTATTGCCATAGAGATGACCCTATCATAAAACCTAAAACTATGTCAGGGACCCTATTGATTGATAATATTTGTAGATGCATATTTGATTGTGAAATTTCATTAATTTATTGATAGGTTTTATTTTTGTTTTAAGTGGTTTCGAAGAGTATGGTGGATAAATGAATAAAATATGCATATGTGATTATGGATGTGATTAGTTATTATGTTGATTAGTCTTAACACACTTTGATAGTTTTAATTGATACTTGAATTTTAGTTCTCAATCATATTTGATGATATAGGCTGATGATTTAATCTTCATGAGTAACTTTGATTCATAATTCAGATGGTAATGGTGATATGGCTTTCCAAAAAGACAATGCAAATCAATTTTGGTTCAAATAATTTAGTTTTTTTCACTATTTGATATGTTGGTAATTTGGAAAGTTAATATGCTTTGAATGGCTCAATGGTGCTTAGTCTATCTTGTTTTGATTCTACACATGGTACAATTCATGAAATCATAATTGACATATTAATGTTTAGTTATTTTTAGATTCGTGTTAATATTCAATTTGGTAATCATAATTCTATCACATATTTTTCACCCCTATCTTGAAGATGTATGAGTTAGATACAATTTCCAAAAAAAATCTAATTGACATAAAAAATTCACTTTACTAGAACATGGGTACAAATATATTTATTTGTATAAAGTTTGAATTCGCATACAATTACCTAAGGAGACCTATCCTAATATTCATGGTATAATGTGATTCTTTGATGCTAGGATAATGTGTTTGAATTTCTAAAGGTTTGCATTATGTGAATTGGTCATGAGATTAGATAACACTATAGACCCTTTGGCCACTTTGCTTAGCTAATCAGCAATTTTGAGCTCATTTTTAATTTTTATGACCCCCTCGATGGGTAACAAAGTAGACATTTGGTGATTTGAACACCACTTGGCATATTTTATTTTGAGGCTAGTGAGTTGGCATATGTATTTAAGTGAGGTTGTGTGTTTCAAGATTGTTCAAATATTTGGTGGTAATTGGGCATTTATAACTAACCAATCTTCTCGATTGATGGAACTTAGCAAGGTGTTTAGCAAGAAGAATATTTTGTTACTAGCTTTATTAAGATTGGAAAAGTAGTTTAGCAAAATTTCTAAGTACACTAGAGTTAGTGCAAACCAATGGTAGATTAGTATGTCATCAAGGTAGTTATGGTTCTAAGGGTGGAAAATAAAAGGTTGGATTTATTTATTTTGTTCATCCATTTTCAAGCTCTCAAAGGGAGTGAAACTCTAGAAAAATTGTTGGTGAATCATAGAGTAGGGTTTGGAGAGGATATTTGTAGGAGTTTAAGCGTGAAACTAGGTATGAATATGGTATTTATTTTATCAGTTTCATCTTGAAAATTTTTTGGAAGAATGAAGTTTGGAAAGGTGAAAAGATAAATTTTTCATGGTTTTTGAGATTATTGTTTTGAGTTTTGTTTTAAGATAAAAGAATATGGATATATTTAAAGTTTCAGTAAATCTTTCATATACAGACAAGTATAAGTTGTGACAACCTTGATGAACATGTGGGTTTTTAGTTTTCTACATAGTTGAAAAGGTTTTTTATTTATTTTTATGGGTTTATTTAGAATGATGAAACTCAGAACTTGCATGAAGAATTATTTAAGTTTCTATGTTGACTTTTGAAAATATGTTGATGTACCTACAAGTTAGTTTTCATTAGTTGCATGATTTAGTTTTATAAAAATATATGCATACAATCATGTGAAGAAAAGGTGATGATTTATTATAGTTTGAGAAAGCCTCTGCATGTTTAGAAAAGAGTTTAAATATTTGCATGCACTCAAGTTTTGGTTCTAAAATTTTGAAGATGGTATAAAAATATATACAGACTAGTTTGCATATGTTGAGGGTTTGTATTTTCAATTGTTTCTATGTAAATCCTATTTTCAACAAAAAAAAAATTTATGACAGTGTTCATTCTTGACACAATAGATGGTTTTCATTTCTAGTCAAATGAAAGTTAGATTTCTTTTTTTTTAGTAAGAGAGATTATGGTCTGGTTACATGCAAAATGTTAAAATTTTTGTCATGCTTAAAATCAAAGTTTAGGGTTTTCATCCATGGCATACATTTAGATAACTTTTATATATGTAGTTGTTTTTCTATTTTGGGTTGAAATAAATTATAGCTTTATTTAAAATCTATAGAATTTTTGGAAAGACTCCAATTCTTGTTAGTAGTTTTCATGCATATGAGCTTTTTGGTCTCGATTTTGGAATTTTATAGAAAAGTTAAGCATGTAGATAGCCTTGTTTAAAATTGGTTACAGACTTAGGGTTTATCTTTGATTAATTATAAAAAAGTGATTTTCTAGTTGAAGGCAAGCAAAATGGTGATTCTAATGAACTCGTAAATTATGATGAAATTCACTAAATATTGTTACATATATAGTTGTTTTATGAACTATATATGTAAATTGTCAAGTGGTTTGAAAATAGTAATGGATAATTTAGTTTGATACATTTGGGTATATTCAAAATCATGAAGTAGGTATGTTGAAATGTTGTAGCATAATTTTGATAATTTACATCAATTTATTTGTATGATCAGTTTGCATGTGTTTTAAGTGATTCTAGTTCATGTTAGTGATTGTGAAAATAAGAAGTGCTCAAATGGCTATTTACAATTCATTATTTTTAATGATTTGGGTATGATAGTGATCATTTTGGAACTCTATTCTGGTTTTAGTATGGAATATGCTCAACAAATATTGGAATATCAATTATTTTGTCAAAATATGAAGTTTAATCAGTCAGTTGTGATAGAATAATAATGGAAAATCTATATATATATATATATATATATATATATATATATTTGAATGGATTTTAAGTTTTGGAAACATGAAGTTACATTAGAAATTGTATCTCAATATTGAGGGTTTGAATTTTTATTTAAAGATAGATATTGAAATTAAAATTAACTAAGGATTGATATCATAATTTTATGAATTTAGATACAGTGCAGTGATTTTAGTATAGTGTAGATTTCAGTCTCTTTTATAGTTTTGCTTGGACTTTTATTTCCAAACTTAGTTTTTACGACTATATTTTTAGATTTTTAGTATGTCTACATGGGACTAGCCAATTGGGAGTAATAGTGATGGAGGATGGGGGCAAAATTTTAATAGAGGTGGTAGTCATTCAGGTCATAACAAAAGTTTTAATAGGATTGGGTTTCATTCTAAGTGTTTTTGGCCTAGATTCCATATGGGCACAAGAATGTCTATTCACTTTGATGTTTATGACCTAGAATTTTAAAATATATTGAATAATCTACCTGTTAACCCAATTAATAGAGGCTATAGAGGTCATAAGGTTTTTTGTGGTTAAATATTTGGAGTCTGTACACACTCCCAAAGTAGCTCTTCTCATCACCTAGAGAATGATCCTTATTTCTTACCACTACATCCCCCTAATTTTGAGGTGAACTAGTTAATGAACCATTGCCTGCCAATCAGTTGCTCATTAATTAGCCTAATTAGCTTGAGATGGAGACAACCCATGCCACATATTTTAGGAATATGGCTACTCTTTTAGATACACTACCCCATCTAATGCAGACCTTGGTGGGAAGTGTAAAAATTTGAATCTATCAGGTGCCCATAGTGAGCCCCTTTTGAGGTCTAAAAGGTTGAGTTTGGGAGGCCACGGATATGTCAACAAGAGGAAAACCATGGACATTCTAATTTATACTAAAAAAAATAACATTGTTATGAAAATGACTGAGCCTAAAACACCTAGAGATGTTAGGTTGATAAAAAGTATCAATCTAGAAATTCATGATAACATAACTAACATGAGGACTAGATTATTTCCATTCCCTAAAACTAAGATGGAGTATAAAAGTTATCTCCATGAGTAGGACAAATAATTAATTGAAGTGTTATCAGATTTAGATGACTATTATTTATCCACAAGATGATTTTTTATTTAGTGTTCAACTTTTCCATGTAGAACTTGAGATTTTGGCTTAACACTTCAATACTTCACACTTGATAAATTTGGGTATATATAATGATTTTGAAGTTGTTAGCATTATGGTTTAATCATAAGTAGAATTTATCAATTTTGATTTATTATTTTATGATTAGTGTGTATTCTACTATATTATTAGTTAATATGGGTCCCCACCTATTAAGGTTTAGTACCCTAGGTCTATTTTTTTAAATATCCTTGAGTTGAGGGTATAAGAAGAGATCAAGCATTCATTTGAAGATAGACACACAACAAGTATTGAAGACTTAAGTATTTTTTGAAATTCATCATTTATCTCTTCTTTATATGCAACTTCTCTAAGATAGTACAGCTTTTATAGATAGACCTAATTGTACTTTATCTGACAATTAAAGTAATCACTTATGCAACATGGGTATATCTAGTATATTTATCATCTATTACTAATTATCTAAAGTTTTTTAAGTTTAATATATTTTGATTATTTATATTTGTATTCCCATGAGCAGATCTCAAGTATTCAATCTGAATAATAATGATCATTTCATTTTTCCATGACACTTCATTGATCTATTTGATTGCAAAGTTGTCATTCTAGGTTTTGTAAAGAAAAGATGTTGGTTTTCTCATTGAAATTTACCTTTTCCTGCTAAGATGACTCTCATCTAGAGACTCACACATCTTTTTGTAATTAATTCACTCTAACTTAATACAAATAAAACCTATAGATTTCTTCTAAATCAGGTTTCTTTTGTTAGATATAGTTTTAGTTTATTATATTTTTTGTTATAGTTAGTTTAGTTTATTTTGTTCTTTAGTTCTTAGATTAGTTCAGTTCACTACTCTTTTTTGATTTGATTGGTATAGATTTATTTAGAGTCATTTTGGTTTTACTTAGATTAATTTTAAATATTTGGATTAATATCTGTTGTAGACTAGTTTTTATTAGTTTCTCATTTGATTTTCTAACTTATTATTTGATTTTATCTTATATCCTTGTTTCAGTTCATTTAGTTTTAGTTACTTAGATTATAATTTATTCATGTCTTACATTTTGTTACCTTTTCCTATTTAAGTTTATTAATATCTCTTAATCTAGTTTCTTGGATTTAGTTTAATATTTACTTTTTGTCTATCTTAATCTATTTTATCTTCTAGCTTGTCAAATAATTTACCAGAGTCTTTTATTTAACAAATTGTTCTTAGTTTAAATTTAATTTCATGTTTTACTTTTAGTTTTCTTTATTTAGTTTATAGCTATATATTTGTTTCATTTTAGATTGATCATTCATCTTTATTTCATAGGTTTTACAACTGTCATCCTTCCTTTAGTTTTAATCTTGTTTTACAGTCTTAGCTTCTTCTTTGTTAATCAAAGTTCTCTTTTTCCTATAATGTTTTATGAGTAGACTTTCATGTTTAGATTAGATTCTTTTCATGTTTAGTTCATTTTCTATTCTAGGTTCATTTCTCTTTGCTATAGGATTAGATGTTTACTTTGTTATTAGTTCTTTGTTTGTTCTTTTGCTTACATGTTTGTCTTTCTCTCTCTTCTTTGGTATTTCTCTTTTGATTTAATCTTATTTAAGGTTAATATGAAAGCATTATAAGCAACTAATGAAGATATCAATTGAATATTCATATATATTATAGAATCAGGTTTCTATTCTTCAAGAGACTATCTAACTAATAGGTTTTCTCTATCAGATAGAATAGATTAGAGATTTATATCTTAACTAAATTTTGATCTAATAAATAGATTTTTAATTTTTATAATGGAATAAATTATCTTGATAACTTGTTGATTATTTCTTAGAATTTATAAAAAAATACCTCATGTTTTTTAGATCTTAGATGAGCCTTTAGAACCCTTACAATTAGACTGGTATGATTCTAACTTTACCTTCACAATAAGCAAAAGGGTTGATTTATTGATGATAAAATTTTCATCACCAATAGAGACACACATAACCTAAAGGAGGCATTTGCCTTTGATCATATCCTTGACATCTACTACATACAGATTTGAGATTGAATTCATAATATCAATGGGTTTTGATAAAATTGAAAGAGGAAACACAAGTGTCAGAACCCTCATCAATCAAGTCACGTTTGACTTGGATATCACCAATTTGGACACTAATGAATAGAGGAGGATCATCCACACAAAGAAGCATCACATTGGTGATCAATCATGGAAGTGAATGGAAATTTTAGGGAAAGAGAAGTGTCCATTATTTCATCAATATGTATGGACATCTCTTTGCATTATTTCAATATGCTATCTTCATATCCAAATAAGGTTGCTTCACGTCCTATTAGGGGAGGATGAGTGATGTTCATTTTGAATAAAATTACATATAATGGTTATTATGGCATGGAGAGGTCCTCATAAGTTAGATAAATGGGATTTGGGATGGCAGATTAGTGATTTTTGTAATAGGATCCCACTCATCATAACCCATAAGAAGATTATTAGAAAGAGGTGCATAGTGTTGAAGGAGGTTCTTGAAAGGAAGAGCTGAAGTACATTATAATTTATGTTGATAAGAGGTAGAAGTTTTAGTGAGAGGAAAAGTTTTTATATTATGTTGAGAAGATGAATTAGTTGATGCAGGTTGGTTTTGAGAAGTGATAAAAGAAGTGTTGATATAAACATGGGTATCATTGGTATTAGGTAAAGAATATGGAGAGATGGTAGAAATAGAATGGGAAGTGTTATCCATGGGAGGAATTGGAATTGGTTCATCAAAATTTATAATTTCATCTTGCCCCAACTCATTGAAGTGAGTTGGAGAAGAATCATGGATAACATAAAATGTGAAGACAATGGAGGTATGTAGATAGGTTGAGGATCAATGAAAGAAACCACCCTTCACATATTAGTCATATTAACCACATTCTCTTTTATAATTTTGTCAATAAGACTTTATAAATTATTTATGGAAGGTGTGGGCTTGTCTTGGTTATCTTGGTGATTTGGAAGAGGATCTTTATAGATGACCAAATGATTATTAGCTTGATTCAAAGCTTGAGACTTAGTATTTGTCTTGTGGACTTTGAAAGAAATGTCATAGGTTTGTTGGCATTTCTGAATGATATAATCATGGTTAAAATTGGGACCAAAAATAAAATCCATAGCTAAATAATGAAGTTGTCTACAAGTCTGATGAGAATGAACTCAACTAGCATGAAACCAACAAAATTTATTGGGACCATACCAAGATTTCATAAGACAAATGGGATCAAGTTATCATTAAAAAGGCATGGGTAGATGTTTTAGTAATTTTACTAAGGATAGAGGTTTGTGAACATTGATGTTATTAGGTGAATATAAATGACTATTTATGAATTATTGAGCCATTAGTTCCAAAGATTGGTTAGGAATAAAAACTTGAATAGTGTGAATGGTATCATAAGAGTCCATGACACCATCATTGGTAGCATGATGATTATTATTTTGTTAGTAATATATAAGTACCTACAGAAGGTTAGGATGTCTCTAATTGATGCATAAGGAAATATTGATGTTTATCTTGGTCAATATCCTCCTCTAATGTATGTGGACAGAGAGTCCAAACCTGATATTACAACTTGGGAAAAAGAGGATTGGTAAAGAAATGGAAAATGTTATCATAGGCCATGTTATGTTCACATTTGTTGGACAATATCTTCCACCTCTTAACAAAACCTTGGGTATTTTCAGTTTCAAGTTGATTATAATTAATAAAATGGGCCAAGGTATTCTTAAGGAGATCACTAGTTTAGAAATCTTAGACTAAAGCATTTACTAAATCTTCCAAACTAGTAATAGAATATGGATTAAGTTAGTTGTACCAATCTAAAGCATCACCCATGAAATTTTTGGCTAATTTATTGGTAGCGGAAAAGGTATTTAAATTGACCTAGTCTTTATATAGATTTCCAAATGTTTTTAGATAAAGAGTAGGATCAATTGACCCATTGTAAGAAATGGTAGGGGTGATACCTCCTATATCAATATTAGAAATTTGAGATGTAAGAGGCTCATTTTGAAGATGCTTGATTATCTTGTTGACAAGAGGAGGTTGAGGGATGAGATTACCATGGGAATACCAAAGAGGAGGTGGGGGAACTTTTTGATTATGTGTGCCCCATAGCATTTGATGAGGGTGGGTTTAAATATGTATAAGGTTGTTTTGCATTTGCATCATTTGATTTGCATTATTATCTTGAAAAGCATTCATTTGATTGAGGGTTTTTAATAGGAGTTGGTGGGTTTGAGTTGTATTGTCAACATTATTTGAAGAATTAGAATTATAATTAGTGGCTTGGGTACCACTATGAGTGTTAGTAGGATTTTGAGAAGAGCTATTAGAATGTGAGGCACTAGTCACAAAAATTGTTAGTGTGGAAAAAGATGGACTAGTGAAGGGATGAGAAGAGGAAGCACTATAAGCATGATTACCATGGGTATCAAAAGATGCACTAGTGGAATAATTGAGGAAAGTGAGTCTTGAAAGAGGCCCACTAGATGTAGAACCTATCATGTTATTAGAGAAACTAGGCATGGAGGTAGATTAAGTCAAAGAAGAAGAAGTCATGGTATGAGAAGGGTTCAAAATAGAAGGAAGAAGTTGAGAAGAAAAGAAGCTAGTATCCCCAACTCTATGTGAAAACATGGGAGAATGTGAATGAAGATTTTCAACATGACCACTAATCATGAGATGGTAAATGGTAGAAGGATCTTTTCCTTGATGTTGAGGAAATTCAAAGATAAACAAGATTATTTCAAGTATATACTCTAATTTAGGTTGATCTTCAAGTGAGAAGAGAGGATTACAAAGTGAATGGGAATGAGGAGGGGTCCTATATTTTATTATGTGAATGGATATATGAACATTACTCTCATCCAAAATAGGAGCCACAAGCTACTTATGGGAGAACCTATGAGGGTTGGTAAGACTCATCATATCCATTGAATTCAACTCACTATTGTCTTTAAATAGGAAGTTCATGATGAGGGAGAAAGACTAGATAAGGAAAAAAGTGATGAAATATCAAGGAAATACAAGGGGATAGATAAGAGTACAATTTGATTGGATCAACATAGTACTAAAAATAGGGTCTAAAATTTAAGAAAAAGGAATACATAGTTGATAGGGTCGACCTAGTTTTATTACATGGGACAAAAAATAGGTAGAAAAGGATACAGATTTGACAGGGTCAACCTAGTACCATATCTTGAGGGGTAGAAAAGAATATTATGTTAATAGGGTCAACTTAGTACTACAAGTAGGGGAAATAGATAGTCTATAAGAGACTATGTTGAATAGAACAAGAGTGTAGTAAAACAATAAAAAAATTGAAATTACTTTTGAAAGCAAGAAATGAAAGGAAACACACAATCAATTAGGTTAATGAAGATGATCCAATGGAGGTACATAGCACAAAACCTTGCACTAACATTAGCTAACACAAGTTTTTATAATACAACATAAAATATAGCAAAGAGCAAGTAGTTAACTTGGAACATAAATGCTAATGAAGTGGTCATCTTGAATATTGTTTGATTATCAAAGTATGATTTTAAGTGTGATAGGAAGTTGGCTATAAGTAAGGAACTAGAAAGCAATCTATGGATGGTATCAAGAATTTTAGGCTAAAAGGGATCTATGTTAGCAATGGTACTAGTTTGGTATTAGGGCCTACCCCCTCACTTCACACACTATAGTGATAAGGGTTTCAAGTGTTTTTCCAATATATACCATTAACCAAGTGTTTATACTTTGCCAAAAAACTAAGTCAGCTTCCCCCTTGGTGATGAAATCCAAGTAGGTAGGCCTTGGGTAGACAATTATTTGAATGACTTTTAAGATTATGTGATTTGGTAGAGTGTTTATAAAAGATAAAAAAATTACAACTAAATAGTATATTTTAAAACCACCTAATTAAACTATGTAATCTATTCTAACCATACAAGTAACTGAAAGTGAAAGTGTGAGCTAATTACTAGCATATAAGTGTTAATTCTAACTTGAAACATAGTACAGTGTTAGTTTAGATGATAGTGTATATAGAGATTACAAAATAGAGTCAAGAGTATCATTATTATATTACTAAAGTAAGGGTCTATTAAGAACTATGTCGATAGTGTCGACCTAGTCTTTTAAATAGAAGATAGAATATAGAACTAGGTCGATAGGGTGGACCTCATTTTTTGTATAAGGGTATTTTTTAAAGATTACAAACTATGAAAAATAGAACTATAATGAATAATAGAAATGAAAGAGAAAGAGATAAAATAACCTTGGTGGGTTAGAAGATGTAGAGGAAAGTGAGATTACTATTAAAGTGCCCTAATTTTTACTCACAAATTATGCCAACTATGTCAACTAGGTTGACCTAGTTTTATAGTTCCATGTTTGTTAAAACCTATAAAGAATACTATGCTAATAGCGTCAACCTAGTATATTTTTTGTAAGTCTGAAAGTGTAATGTGTCGATAGGGTTAACCTAGTAGCTTGTCTAGAAGTGAAAACCTATATTGTGCTACCTGTTTGACCCAGTAGCTTATATCTAATAAAGACCTACATAAATAAAACAAATTTGTTTTGATGTTACTATGTTTTAAACCTATGCACAAAAGTTAGAAAATATGTCAACATTACTGACCTAATATCACAAATATATAAAAATAAATTAATAGAATGATAAAATTATGAAAATTATGAAATAAAACTTGCAAGGGTTAGATTTACTAGAATGCATGCAATCATAAATTCATCATGTCTATAAATCAATCTTAACTCAGAGAAGATAGATCATACTTACACTTTTGATTGGGGATACATCAAATAATCAATAATATGACCAATATGTGGATCTACTAGACTTAATTATGGGATATCTTACCTCAATAAACAATGTTAGTGAGGGTTCCAAAGCCTCTAGTCAAGCACAATCATGTAATAACCCTAGTTAAGTCCTATGTTTTCATATTCACTAAACTAATAACAAGTAAAGTAAATTCTAATCTAGTGTTCACCAAATATTTTGGTATAAAGTGGGGGTAATAAACAATAAAGGTAAACATGCATAAGAGACATATACTCATGTCAATTTATATGGAATCTTAATGCATGGAAGAGAAGTACAAATGTATATCTTCTACTCTTACAAAGGAGGAACAAAGTTAAGAATACTTATCTTTGAAGATGAACTCACTGAGCCTTAATTTATCCTTTGTCCAAAGTACTTCACAAGAGGTTGTTTTGGTATGTAAGGATGACAAGGATGAATTATCTCTAGGATACATAATATATCAAAGCATATAACAAACTTCTCCAAAAGACAAGATCTATATCTTCAAATAAAGTATGAAACCCTAAGCTTGTTCCTCAAGTATAATGGTGGATAAGTAGATGTGCAATATATCTTACTTCTTATCTTCTCTAAATAATGGTGAAATTATCTTGTATATATAGGTAGATTTAACCCTAAGCTCTTATAAAAGTTTCAACCAACAAGGTCAACCCATTCAACCTAGTAATGTTATGGACAAAAATTTTCTAGGTCATAGGTTAGGTCAGCCAAAAGCTTACCTAAACCCTAAATTAATTTTACCCAAAATAGTATAAGGTTGACTTAGTTGACCTAGTACTATAAATAGTCAAATGGGGATTAAGGCTAGGAAAAGGGGGATAAAAGGTGGTAAATGCTTGAAGAGTGTAAAATAGAGAAGAAAAAACTTAGGGATAAGGCTTTTAGGAAATAATTTTGTAGATAACAAGTGTTAAAAGGGATAATGATCTTGTAAAGCATAAATGGTCTGCCCACCCCTCTCCCATTGTACCCCTTAAGGCATGCACTTAGAGAGATTGAGACTCGATGGGTTATTATAGGATTAAAAACATAAAAATTTGATAGAAGTTTGAAAATATTATGTGCATATATAAATATACCATGGTCAAATTAACAATATTATTCTTGCAGACCAATCTCATGAACTTGCACCTTCACTATCTCATCTTCACTAGATAGGTCAACTTATGAGTAGCATTATCATCATATCTACTAACATCCAAAACATCTATCAAACATGAACATGTATTAAAATTATTTATAAACCTATACATTAACTTTGGTTCATCCCTAATCCATGATATCATATCCCTAATCAACTTCTCACTTCTACCTAGTTTTCTCACTATCTACACCATTAGGTTTGTTAGGATAGGTTAACTTGTATGACTAGTTTAGCACACCTTAGGGATATAAAATACTTATAAACCACTATGTACATAAGATACAAGTCTTAAGATTCAACCTTTGTCTATTTATCAACTTTGACTTGGTCAAATCTGACTACTACAATAAATCTCCAAGAAACAAGGACTTTCTTATAGGGTCCACTCACTCACCTGACAAACCAATCATACCTGGAGCTAAATATGAGAGTTTAATACATGATACAATAGATTAAATAGACATACCAATCTATTTTAATCACTTTAAAATAAGATCTTTCATATCGGGTCACTATTAGGGTTCTTTGAGGCTTTAAACCATCTTCCAATCTTAACAGTCGTTCATAAAGCTTAGTCTTTCATTCCTAAAATAAATGCTTGTAACTTTGATCTAGGACCCTTCCCATCTACCATGAATTTCTTAGGTTCCCATTAATAGGTTACACACTTTAATGAGTACTTGAAAGTTCTTGTCGAAGTGAGAACCCTTCATTATATGCACATGAGAGACTTCAAAACACTTTTTCTTGCCTTAACCTTCAAATTTTAACCTAGAACTTGGTCAACATGATTTTAAAAACATTACATACCTATGTCAATTCACACATACTAACACTTTCCTTGGAAATGGATCATACTACCCCATCTAGTCACCATGTCTCTTTTTACTCTCTAGACTTTGACCTAAAAGTCACATTAGGCCTTAAAACTAACCTTTTAGACACTATCAAATCTCTCAATACCTCAGATATAAACTCAATAAACTATATAAAACCTCTTATTCCTATATGCATCCATCTCACTAGGATTCCATACTCTTTCATGCACAAGACTAGGCATCATATGCAAAAGCCTTCTCAAGTCTCTTACTAGGTTCAAACACTTGACAACTTTGGAAATTGATTTTAAAACACACTTTGATGTTTATACACCTTTCTCACATGCCTTATATATTTCTCAATCAATGTCATACCTCTATACATACCTCTACATTATCATCATACACATTCTCATGATGTGACTATGTTTGTTATGACTAGGCTTCTCAAGAACCTTGTACTCAAGGATTGGTACTCAAACATGCTTACCTTATATTGAACCTTGACATCAACCTTAGAAGAATCATTAGGTTTCATTCAAACTCTCTCTCAATATAGAGTTAATAATTTTCCTTCAAATTTTATTTTATCACATGTCATCTTTATCACATACCACTTTACCATGCATCTTTACCATATGTATCTTTACATCAATGACATCAACCTTGACCTTGACATCTATGACAATAACCTTGAACTTGATATCAATGACAAAACTTCTCAACAAGATGCTTTGGATATTTGGATATGGTGTGTAGTAGATGATAATTCTACGGAACCCACAGTGTATCTCTGATGTAATGGTCTCTCAATTAATGGTTACCTAGTAAAGGAGATTGCATTTTGCTCACCTTTTTGTGAAAGATTAACCTTATGATTTTTGATAATTAATTTCTTAGATATAAATTTCTATTGATCAAGAGGATGTTCATATAGAATTCTATAAATTATAATTATCCCATTTGCATGATTATATTTAACACACCCATTCACTGTATAAGGTACTATTCAGAGTGTATATATCTAAGGTCTTCTCCATAGCATATCAAAGACACCTGTGGAAGGTATAACTTAGAATCTAGTAACCACATGTACGGGAGACACCTATAAAATTAAGTTAATTTCACTAAGAACCTATTGTGATGTCCCATCAAATGCTCTAACTAATTTGGTTGAAAGATGTAAATCATGATTCATATAACCCAAATGCATAAGTGATGTCATATTATGAAGGTTCTCTCTTACATCATTATCAATCATAACACTGTGTATAGGTTGGTCGTCAAGGAATGCTTGAATGAATAAGGAACTGAAGATATGAATTATCATCCCTAACCTCACTTTTATCAAAATTAATAGAAGGTATCTAGACCATAGGAGATATATGTTGTGTATAGGTACCAATAATCCCATCCAATGGGTTCTCATAATGATATGATGAGGATTCACATTATATTCCATCTACACTTCTAGATCCTTCTTTGAATGATTTTACAAAGGATTGTTGAGTATTTTATGTTTATGGTGATCATTAAGTTATGAACATAATGCTTTTACAAGATAATCAAATGTAACTTTTTTGTCATTGATGAGGTCATGGATCTTATGCTTCAAGGTAAAACATATGTTCATAAAATGCTCAAGGCCTTGGTGATAGTCACAATAAGCATTCACATCATACCCTTTAGGTAGAGGTCTACTCATATCAACCTCTATAATATGAGGGAGAGATATAATATGACACTCTTCAATCCATGGGATTAATGAAGTGGGAGACACACATAAGCATGAAAATTGTTTCCATGATTCATTGAAAAACAAAAGTTAATTAGGTGGTCATGACACCACATTAACAATGGTGGTCATTTCTTTTTTAGGCTTAAAATTTTTTACCTTATAACTTGGCTTGATATTAAACTTGGCATTAGATGTAGATATAGTCGGTTTATTTGATACATACTTAATTTTATTCAATGAGATAAGTCTCATTTCACAATCATGAATAAAATGGCATAAGTCATCAAAATATTTGAATTTTTTTAATACAATGGACTTGTGTAAAAGAGTAATCAAATATTTTTTTTAAATATCTTGAAGCTCTTTGTCTTCTATAAGATTGGTCATTTTAGCCAACATTATCTTCTACCTCAAAACATACTCATTAATAGGTTCATTGGTTCCCTGTTATATCTTTTCTATTTAGGCATATAAAAGTTTTCTAGTAATATTAATAGAGAAGTGTGCCAAAAAATGATCTATAAGGGGTTTAAAGGTATTTATTAATTGAGTTGGTAAATCATATAACCATCTTAAAGCATAGTCTTTTAAGCTTCTTGGAAATAGTTTGGTTAAAATTATATCATTCAAGGCATAATAAAGGCATGCCACAAAAAATATTGAAGATGTTATTCAGAATCACCCTTGCCATCATTAAATGTTTACTTAGGTGCAATAAAATTATTTTTAATGGGTGAAAATTTATATCTAGTGCAATAGGATTATGCAACACCTCATGTGAATCAATAACATAAAGATATTTCATAGAATTTTGTTCAATATTTATAACCTTAGTTATAGACACCAAAATCATGTCTATCCCTTGGTCATCCTCCCCCTTGGTCTCCTTAATCCCCCCTTAACACATCACCCATGCCTCCCTCACCCCATGCCAAATCTTAATTACTTAAACCCCATTTCATCCCTCCCACTAACCTATCACACTCATTTAATCTGCCTTGGACCATTTTCCAATGACAGTTAGACCTGGCAGTTAGAAGAATGGGCAAAAAGGCTAAAAATAGCCTCTTTTCCCATTCTTCAACTGCCAACATCGGTCATTATTTGGCCAACATCGGCAGTTTTGCCAGCGTCGGTTCCTTTAAGACTACATTTTTGCTTATATTCCTCCCCCCTCTGTGAACATGAATTCTCTTGCTCCAGACTTCAAGCTTTCTCATTCCTCAACTTCTTACAGGTATCAACATTTTAATAGCACTCTCCAGGCTCAGAGGTTCTGCTCCAGTCATTCTACACCAAATTCAAGGTTGCACGACACCTCCAGCATCAGCCACAATGAAAATAGGCCTCCTGCACCTCTGCCTCTCCACCCACAGCTAAGTATTTGTATTGGTCTTATTTTACTATCTTTTTAAATACATTAACAATCAGCTTACTGTCCATTTCCAAGCATTCTTGACACAACCCAGTCTACTCTTCTCAGAGAGGCTAAAAATCCTTCTCTCACCCTTATCTCTCTTTTTGCCCCTGTTATCCATTTGGTCCATTTTTAGCCACACTCTTTGTCCAATTGACTCATAACCAGCCACTAAAACTCCCATAGACACTCTAAACTACCTTGCTGACCACAAACAGCCCTAAAACTCATCCAAAGCCCCATTTCCCTGACCGACGCTGGCCACTAGGCCCATTGCCCCTACCGACGTCGACAAACTAACCGATGTCGGAGACCTTAACCAACCGACGCCAGTAGAACCACTGTCACTAGCGACAATGGGAGATAGATTGCCACATACAGGTATGCATTTGTTTCCATTTATATTATTCAATCTTTTATCATTCCTTTTTCTAGCAGTATTTTGTTCTTTGTCAATCAGTGGACTGTCATCCTTCCAAGAAGTCTTTGCACTTATGGGATCAAGCATTGCTTGGCAGTCCACTACCTACCTATCTAACAGTCTTCTTGTTTAAGTCCCTCTTATCTACAGGTGTCATCCTCCACAACCAAAGAGGAGTCCCCTCAATGTCTGGATAATGGTGCGCAGACCTCATTCGGGTATCATCTAACCCTAGACCATTACTTTAGTTTCTTATTTCTTTTGAATGTGGAAAAGCAAAAATATTTAGAAACATTCTGGCATGTCGGTGGGACCCTAGGAATTCTCCTTGGGTTCATACTTTTTTCTTCTAAGAAAACTTTTCATATAGGTGCATTAGGTCTCTTTTTGCATCTTTTTCTTCTATCTCTTCCAAAAGACACTATCAGGAAAGTTAAAAAGAATCCTTCTTTTTCTTTCTTTTCTGCACCTTAGAGTAGTGAAGTTCATACTCTTTGACCTTTTTTCCACTTGTCTGCATCTAAACACACATTTCAATTTGGGCTTAAAATCTATTACATCTCATTTCTGATTGAATGCATATTTAGTCCACACATCTAGTAACTAAAACCACATTATGAATAAATCATAGCACACTTATGTTACATGACCAAACCACTTTCACAACTAAACATTTAAACACACTTGAGACAAGGTCTGACTAGGATTTCATCACCTAGTGGATACCTTACCCTTCTCGGTAATCCTACTTGGACTTCACTACCAAGGGGAGAGCCCACTCTGTTCTTTGGTAGAGTATAAACTCTAGGGGAAGTATATATTGGCTAAGCGGCCCAGCTCGGCTCTGGGTTCGTGAAGTGATGGGAGCAAGCTCCTAGCACCAGGCCACATATGAAACCTAACACAGACTTTTAAACACCAAAACTAACTTGAAACCAACCTTAGACTGCTTCTTCTAGGACCCGTTCTAAAAGCCAACTTCCTAAACACACTCTAAGGCATAAGCCAACAAGACTCTAAAAATTTATTCTTAGGAATTTAACGTTTAGGGTCTACTTGTCTTCATCTTCTTTTATGTTCTTATCTGGTTTTTTGAGCTAGTATGGATGTATTATCTTGCCTTGAATGGTTTTGACACGTAGTCAAACCAAGACTCTTGTTGACCACGTGAGGCAACAACCGCTCCTGCCTTTACCTACCATAACCAGTCCTCTAATGGAGTATCATTCAGAGACTGAATGAACTCCTACCCAACCGACCCTGACTCAGCCTCCCATTGTCCTTGAGGGGGACCAAGACTTTGAAAGGTTCCTTGACCTCAATGTCAAGGCCCTTCAACACTATCTCGTGCAAAGTTGAATATGAGACTCCTTAGGCAACCCAATTTATGGGATGCCAACCTCTTTAGCTGAGACAACAGCCATATCCACAGCGTCTGTAATCTATCCCATAGACACCCAAGCCATTGCCTCAGTCAAAAACCTGACCATGACTAACCTTCAAGGTGTGGCTTCTCCTTCTGTTTTTGGACCCACCTCCTTTGGGGTTTCGACCCCCCATCAACCGTAGACTATTCAACAAAGCTCTACCCCTTTCCAAAATCTAGTTGTCTCCATCCCACCTACTCTCACCCCTATCAACACCAAGGTGGCTACTCATCCTTTGGCTAGTGATGTCACTATCCAACCACCTTTGGCAACATCAAGCCTAGTCATGCCTTCTACCTTCATGATGCAACCACCCTTGGCCTCCACATCTATCCCTGTGACTAGTTATTAGTACATTGCACCTATACAAGTGCAACCAACTACGTCATACACCCCTTCTAGCACCTTCCAAGTGCCTTACAACCTAGGGGGTGCCCCACCCACAAATCCGTTAGCTGATCTAATCAAAATGCTGATGGATAAAATGTCTAATCTTGAGACCTCAATTTCGAGCTCAAGAAATGTCCTTTCATACGACCAAATTTGTAATGAACCCATCCATCCCTCTATCCCAATCTGGTCGTATCCCAATCAGTGGGAACTTCCTAAGTTTTCTTGCTTTCAGAGTAAGGAAGACCCATAACAGCACCTACAAGCATTCAAACATGCTTGTTACTTGATAGCACATGATGATGCATCACTGCTATGCACATTCCCCATGTCACTTTCTGGTGCTACTCTTGATTGGTACAGCTCTCTCACCAGACACTCTCTTTTCACATTCACCCAACTAGCCCAACTTTTCCTTGACCACTTCTCGATCAATATCACCAAAAAAGTCTCCATCACAGACCTATACTCTATCAAACAATTTGATGATGAATCCATAGCCGATGTTGTTGCCCGTTAAAGAGGCTTAATCAACCAGCTCTCCTTCTCTTTGCCTCAACTTGAGCTCATCAAACTCTTTTCCTAAGCGTGTGCCAAACATATTTCATCTACTCTCTGGGTCCAAACATTCCATACCTTTGATGAAGCTTTCACGATGGCTAAGAAGCTTGAACTATGTGTCATTGAGGAAAATAAAGTCAAATTGCGGAGTAAAAACCCCAACACCAAGTCTAATGACTCTTCCTCTAAACCTTCTTCTTATAATTCCAAATCTAAGGCATCAACCAATGTTGTAGTTGTTAGATGATCATCTTCAACAACAACCAACCAATCTCAACCTTCCACATCAGACTACATCACAAAATAGTTCCAACAAAGATATGTGCAGCATTAATATACTCTGATAAGACAATCATACGCATCTATGTTGGATAAACTTGTCAAACAGGGAGTCCTTAATCTCCCCCAAATTTGACCACCTCCTCAATTTGATCTCACATGTTATCCCTACGTGGTATAGGGAGAACGACTTTTGCAATTATCATCGTGTCAAAGGCCATGACACAAATAACTATAAAACCTTCAAGAACATTATCCAAGACATGATAGACAAGGGTGATCTAGTCTTGGATAACTTGAATGCACCACCTAATCAAAACATAGACATCTTTAAACAACCCTTTCTTAACCATCCTCCTAGCCAAAACAACATACAGACCATGACTGATGACTCTCAAGAACATAATATACGCACAGTCAACACAGTCTCACCTCTCATGCCTGACCAACCTCTCTCACAGTCTCAAGAGGTTAGTCAACCCATTAGTCCATCACACGTGGATGAACCCTCTTCTCTTGTTAGTTCTCCATTGACCTCTCTTATACTGGAGGATGCCTTGACCATGCTAGCACCACTAGCCCCACCATCCTCCTTCTTGCTACCGATGGAGGACCCTACCCTTCCTACTCCTCAACCACAAGTAGAAGGCACAATCATCCCTGCCCTCTACCCTCTTGAGGAGCCACATTCTCTGATTCCTTCTCCACCAAGAGAAGAACCTGTCTCTCCACCTTCTTTGACCAAAGATGAACCAGTTATGACTCCCTCATGCCTTGGGTCTGAGATTGCTACACCTAACACATTTTCGGCCCCACAACCATCCACATCTTCTGAAGGACCAAAGCCTCATCCAACATCTTCCCAACCATTCTTTCAATTGATAGAGAAACTAGGACTTCTCCATTTGAGGAAATTAGAACATCAGGCATTATGGGAGCAACTCAAAGCTCCTCATCCTGCCCATCCCGTCTCATCTCCTGCCACCGACCCTCTTGTGACAAAATCCCCCAAAGCCTCCAACACAGACCAGACTTCTACTTCTAAACCTTCAAAACCTCAACCATCCACATCAGAACCTAAACCCTCATCCACCATATCAAAATCGATCAAATCCCTCAGAGTTTGCCCCGTCACTAACCTCACTCACCCACAAGTGAAGGTAGACTTGAACCTTGCCTTGCCCAATAGTAGTCTCCAAACCAAACCAAAGAAGGTTGCTAAACCACGATGGCGAACTCCTCCTCCACTATCATCATTACCCTCCATTTTGGGCCCTCATCTTTCTACCCTAATGGGAGTGCTACCTACTCCAACCCCTAACTAAAACAAGTTACCTCCACTACTTTCTTTACCTGCCACAACCCTACCTCCTCTAAAAATTTTGGCACCTCTCATAAAGAAAGTGTCATCTATGCACTTGGCCGCACCACCAACCCAAAAGGTGGTACGGAAGCCTCCTTCAACACCTCCCAAGTAGAAGTCATCAACACCTCATGCATCAACAAGTACGGACCCTTTAGTGAGTTCATACACTTTGATATTGCACTAACTTTTACAAACCTCTAGCATAACCCTTTTGCCTATCAAGCCATTCCAACCTCTCGGGTTAAAACCTTCCTGGTTTGATGATACTAAAATTTGCCTATATCATCACACACCGAGACATGATACCAAAAATTGATGTGCCCTCAAGGTTTTCATTCACCAATACATGGAGAAAGACACCCTTCTCCTTGAGGATACTATCGACAGACCTCTGACACCTCCCCGTATCTCCCAAACTTCTTCACCCTCATCAGCATCTCATTAATAGACTATGGTCCCTTCACCTCTTTCACCCCCTCTCTTCAAAATTAATGCCATCCACGTAACCACTAGGTCACAAAAGGATAAGGTAAAACAAAAAGTGGTTATTCCTTGGACCTACCCTTTCGTCAAGCCACCTCAACCACCAAAGCCCAAGATTTTGATCCTGGGTGCATCCCAACCCTCTTCTTCAGGGGCAATCCATGACTCTATGTTAAAACAACTTCACCAAATGCCCATGAAGATGACCTTATATGACCTCATCCAAATCTCACCCCAACATCGTCAAGCTCTAATTAGAGCCTTACAAGTAGCAGAGGTCCAACCCAAAGACCCCCAACCACTAGCCGCCCTAGTCCACTCATTATCCCCCATCGCCTCTATCACTTTCAGTGATTCTAAAATTCCTACCTCTAACTCAAAAGATTAGGATGCTGCTCTTTTCATCATGGCCTATGTTGATCAAACCCACATTAAGCGAGTCATGATTGATGGAGGTGCCAGCATTAATATCATTTCTACCCATGCCTTTGATCAATTGGCCCTCTCTAAGAATTGCATATCAAAAACCAATGCAATCTTTTGATCCTTTAATGACACCACTGCCACTACCATTGGCACCATCATCCTCCATATTTGCATTGGCCCATTCATAGTCCCAGAGCTCTTCTACATCATCAAAGGAGAGTTCCAATATAACATGTTGTTAGGATGACCCTGGATCCACGCCATGGCTTGTGTTCCTTCTACACTACACCATTGTGTCAAATTTGAACACAATGGGTAAGTCCATGTCATTCCCATTGACCCATCCCCTTTCAAGACTTGTAACACAACCTATCAACCAAATGACATTCTCATTCCTCTCAAGACACCAACCCAAACACTACCTCCATTCGTGGAAGCTTCAACCAGTACGCAAATGGCGGTCGCCCTCACATCACCTTCTCAAGCGACAACCAAGGACCCCATGGAAGATATCTTCCAATGACTTTCACTTGGGGAGTATCACTTACTTACCTTAGACATGTTCCAAACTCCACAAGAGTATGGGCAACTTCATCACAGTCCAAACTATGACCATCAGATCAGAATGGTCATCCTTTATGGTCCTCCTAACCTTTAGACAAATCTCATTTATGGGAGGCTAGATCGAGCTCCTACTGACGGGAATCCTCTCTCTTCACCTCAACCATTCACATCTGACTTCTCTTTTCTTGGCAACCCCACCTTTGCTCATACTTATCTCTATAAGTGTGCATGGAAGGGCTTTAGCTTTGGGCGCTATGAACAAGGCTCCCATCAGCCCATCGAACCACTCAATGACGACAATGCCAAGAAATGACATGGTCTGGGTTTCTAAGAACCCACCAAGGCTTTTGAAGACCCTTGTCTTGAACCCATCATAGACCAATCTCTGCCAAGCTCACCTATTCTCCCATCTTCACCTATGGAGTCGGTGGTTTCCATCCCTCCTAGCTTTTTCAAAACCTAAATGCCATTCACTTGGAACCCCTGACCTATCAACCAGGTGGGGTACCCAAGTCTCTCCTTCTCATCTTCTCTCCACCTTATTCATCCAACCCATTAATCATCCACACTGGGTGTTAGACATTCTCCCTACCACAAAATGATTGGGGGGAGTTTGACTTTATACCGACTATCATAACATTGATCAGACATTGACCAAGCATTGACCAAGCCCCGATCAAGCATTGACCAAACATTAACCAACCAAGCATTGCCCAACTCCTTAATCATCTTCAAATCCAAACTTCAATCAACATGTGACCAATATGGAATGGAGTAAATGAGGCAAATTTTCTCTTAATTGGCTCAGACCTTATATCATCATGCATAGGTATGGATCAGGGACTTATCGTCTATCTTCTCTCGAAGGCTGACCAGAACCTGAGCCTCTGAATCCCTTGCATCTATGACCATTGTACTGTTAGTCGAGTACTCATTCACTTGACATTTAACTTGAGCTCGTCCCTTAAACAATCTCGGTCCTCCTAATCCTCATTCCTTTCAACCCTATTCCCCTAAGCACACACCATGTAACCCTTTTATAAAGTATGCATGCTTTGTCCTAATAAAAGGGAGTCCTTAACCTTCTATAGTCTTGTCCATGACTCAAAATTCTATCAAAAATAAATTGATGTCAAAATATCAAAAGGTCATAAACTCTAAAGGCAAACTACTCCCTCAAAGGACAATTGTACTATCATTGTTATAGTTAATAGACTGCTCCCTCAAAGGACAGCTATTCAAAGCCCTCAAACAATATATATAAAGCAAAAATATAGACCACTCCCTCAAAGGATGGCTATGACTAAACTGTTGCTACAAACAACACTTTCTCATAAGCTTCCCACATTGATCAGCTTCACAAGTGACCACAACAACAAAATGACATCCCTATGTAGACTTCCCGCATTGATCAGTCTGCCCAAAAAAAAAAAAAAAAAGGTCATGGACTTGGCTTGTAGTCATCTCAAGGTCTCCTATAACAAGGGGCAAAGTTATCCATACTAAAAAGGGTTCCCCTCTCCTCACATATCACATCACCTACTCAAGGGACTTCGAGCTCATTTTAATGTCAAAGTGATTTGCTTACTTCTCTAACACAACCAATGGTCAATGACGTAATGCATGAATGGGGCTTTTGTTTCTAAAAACCCCCTACCTATGCTATCATTATGGTTCTTGTCAATGAAAGGGCACAATGCCTTTCACTTCCTTCATACCTTTGGTCACCTTCAACTAAATCATTTGCCCACCAAACCAACCCAGCCCAAACCTTTTTCGACCACTAACATTCCCATAGCCTATTCACACTAGTTTCTGTGGACACCAATACACATGGAAACTATCAACCACACAATTTATGTCAAGCATAAACCATTACTTGTTGAAGCATAAACAGACTCATTTCATTTTTAGCATACATCCATCACCTAAAATGGACAATTGCTAGGGATGAAAAACCCTGACCAATGTTACAGAATACACCATTACACCATATGGAAAAGGCTATAGCATCATCTTATCCCTCATCTTTTCAAGCATGTACCATCAGACATATGGGATGTGCTAAATTGTTCTCATGACCACACCAACCACATCAACCACTTCAACCCTCTTCCTCCCTTTTTGGGAAAACTACATTGGCCTGATGCCCTAACAATAGGGGCTATGTAGGCAGCACTCAGATGACATGACATTTTATGGGGTTAGCTCAGCCACCTCCATTTGTTCATCTACTTGATGGACAAACTATCTTACCTTTGACCATGACTTAACCTCGTCTGACCCCATCCATAACCAACCCTCTTCCTCCCTTTCAGGGAGAACTACATTGGCCTGAGGCCCTATCAACAGGGTTTATGTAGGTAGCACTCAGTTGACATGGGGTCTTCTAAGGTTAGCTCAGCCATTCCTTTGTCCATCCTCGACCAATGACCTTAGAGATCATGACTATCTCCTCAGACCATGACCACTTCCAAGACAACTTTGCCTTGGTTGTTTTTGCCCTTGCTACCTCATGACTAGTTAGCAAATTGTCCATGACCCCCGTGAGTATTGGATCATGCTCTAGTTGATCCCCACTACTTTTGGCATTTTTTTTGTTTTCCAAGAGCACTTCCTAAGCCTAGGATACTTGGAACATGATGACCATTGGATCTACAGCTTGGATTGAATAACCCAATCAGCTATGACTAAATGCTGGGGCCCAGTTATTTCAATTTTAGCACTCCTCAACCTTTGACTATGACAATTTGACTTACCTATCGCATGGTATGGCATACGTGCAATCCCACCCTTTACAGCATTCACACCCTAACCTTCACCCTTTGCATCCACTCTCTATCAAATTGACACTCGATCTCAGGTTCCCTTCCCTCGACTCCCGCTTTGAGAGGGGAACACCTCATCCCATACCTGGGGCAACCAACACCTATTTTTGTCTTGTAGTTTGTCAAGAACAACCAATAAGACAAAAAGGGGCAAATGTAGACACTAAAATCATGTCTATCCCTTGGTCATCCTCCCCCTTGGTCTCCTTAATCCCCCTTGACACATCACCCATGCCTCCCTCACCCCATGCCAAATCTTAATTACTTAAACCCCATTTCATCCCTCCCACTAACCTATTGTGCTCATTTAATCCACTTTGGACCATTTTCCAATGACAGTTACACCTGGCAGTTGGAAGAATAGGCAAAAAGGCTAAAAATAGCCTCTTTTCCCATTCTTCAGCCACTGACATCAGTCATTATTTGGCTGACATCAACGGTTTTACTAGCATCGATTCCTTTAAGACTACATTTTTGCTTCTATTCTTCCCCCCTCTGTGAATGTGAATTCTCTTGCTCCAAACTTCAAGCTTTCTCACTCCTCAACTTCTTGTAGGTATTAGCATTTTAACAGCACTCTCTAGGCTCATAGGTTCTGCTCCAGTCATTCTACACCAGATTGAAGGTTGCATGACACCTCCAGCATTAGCCACAATAAAAATAGGCCTCCTACACCTCTGCCTCTCCACCCACAGCTAAGTATTTGTATTGGTCTTATTTTACTATCTTTTTAAATACATTAGCAATCAACTTACTATCCATTTCCAAGCATTCTTGACACAACCCAGTCTATTCTTCTCGGAGAGGCTGAAAAGCCTTCTCTCACCCTTATCTCTCTTTTTGCCCATGTTATCCATTCGGTCCCTTTTTAGCCACACTCTCTGTCCTGTTGACTCAAAACTGGCCACTAAAACTCCTACAGATGCCCTAAACTACCTTGCTGACCATAAACATCCCTAAAACTCATCCAAAGCCCCATTACCCCGATCGACGCCGGCCACTAGGCCCATTGCCCCTACCAACGTCGACAGACTAATCGACGCCGGAGACCTTAACCAACCGATGCCGGTAGAACCACTGACGCCGGCAACTATGGAAGACAGATTACCACATATAGGTACACATTTATTTCCATTTCTATTGTTCAGTCTTTTATCATTCCTTTTTCTAGCAGGATTATGTTCTTTGTCAATCAGTGGACTGTCATCCTTCTAGGAAGTCTTTGCACTTCTGGGATCAAGCATTGCTTGGCAGTCCACTACCTACCTATCTAACAGTCTTCTTGTTTAAGTCCCTCTTATCTATAGGTGTCATCCTCCATAGCCAAAGAGGAGTCCCCTCAATGTCTGGATAATGGTGCACAGACCTCATCTGGGTATCATCTAACCCTAGACCATTACTTTAGTTTCTTATTTCTTTTGAATGTGGAAAAGCAAAAATAGTTAGAAACATTAGTTTGAAAAAGTTTTATATCTTGGACAAGAGCTTTCACCTCTTGGTATTTTAGGTTGGATATTTAATAAGTCACCAAAATAGGTGTACCCATAGGTTGAGTAGTATAAGAATTAAAACTGGTATTTGAGTTAAATCATTTAGGTTTCCCATGGTAGATGTATCAACTATAGTTTTAAGGAATAAAGGTTGAAAAACATGATCCATGCCTCCACTAGATGTAGTTATATTTATTGGTTTGGAATAAATTATATTACCCTCTAAGGATTCACCATGATTAGGTGATGAAGCCTTATCTTTATCATGCTTACTAATTTCATATCTTATAACATATAAAAATATATTTATTAGGTTGTTATTATTGAGATGAGTGATCAATGCTTCTTTACCTTCAATTTAAAATCAAGTTTTTTTAATTACATTTTTCATTGCTTAGAAATGAAAAATTATAGAATTTGAATAGTAAACTAAAACCCTAGCTGACTAAAAACCCTAGGAATTAGAAAAAAAATTCATTCATACAAATCAGTTTCACTAAATGTTTAACCCTAAAATATAGATATGAGAAATCTAGGGTTAAATGGGTAGAGATATCCTAGGGTACAAGGATGGTAGACTATCTCTAAAGAAAGCTAATTAATTACAAAACTTATATAAAACATATACTAAATTTATTATGTTGAGATGATAAAGATAAAAATTATAACTATGTTAGATATTTTAATGATAATGAAAATAATATAGTTTATTCTAATTCTAATATAGATCTAGATCTGTAATATGCAAAAAGTAGATTGGATCTATATTTTGGAGTAGTCACCTGATTCTAGAAATTATACCTCTATAGTCATACACACTTATGTTGACCTAGGAAGGTTGTATCGATGCTACTATCTAACTTGAATATAGTTGTCTAGTATGGAATACCTATTGAAACTAGATGTGACCACCTAGATAATTGTGTTTTGTGTCACCTTCACTCTTGTGCATTTAGATTTGGGACATGGATTTCGTTCCTTCTCAAATAGCAAAACCATAGGTCTTCATCTTCGTAATGGTTATGATAAAATAGGTTAGTGGGAACATAGTATTGAGCTAATTTAAATACCCCTCTATTAATGAGTGTTTCCTTCATATCTAATACTTCTAATAGGAACTCATACTTATGTATTTCTCCCCTACATGTTGGATTATGTGTGGATCATGCAATGTGTGATAATCAAATATAATAGTTACCTAGCTTGTAACTCGAAAAAGATGGATCTTGAGATACTCTTTTAGTAATTTAGACCTATATATATTATATCCATATGACTAATATGGAAATAATAGAAAATATAGAAGCTTTGCTCACTGGAGTTCTTGATTTAATGTTTTTGATAGGTTTTCTTGTGAGTAGGTAAGAAGTTGTTAGGTGAGGACTGAATGAGGATTGATATTATATTTACACCAATCCATTTCAATAATATATCACATTAAATAACTTATGTTGACCATTAGAATACATTTCATTTTAAAATTAGATGAATTTAGGTCATTAGACACTTGTGTTAGAATAGTAAACTTGCATTGACATAAGCATCTAACGGGGATGCAAGTGTTCTGGTAGTTAGAAAATAGGTCTAGGTCCAAAACTTTTAGATATGTAATATAAGTAGGTTATATAACTCTAGGAAAGATATAAGGATTAGGTAATCATAATAACATTATTTATACTAAGATATAAGTAATTAGGTGCATAGAGATAGTGTATGTAAGATTTTTGGTAGTGGAAAAGGTGTAAAAGTTGAAGGTGCATCCATGATATGTATTTTCCAAGTGTACAATACTAAGGTGCTATATAATTTATAAATATAGTTTACAATAACATATTAATTAATTAGCTCATCAGACCCTAGGTTGAGTTTATGAATTTATACATAAGATATTTTTTTACAAATGTTGATAGAGAAGTGTACTAGAAATTGATCTAAAAAAGAGTTGAATGCTTTAATTGATTAGAATGAAAGATCATAGATCCATCATAAATCACATCATTTTATATTTTTCTGAAATATCTTGGTTAATAATTTTTCATTGTATGCATAATCCAATCATATTGCATGAAATGATTGAAGATGTTTTTTATGATCGTATTTACCTTCACAGGGTGGTATCTTTGGAGCTACAAATATTAATGGCAATTCTTAAAATTTTATCTTAGGTGAAAAAGTATTATGAATATAAATATGGGAATCAATTGAATTACTAGCTATAGAGACACCTTGTTCTAATTTTAATACTTTAGCATGTAATTCTATAAAATTTTGCTCAAAGGAGTGTGTGTTAGGTGAGATTAGTGATGGACCATGCATAGTAATCAAAGGAGGTGTGTATTATGCTTGACTAAAAATAGGCATATTAATCTATTATAAACCTTGTGATACCCCCATACCTAAGGTGATGGCACATATGTAATTAGAGGTGCTGATATAGAAATAAAAGCAAAAGTAGTAACTAGAACACTTGAAGTGGAAGTAGAAGCTTAAGTTGATTTATTTTCAGATCTATTTCAATGTATAGTTTTGCATCATTTTTAGGTGGTTTGGCATTAATATATCAAATGAATTATTTTTTATTAATTTATCTTATTTGTATGCACTAACTTTATCAGTCTCAAGTATCATGACAAGTCCATCAATAGGGTGTGTAGTATGCATTTTCAAATTTGAGATGTATGACTACTATTGTTCCCAAGTCATACTTTATTTTACAAATAATTTGCTTAATGGTTCTTGTATCATCATAGCATGATGTATTATTGTAATAATATGAGATAAAGAGGGCATGAAATTTTACATTATTCATTTTATCCCTTATTTGATTTTGAAAATTTGAATTTGCAAATGCATTAAGGGTATAGCTAGATAGGGTGTGTTTGATATGTAGGCTCTTGAATATATTGATCCTAGTCATCAATAGTGAACAAAGCCTAAAGGATCACTAACTATGAAGGATTCCACTATCCATTAGCCACACTATCCTATATCTAAGGTACAATGAGAGTAATTTATTAGGGCTAACCACTTACTAGTACACTAAATAAATAAAGGCCTCAAGAGGCTTCCTATAGTTGAAAATAAAAATCCTAGGCATTTAAAATATATCATGAGATACGTGGAAATTGAAGCCATATTTAATGTTTTTTAATGGCTTGAGTATTTAAGTAGTACCCATTATACCATATCTCAAATAAAATTGAAGACAACTTAACCCAAAGTGATAGATCCTATGACTTTTACAACTATCATAACACAATTCTATAAAGCAAGCAAAAAAAAGAAAAATAAATTGATAGTCAACATAAGAAAAGGTTTTTGTGCATGGAAATTATGAATTCAATCTAAAACCCCTAAGTCAAAGAGAAATACTATAGTAGTTATCAATCAAATCCATTAAAATTTAATCATATTTATTTTTAGTTAATGGGAATCATGAACTCAACTAAAATCCTAGAACAAAAAGAAAAAACAATGCTCAAAAAATTTAGGGGTTCACCCAATATGAGATGGTTTGAGTATTGATATGGAAATTCTTATTTATTAGCAATGGTAAATAGAGGCTCAATCTCACATACATATAAATGTCTTAGATTAATGGAAAATAAGATTCAAGTATTTGAGTGTAATTCAAGTGGTTTATAATATGTTAATAATTAACATTATCAAGTACATGTCACCAGATTTAGGTGTCTATAGGAACATATCTTATATACATCTATACACTATTTCACAATCAGAAAATATACCCTTTTATTCTAAATTTTCAAACATATCAATAGGATTGGTCACAAACCAAGTCTAAATAATTCAAAATCCATGTCAAATAAAACATTTCAAGTACCAAAGTCACATCATTAGTTACATACATATAGTAAAAGATCATAATTACACATTCACACTAGGTGGAAAAACTTTGTGTGGCTTAATTTCCCTAATTTTTTATGGTATATTGGATTAATATGTAGTATTAAATCATCATACAAGGGTGATTGGGGTTAGCTCAACCCATTACACTTCCCCCATTTTTATATTTTTTAATCTCTCATAAGCACACCTAGTATTTTAAGGCAAAAGATATTGATATCTAAATAACATGCATCATTAGGGTTCAATATCAAAAACACAACAAAAACATATACTCATAGGTTATCTTACAATAACTGTTCCCTAATTTTCCATAAATCAATACTAACCAACTATAGACACCTAAAATTGGCCACCGATAACCTCCAATCAAGTTTTTGGCCAATTTCCACCCAAAATGCACAATCTGGCCTAAAAACACAAAAACACACTAAATGATGTGAAAATTACATATTTAAGTTCTAATTTTGCCTAGGGTATCCCTAAATGGGGAAATTCAATTTATGGGCTAGCTAATTTTGATCAAATCATTCTGAGTTAAAATGCCAATTTTGCACCTAGATGCTCTAGATTATTCTTTCCTATCAAATCTTATGCACAAGATGCATGCCTTTATTATTTGTTTTTGGTAACATCATAAATGGGATAATGGTTCCAATGCATATAACATGGAATTCCTATTCCAATCTAGTTGAATTTTAGACCAATAACAAGGCATTTTGATCAATTTGAGTAATTTGTGCACAAAGTGCTTAATCAGGCTTAAGAGCTAATTAATCCAAATCAAGGCCTAATTAATAATTCCATATAAACTTGTTGAATACTTGTTTTTAAAAATTAATATTGAATATCTACATCATCAGGTGACCTCATTTCTTGGAAAGACATCCCTAGGCCATAAATGCCACAAATATCAAGATTCATGCCCTCCATGCCTGATCAATGCCTTTTATGATGCCCTCCATGCCTCTTAATTGCCCCTTCTTCCAATGTAATGATAAGGATAATTATAAAATTAATTCCAAAAATTGAATTAATCCTCAACCACACATCTCAATCTCAGGATGGATGGTTCAGGTTGATTCTAGACATTTGCAAAAATCTATAAATAGAGAGGCCATGAACATCATTTTAAAAGCTATTTTGTTGCAAAGTTATAATACACAAATATCTTCAAAAATCCATTAAAATTAGTGTTACCATGCCAAATTGATTTCAATCCAAGCCAAGCCACAATCCAAAGGTGCCAAGGAGACATGGAGGTAGCTAAGCTTCCATTGCCAAGGACTTCATGAGCATAAAGCCAAGCAAGCCACTACAATAAGCATTTTGGAGCATCCAAGGGAGGTAAAAGAGGGTTTCTTTTAAATTTTAGTTGTGTGTTTTATTCATGTTTTTCAATTAAGCTCTCCCTAGTGTCTAGGCCTAGAGATGTTATGCTAGCTAATGTGTTTCTTTCATTTTGTTTTCATTTTGAAACTAACCCCATACTAACCATCCTCTCTTGAGTCAAATTCCTAGATCACATTATGGCATGCCTAATGGGACTAGATGCATCTCACACCTAAAGAAGATCATTTTCTAACTCTAAAATATTTATTTGGACTCTTAAAAATCTTGTAAATTGATTTTTTAACTTTATTTTGCCATTTTTGTTTGCCACAATTTTACACAGTAACCAACATCAATAGGTAATACCAATATCAGTTGCATATTTTAACCGATGTCGATTGGGTAACTGACATTAGTTACAAAAAGTAACCATCATCAGTTGTAATAACTGACTTCAATCACTATGTTTTTCCAAAAACATAGACCCGAGAGCTATTTTTCCAAAGTTTATTTTTTCAAACCAAAAAGAGATTCAAAGATAAAGGACATGCTGACATTTTTGTTACAAGACCAAGCTTGATATTTGTTCAAAACATGTTTAGATCACCTTTGCATGCATAAAAATCAATTAAGAACCTTGTTTTGGTATTTAACAAAGGACTTAGATGTTTTGGTGAATGTTTTCAAAGTTTGTAAGTAAGACCAAGGGGTCAAATGAACACCACCAAATCTTTCATTTTGGGTTTAAAATTGAACACACTTATCAATTCTTGTTTGCAATAGTTTTTTAATCAAATTTTTGTTTGGCAAAAAGAGAAATGTTACATTTATGCTCTTCCATTTGTCCCCTATAGGGAACCTTTGAAATCAAAAGTACCATTCCTATTACAGATAGCCTAGTCCAAAGATTAGAAAGAAAGTAATCTAAAGCACTCTCCAAAAACATGTCAAAGTTTGGGTGACCTTAAAAATGACCCTAAAGTCTTTCTACTTTCATGCTTTCTTTATTTTTTATGCATATTTACTTGCGAGGGGGATGTCATTACCTCCCACGAGTTCTTTAAAGAAGTTTTGACCTAGGGTTTCATCTCTCATCATTGACTTCACTTACTCCTTTGGATTTGTACATGAGACGTAGTAGCACTTTGGACATCATACTACACTGAGTGAATAGCAGGATGTAGTGGTTACAAAAAGGACTAGACCTTTTTGCAACAAGCCAAGTGTTACAAAACCAAAATCTATGCTTTTATTTTGCATTATTTGGCATGAAAGTCATTATGAAATTGATTCCCTAGAATAATCAAAATCTTGTTAGTTTGAGTCAACCCCATTTTGACATACCCTTACTAGGATTTGGATGATTATACTTAGTGTATTTTTGGATCACTTCTCATTTGGTATGCTTTGAGACTAAAACTTGTTTGTTTGTTCATAAGCCATGTCAAAATAATGTATTTAAGTTGAGGAGGGTAGTGTTATGTTGCCCAAATCATGTCAAACTATTTGTGCCTTTGAGTCTTTTGAATCACAACATAGATCACATCATTTGAGCATGCTTACATCATTAGGCTACTCAATTTATTTCAAGACTAGTTTACCTTAAACTAAAAACCATTTGTGTCAAACCATATCATGTATACCATTTGGACCTTTGTCTTATGTTGTCATGATGTCCAATCTTGTCTAGCCTATTTGGTCAAATCCTAGTTTTCAACATTGAGTTTTCAATTAACCTTGTTAAGTTTGGATCCAAACATTGATTGATTTCTATTTAGGCCTTGATTCATGGGGCTAATACATAAATATTTATCTTTTGGGTTGCATAGCTTTAGTTAATTGATTACCCAAATTTAAAAACCATTGATGGTTTGTTTGTTTAGTACCTATCCTTATCATTATCTGTGCCTTTATTTGGGAAAACATAGTCTTTCTTCAAAGATCCTTTTTTGTCTTATTCCTTATGCCAACTAATCATGTTTATGTTTGATTCCATGTGTTGGGTCTATGTTAAAGTTGTTTCTAAACTTGTTACATTAAATCAAATCACATCATGCCTTTATTTTAAGTCTATCTTTTAAAGTTGTTTGGCCAAAAGTCCTAGCATATGTCTATTTGTTTGAGCCCAAATTTTGACTCCATGTTTGGACAAAAGACCTAGTAACTCAACTTTTCCCTTTCCTAGTTTAGACCTTGTTTGGAAGACTTTGACCTAGACCTTTGATATCCTAGTTTTTATTCAGACACTTGACCTTTTGTGTGTATAACATTTGACATTAGACATTTGATGTTAGGTTTTTTTATGCCAAGCCTTAGCCCAAACCATTTTGGATATACAACTCCACTTTCAAACCATATTGGAGATACAGATCCACCCCTTTGACCAAGTTGGACCAAGATTTGACTATTTGTCCTTTGGACATAGTTTTTTAGAGTTTGTAGAACTCTAAGCCTTTTTATTTTAGAGCTTTCATCATTTACATGGATATGTCTCACTACACTTATGGTACAGTCATGTACAATCAAACTAATGATAGAATAGCCACATAAAATCCCACTATGAACCCCTATAGAGAAAGATTTTCTAAGGAGTTTTATTATTCTCCCTACAATACTTCATATGGGGAACATAGTCAAAATCCACAAAATCCACATCAAGACCTTGATTAGCATCAAGAGGCTTGTGAGGAAGACTTTGAAGACCTGAATATAGATAATATTGTTTAGAATATAAATCCATACCCTCTTTTCAGTAATCAGTACATGGACCATAGTTAAGAACTAGTTTATGAGCCAACTCATAACTAGGATGATATGGTTTATGAGGAAGACTTAGGTGCTTTGGCTTATGAAAGTAATCAGGCTCCACCACATTATACCACTTCTATTCCAAGACCACAATGTCACACCATTTCTATAGTAGGACCTCATCATTTGGTTTGTGTGAGTAATCAAGCTCCTTAATGCCCCTTCATCATTCCAAGACCTAGTCCTTTGGCTTGTGTGAGCAATCATGCTCCACACCACCCTATCATTACCATCTCAAGAATTTTTCCTTTGGATCATGAAAGCAATCATGCTCCCCAAGGACCTACCATTATCCAACCATAAGTCATTCCTCATCTATTACCAATCCTATCCAAACCTCAACCGATTCAATCCTTCGAAGACCAAGCTATGTTAAAAATTGGTAATTTCCAACTCATTGGAAACCAAAGCCAAGAAAACCAACCAATTTGAGATGTTTTTATTGAATCAACCATTTGTGATAAGTCAACCTATGATAAATTTCCTGTTGATCTTATACTAGTTGTCAAGGAGTCTCACTCTGACGAGCCAGTTTATATCGAGTCACTTCTTAATGATTATAACCACCTTTAGGAAAATCATTACCTTGACCATGTGCATATTTTTCAAGAGCCTCCTATTAAAAATTAAATCTTTAAGGAGTTGTCTCTTGACCTTTTTCTCATCCCAGAGGAGTCTCACTTTGACAAATCAGTCTTTATAGAGCCCATCATGTCGTTACAGGTTGTTACTTATCCAATACCAAATATTACAAAAGACATCATTATAAAAAAGTACCCATCAAATGAATAATTAGAGTTTGAGTTAGGTTTTACTCTTGGATCAACATTAAATTTAACATCAAAATATAAATCTAAATCAACATCAATCCCAACATCAGATTCAAAGTTCTTGGAGTCAAAATCAAATTCAAAAGAAGAATGTGTTTATGGTTGTTACAACATTGGTTATGCATGCATCATAGATTAATTTAAATACATTTATGATCCTTCTATAGTTTTTGAGGATGAATACTTTATCTTTAACACAAGTTATCCTAGTATCTTCTATGAGGATTGTGCAACCTCTCCCCATTCTATTACCATTCCACATGCCATTACCATCAACCAAAATAGCCATATTATTAACATTCCATCTCTCACAAGTGTCAATTAGGATCGATAGAATCACACTTTATTGAACTACATCCATGGAAACATAGTGGTTGAAAAAGAGCAAGGAGGCCAAGATAACATTCATGTATCAGAAGAACATTCTCCTAGTGAAACCTTTTTGAAGGTGCTAAGGGATAATCAAATTCAGAACTCAACATCTTCTAGTGAAATGTTTTTGAAAGTGATAGAAGACAATCAAAGTCAAAATTCAACATTCCTTAGTGAAACCTTCTTGGAGGTCATATGGTACAATCAAGATAACTTCATTAGTGAAAACCTCATTGAGGCACCAATAATTAAGCATAAAAGTTCTTCACTACTTGATGAAGATAATCAAATATCAAATCAAAATAGATTCCTATCTACAACCTAATTAGATGGTAGCTACTCTTAAGATAAAACAATAGAAAAATCTAGTGGTCCTATCAAGAGAACAAGCCTTCAGCCATACCACAACCAAAGTTATGTTGAATCCAGCATCAGCAACATTATGTGTGACTAAATGTCCTAATCTTCATTTATTTCCCAACCATTTTTTATTCCATTATCATTTACCATTCCATTTCATAATCAAAGCTACCATCCATTATTTATCCTTGTTTACCATCCATGGTCGCACTTTCCTTTATAGAGGCTACAAAGATACCTTGTCTTGATGTTTGAAGGAATCAGAATTAATGACCAACAAAGATCACAAAAGCATTCTTAGCTACAAAATATGCAGGCCATTTTTGATAGAGAAACTATTCAGATGAGGTGTGGGCTAGTAATTAATAAATTGATTATTCTATTTGTATCATTTGTTGATCAAGATGTGCATCTCCATCTCAACAGGAACAATAGAATTATATGTCATTTATCATACCCAGGCCAAAAACATGTACCATACCATTTCATATTCCATTGCCATTGTTACATATCATTTTTCCATTATCAAATATTCTTTCCATTCACCCCATCACTTGGGGGAAACCCTCTTACCATTTTATATAATCTATCAAAAAACCATCGTTATCCTAAGCAAGACCATTCCATACCTATCTAGACCAAAGCATGTTTTTTGTCATCCTACCCAATCCTATTTTGATCTTGGCTAATTTGGTTCTTCTCGCACCTTTTATGGGGGGATTCTAATCAACTTTCAATAATCAATCAAATCCATGTTTATAATGATAGTCTATGAAAGTAGTGTGATAGTTGATCTGGTAATATATCTTTCATCCTATATCCATGTTTGTTTATGTGAACCTAATTTAATTTCCTATGGGAAAATTAGTGTCATTAACCTATGTTGTTGTATCCTAGTTATAACCACCTATGGGCAAACTAGGGACAACATTTGTTTATCATGCATTGCCACATCACCTTGCCATCATTATTTTCATTTGACTAACCATTTGTTAGATTTGAGAACTTGTTGGGACCTATTTGGTTTTTCCCTACCTTTTATATGAATGTAATTACTATGAATTGAGGTCATTTTAAGACTATGTAGGTCATGCTCAATTTATGTTGAGGTCACCTCAGTCCCCCTTTCCATACGCTCTCACCATTTTGTGAGCAACCTAAGCCAAATTCCCTTATCATTTTGTGAGCAAGTATCTTTTCATTATTTAACAAGTTAAGATACCTTAAAATTCCAAAAACATTAAAATATTTTAAAAATCAAAAAATATTTGTCCTATCTAAGCCTAGTTAGTTATCCTCGATCTGCTTGACTAAAGCATGGTCATTGTTAGGATCCTTTATTTTGCTTTTATTTTCAAGATTTCTATTTGTTTATTTATTTTAGGTTATTTATTATTTTTTAATTCATTTGCTTATTTGTTTGATTTCAACACTGTTTCCTTGACTCAGTCTATATGTGTTCATTGGGTGATTCCTTAAGCATATTATTCTTGAGTCCATCCATATTCATACATTAACATTGTCATCATGGTTTTTATCATTGGTGCATTATTTTTGAGTGTTTATTGGATCAAGATTCAGTCCTTATGCATATTTTAGCCAAGTCTTCATGTTGTTCTATCATGAAGCCTACCATCATATGCTACAACAAAAATTAGCTTCAGAAAGGTCTACAATCAATAGAGCTACAAAAGTTTCTCCTTGGTACCTTGGTAAATCCTCCCACCCACCTTGATCAATATAACTCATTTGACCATTCTAGTTGTATCATTATTAATCAGGACAAGTATCTCCTCATTGATAAGTACAATTGAATCATTTTATTAATCAATCTCATTCCTCTATCCATCTCTTTCATCATTTTGAACCTGCTTATCTTTAATCTATATTCTAGGTTATATCCTTGAGTTATACTTGCATATCATCCCTCACTGGGGCACTATTAGTTTTAGCTAATCCAAGTCTACTTTAGGATTATAACTACCTATGGGCAAATTATTATTTTGACTTTTATTCTTGATTATAACCACCTTTAGGTAAATCAGCATCCTTTTTACATCAATGCATACAAGCATTTTCTTATTTGGATTAATTCTACCTTCTTATTTCTTTTCAAGGGATCATCCATCAACAAATGTGACAACCACTCCCTCAAGGGGGAATCATCATAGGCTACCCAATATCATTTGGAGCTTTGTTCTTTAATCATCATCTTCTTGTTAGCATATAGAACATCTCTCATTATTTGAGAAGACATTGCTTTTCTTATGGTTTACAATATCTTCCCAAACAAGGGCAAACTATAAACACCTAAAATTTTGGCCAATTTCCACCCAAAATCCATAATTTGGCTTAAAAACACTAAAACATGATAAATGATATAAAACTGACAATTTAAGTACCAATTTTGGCTAGGGTATCCCTAAATGGGGCAATGTAATTTATGGGCTAGCTAACTTTTATCAGATCATTCCAAGTCAAAATGCCAATTTCACACCTAGGTGCTCTTGATTGCTCTTTCCTATCAAATATTCTACACAAGAAGCATGCCTTTGTTATTTATTATTGGTAACATCCTAAATTTTATAATAGTTCCATTGCATCTAACATGGACTTATAATTCTAATCCAGTCAAATTTTGGACCAATAACAAGGCATTTTGATCAATTTGAGTAATTTGTGCACAAAGTGCTCAATCATGCTTAAGAGGTAATTAATCCAAATCAAGGCCTAATTAATTATTCCATGAAAAATTATTGAATACTTGTTTTTAGAAATGAATATTGAATATCTGCATCATCAAGTGACATCATTTCTTGGGAAGACATCCCTAGGCTATAAATACCACAAATATTAGGATTCATGCCCTCCATGCCTCATCAATGCCTTCCATGATGCCATCCATTCCTATTAATTACCCCTTATTAAAATTTCATGATGAGGATAATTAAAAACTTAATTCCAAAAATTTAATTAATCATCAACCACACATCTCAATCTCAGGATGGACGGTTTGGGTTGATTTTAGACATTTGCAAAAATCTATAAATAAAGAGGCCATGAACATCATTTCAAAATATATTTTGGTGCAAATTTATAATGCAAAAATATCTTCAAGAAGCCATTGCAATTAGTGTTACCATGCTAAATTGATTTTAATCCAAGCTAAGCCATAAGACAAAGGTGCCAACGAGATATGTAAGTAGCCAAGCTTCTATTGCCAAGGACTTCATGAGCAAAAAGATAAAAAAGCCAATACAACAATCATTTTTGAGCATCCAAATAAGGTAAAAGAGGGTTTTTTTTACATTTGAGTTGTGTGTTTTATTCATGTTTTTTAACTAAGCTCTCCCTAGTGTCTAGGCCTAGAAATATTATGCTAGCTAGTATGTTTCTTTCATTTTGTTTTCATTTTGAAACTAACCCCATAGTAACCATCCTCTCTTGAGTCAAATTCTTATATCACACCAAAAAATTCATATCAATCAATGATATTGACCCAATCTTGTGGAACTAACACAATGCATAGAGAAAATCAATTTTGGAACTAAACAAACCATAGGCCTGCTTATCCCTAATTTTAACTTAAAGAATATAGTCACAGTCAAACAATGAACCAAAAAATCTAAGTATCACTATATTTTAAGTACTTTATATCTTTATCATGTCCTTATCAAATTAGAATAATCAATGTATCTTACATTCATATGTATGTTTTAATGTCATATCTATTGATCTTAATTACATTTAAAATGTTATATTAATTAAATAAATATCACCCATTAATCCAAATTAGGGTAAAACATATTGGCTAATTCATACACATATCAAACAATGTAAAGCCCTAGGTTTTCCCTTAGGGGTTCATTCTTATAAGGTTACAAATTTTAGCCTTAGGGTTTTATTTTTAGATCTAATTTCTAATTATACCCATATAATATACATTAATTATGACCATGTTGAATAAACATTATTGATTAACATAAATAATGAAATTACTCTTTTTATATTATTCAACATGGATAGTTTATCTTATTTGGATCAATTATGTAATCAAATTGGTAAAAGGGATCAAATCTAAATTCACTAATAAGGCTCAAGTTACCAATAAACAATCTGAAGCCTTCATCTAAACATGATGTTGTGGCATTCAATTATATATGCCTATTTTTACTACTAGATGATAAATTTCATGTGTGACTCATCTTGTTCCCCCCCCCTAAATTTTAGAATGCTAACAGTTACCATCTTGCTTCTAATATTGGCCCTCGACTTATATTGGATCCTATGGTAAGGTGATCCATTTAGTAGTACAAACCAAAGGACCTTACCTATCCATCCTTAGCCCCACCATATCCCACCAAATAATCTATTCAATAAAAGTGGTATGACATCATGGATCAACTAAAAAATACCCACGCTAAAACTTCTCTAGTATAATTACTTCAAACAATGATGTTTACAAATATAATATTTATGTAGTATTGTGTGATCAAAATTTACCAAATGATGTAGAACTAATTTACATGGCTTATATTCTTGACACATTTTTATGAATTAAGGAAAGCATTTCCTTTTGAAAATAATATTCTTATTCTAAGCACATTATTTATCAATATCTACCATTGTATATTAAATTTCAAGTACATAACAAGATAGTTAAGTGATTTTTGGTGGATAACATATCAGGGTCAAACATTTGTAATATCTCACTTTTGAACCTACTTGGTGTTTAGGTAAAGTATATTAATTATTAAAATATGAATATCTTGGATTTAATAACATTCCATAAAAATTAATAGGATAAACCATGCCACATATTACTATGGGCCCTTGAATGTTAGCCACAGTTTCTCAAGTCATGCCTAATGACCCTAATTATAGTAGTATATTGGGGAGACCATGGATTCATGATATGAACACAATTAATTCTACCCTACATAAATATTTAAAATTCAATCATCGAGGATATATATACATTCCCTTTGGGTCAAGAACCAATTAAGTATTATGAATTGACCCAACCCCAAGATCATTACATTCCTCATATGCAATAATATTTTCAAATATTTGAACCAAGGCACTAATAGCTAATTTAGATTTAATTTCATAACCATCAATATATCAAAATAAATATGGTTTTAGAATTGAATATTTACAAAAAATGTGATATAAAAGACAAAGATTGGGAAACATACACAAGGCATTGTTAACCCCATCCAATAATCTAATTAGAAAGGATACAAGGTATCGATAATATAGAAAATTGAAAAAAATAAAAATAAAAACCATATAAGCTAATATTTATACACATTTATTCAAATTAAATACATAACTAGTACAAGGAGTTCATAATGCATTTACATTACAATTGGTATACTTTGAACTAACTGATGATATAGTTTCCCTAGAGATTTAGACATTAGATGAATTTTCAAATGATGAATTTCTCCTAAAATAACTCAAGGCATATGAGTATATCCCTTCTTTTTATCATAATAATATGTTTCCTCACACAAATTCTACCCAATTAAATTGTGGAGAAAATGAAGATACTAATGTCCATATTTGAGTAGATGGCCAAGATACCATCCCTATAACACTGTATATAGAAGATAGATGAACTATAATTAATGAAGAGATAATATAATTTTGTTATGGAATAGATAAGGATCTTATCCCTATACTACTAGTATCAATATTATAAAAATATAAAGGAAAGTCACACCAATAATTTTACATGAATACCCAAAAATATTTGCAAAGATTACTCGTATATGACAAAAATTGATCCCAAAATAACTTTACATAATATTTTAATTTATCTAGATGCCAAGCCAGTACAAAAAAAGATTCATACAATATATCCAAAATTATTTTATTGGTAAAATAAAAAAATACATAGATTACTAGATGCAAAATTATTTTAATTCATTAATTATTATTATCATCTAAATTGAGTTATTTGAAATCTCCCAATTTCAACACCATTGTGTAAACCAAGTTGAAGGGAGAAGTTTTCATTGTTAAGATTAAGGATAAACCTACATTTTATACTTGGCATAGAAATTAGACTTGGATACAGCAAGAGGTTTGGATATCCCCCTAGTAGTCTAAAAATAGAACAAAGAATCAGCTTACCAAGAAACAAAAGGACAAACATAGCAAACCCACTAACATAACACAAACCAACTAGTAAACAAAATAAGAATAATAAATAAATACACAAATAGGTCCCAAAAAGGACCCAAACCCTATGAAACTCTTTGAAAGGATAGGAATTAAACTAGATCTTGTTATGGGGGGTTTTGATCGGACCCCCCTAACCAGTAAAAGAAGAACTATGGGGGTTTCATAGACCCCACCTTCCAACCAAGGATAGAAGTATGGGTCAACCACCCATTGGGCTACCTAGGTTCCTAAAGGGACCCTAAAACTTACCAATAAACTAGGATTTTATGCTCAAAAAGGGAGCTTAGTCCACCCAAGCTCCCTTTAGGGTAAAACCATTTATCCACCTTAATATGATTCTTGAATTCCATCTCTAAGAAAGGGATAGCACCAGAGTATAAAATCTTTCCAAATATCAATGAAAAGTGACAAAAGCCAATACTTGGTTGAATACCATTAGAAACCACAAGTCTCCACTTGATTCTTAAGTCTTATCCCTACAAAATTATCTACTTATCATTAAAATGTCTTGCTCGACCTTGCAGCAAAATATCCACAAGGCTCAAGCCACCAATGCTAGTCCCAAAGAACCCAAACTAAGTCACACCAATAAATAGAGACCTCATATCCTAAACCAAACTCAAAAAAATACACTATCTTTGGTATATGATCTTGAAAGGCTCAAATCCAAGACAACTAGTTCATTAGAATCATAAATATTCACTTCTAGGATCATTGTATAAACCGAGAGGACACAGATCATTTTTTATAAGTTCAATAAGGTAAATTATCCTTTCATGTTGAAGAAATAGTTATCATTCCTTAAAATTCTCCTTAAACTCCTTGTAACAAGGCCCAACCACACCTTGATCAAAATATTAAAGGACATAATTTCCCCTGAAGGGACCCAACCCATAACCAAGAAGATCTAGTTCTATAGATTATAAAGAAGACTATTGATCCAGATGAGAAGAATAAAGCCTTTATAGACACTCCTTTACCACCATGATCTTGGGTAACCTCTTGATTCTTGAGGGAGAGCTTATCTAGCATAGATATGTGGACCCCTAAAAAAAGGCTACCCCCATCCAAAAAAAATGTCACAAGAGAAATAAAGGAACTACTAGCCAATGCATCCTTCCACAAACCACACCTAAGGAAAATAAAATCCATTTTGGATAAGACCATACTATATCCAACCTTTTCATGAAAAATTCCCCTTGATTTGCATCGTCCCCCTCCTCCTCCCCAACACAAGAATTTAAAAAACCTCTTCCCTAGATCTTCCAAAATATAACCCACAAATAAAGAGATGAATCTCTAATAGCTTAGAAGAGAATATTACTATTGAGAGAATGAGTCCTTTCCTCACTGAGGAGGACAAAAATACCAATATTCTATTAAATATATAGTCAAATTTGACCTTAAACCATTCCTAAAGATTACAAGATAGAGATAACTTTTCACTAAACACTACATAAACTGACCCCTTAGAAAAACCTTCCATCTAACTAGACACCCTCTAAGCTAAAAGCCATAAAACCACACAAATTATCTAAAGAATACACATCCCAGACAATCTAAGTCCCCATCATCATCATCATCCTCTTAATCTTCCCCATAATTTGAAATTTCACCCACACTCCCTTTCTTATTCATCTTCATTTTTTCAAATACATATTAGTTATTATGAGAAGTTTTCATTATTTATACTTGGTAAAATTTTGAACTCTACTTGATTTATGTAAATTTTTAAATTTTAAACATTTTGATAATTTTCTTATGTTTTCAAAAAACCTCAAATGTATAAAGTGTTTTGATAAAATTGAAACATATGAAATACACAATGGCCTATTTAAGTCTCAAGATTTTTAGGATTTTGCAGGACTTGGAAAACTTTCATGGGTAGCCGAAGTACCTAAGACTTCCAAAGAACCCTTCCTAGAAAATTTGGTTTTATGGTTATGTTTTTTAATACATTTATAATTCTAGGTAATAATCCAAATATATTCAGTGCCTTAAGTGTTTTCAATTGTTAAAAATCTTTAAAATATTGAAAAACCTAACAAAATCATTTTAAAAACATAAATAAAGATTTCAAACAATTGTCGTTGGTATCCCAAAATATTGGTTTATATGAGAAGCATGTTTTTATAAATACAAAGTGTTATATTAACACTATAAAATAATATTTGAATGTTCCTTTTCACATAAAGACTCTGAATTTCTCTAGTTGTATAACTAGTGGTGTTTTAGACTTAAAGCTTTCAAATTTATGCTTAGTTTTTTATGATCTCACTCTCTAAAAGGTTGGTCACTCTTTTTATTGTCATTTCCACTTTATTTTTTTCATTTCATTAATTTTATATAATTATTTTTGCTTTCATTATTATTTTTCCACTATCATTCATTTTACTCATTTCTCATGTTTTTTTTCCCATCCATATTGTCACCCTATGGGTTTTCATCCCTTGAGCGAATTCCAACATTGCCTATTAGATTTTGGATTTTTTATGAATATCTACATTTTAGCTTTTTGGGTTTCATAAAATCTCTATTTTGGTAAAACATATTCCTTAAGAGATCTAAAAATTAACTTTCAACACTTTTATTCCCATTGTGACCTAGACCTCTTACCCACACAAAAACTTCTTTCCTATTAATATTGCCATTGAAAATTTGACACTGCTAGTTAAGACTACCTTGTGCATATCCTCCTCTACCAAAATTAAATTCAAATACATGGGCTATGAACCAATTTCCATTCTTGAGACAAAAAATTTTGAAATCATAAACAATGAGATAGTACATGTAGATAATGAATAATTTTGGGAGAGGATGGAAAATAGAAAAATAATTGCATTAGGTCAATGCATTTTTTATAGTGGGCTTGCACATGCAGTCAATTTTCCCACATTTTTATAATGTACTGATTTGGTCATGAGTTTTCTAAGTTCTTATGACCCAAAGAATAGGCAAATCAAATTTTTTAATGATATATTAATATCCAAGTTATCTAATCAAGCAATGCAACATTTGGAATCCCTACTCATGATGAAATAATAGACATAAATAGGGATATTTCATAGAACTACTTGAATCAAAACTGATAGGATCTAGGAAGCACAATTGATCACCATGTACAAGCAATTAAAGGTGGAATTAAACCAGAAGTAACAAGTAACTAGAATTCAAAAATAACACAGAATATGAGAGACAATACCCAATTGTATTAAACACTCTTCCAGAAGGAAATACAATAAAGAGGATGCCACAGTCTTCTTCCTTACACTCCTCTAGGGCTCCCACACCTCTAGCGCATAAACAGTAAATCTCTTCAAGAGCTCACTCTCTCAACTACGATCACAACAATCAACTCAAACACAGAGTTGTTCACCTCCAACCAGTCAGTATCACTACTGCCAGTACCAACTGAGTATACACACATACTCTAAGTACGCAATGTACTCCAAGTAGATCTCACCTGATCTTTCTCCTTGATGTGTTGTTGTCACCTTTAATCTTGCTACCCCGTAGATCTCCTTTGACCTTGTACACACACACACACCTATAGATCAATCGACCTTACTTACCACATGTCGATCTCTACCTGATCTTGCACACTTGTAGACCAACCTGATCTTACATACCATGAAGAACCCTTGTCCTTCAAACTAGCACCCCTGTGGATCTTCTACCAGACCTCGCTCTCTCACAGATCTACCTGATCATACACACTTGGCACTATGGCACTATGAGGAGCCAAGCTTGCTCTCTCTATCTAGCACTCAGAGAATCCCTGATTTGATCCCTCACACTTTACAATACAAGCCATGAGTCTCTAAAATAGATCTCATGCAAACAATAATTAGACATCCAATTACAATAATTAGATCCATAGCTCAAAACTAAAATTAGCCTTTTATCATGCAAACAATTGGTTCGTTAACAAAATATTCATGAACTAGCAGTTTTGGAACTACACAGGCGACCGACATCAGTCCCTGTCTGCCTGGAGATGACTAACATTGATCGATCCCTGACTGATGTCTGCAACTTCTTGTCTACACTTGACCGACATCGATTGCACTGACCGATGCTGGTGACTGTGACACTCAGCATGTTTACATCTGTGTGAAGCTTTTAGCTCCACAACCTAACAATCTCCCACTTGGAGATAAATAGTTGCACTTGTACTTGTACCTATACATCATCTAATTTGTTTTCTAGCTTGTATCCCTCTTCAAGCTCAATCCTGAAGACCAACCACCACACATCCTATTGTACAACTCCTATCATCTAAGTAACCTACCATATTCAAAGTCCCTGACCCTACATAGCATGTTAACCTACTGTTGGTCCCTCTTAGATACCTAAGAATCCACTGAACTGCTTTCCAGTGCTTCCTTCTTGGATTGACCACAAACCTACTGACAACCCCCACTACTAGGGAAATATCAGGGAGTACACATGTACTCAACCTCATCATGTGATTGGGGACCCTGTTTTGTGAACTGTCCATCCATAGGTGTGTTGCCTGGTTTTACATCCTGCACTACCTTCACACAATCATCCTATGACAACATCAACTTGTGATTTTCCCTGTCTCTAGGATTACTCATGCCAAAGAATTTCACTACTCCCAAATTCTTCATGGCACACTACTGAACTAACTTTACCTTTAGCTTGGCAACTCCCTTTATGTATGCACTTGCAACAAGCACATCATCCACATACAGTAACAGGATAATGTAGTGACCATTATCCAGCTTGGTAAAGAAACCACAATGGTTATAATGACATTGACTAAAGTCGTGCTTTCTCATCCACCTATCAAACCTGTACCACTATCCTACAACTTGCTCAAGACCATATGACCTAGCCTTCCATCTCATGTGTCCATTCTCTCTCTTCTTTAACCCACCTGGCAACTCTACCAAATCTACTATTTGGTTCTCTTCCAAAGAATTCATGCCATGCTCCCACTATTTCCTAGATCTTACCTGCTTTGCTTCTTTAAAACTTTCTGGTTCCTAACCATCAGTGAGCAACAAGTAGTGTAAAGAAGGGGAATAACAAATTTGAGGCTTACTTACCCTTTCAGTCCCCAACATGGGCATTTGAGACTCCTTGATAGCTTATTATCTACCCAAAATCCATTCCAGTGACTGATGTCAGTCACCACTCAGTCTGCATCTGACCAACGTTAGTTCCATGCGACTGACCCGACTATCGATGCCAATTTTCTGACCGACATCAGTCACCACCTGCCCAACACCACCGACTATGCCTGTCTACACATGACCAACGTTGACGCCTACCTGTTCAACATCGATTACCCCTGACTGACATCGGTATCTGTGTTTTCCTGTGAGTGATGACTTTTTACCTATGAGCTTACTTTAAATCAAAACCCTATCCAAACTGCCCTGCTCAAAAGTATCCAGCCCCATCTGCTAATCTCTATCCATCATCTCCTCTAAGAACACCAAGGCTTTCCAGTTCTTAAGTTTTTCAAATACATCAGACTTCCTTCTCCTGCAATAAATTGAATCCTTTCTTATAGCATCCCACTGCTCATATAAATCTCAGTATATGCTCTCCGAAGCTGAACTCTTACCATTTGACTTAAGAACATCCATTCCCTTCTCACTTATGTGACCAAGCCTACAAAGCCACATCTTTGCAACAGAAGTGGAATCAGTAATACAAGTAAGTAGATAAAGACTACCTACTTTCTTACCACATGCTAATTCAAGTGCATCCACTATGAGAGTTCTTGTGCATCTCTCATCACCCAACTTTTCTATAGAAATTAGCTGCATCTCTAGGACTGGGACCTACATGACCTCCTTCAACACCCATGTGTTGGCCATCTACAATTTCAGCCGTACTTCTACTTTGTCAATACTTTGACAAGGCTCACCAACCCCTAAATAAATCTTTCCAAAGTCTCCATGGACCTTAACATGGAAAAATACTCTATTTGGGGCTGCATGGAAAGAGGCAACAGAATCTATAAACCAAGATTCTACTTTATCCAAGGAACATACAAGAGCAACCAGTGTAACAATCCATGCAACAATACCTGCTTCTTTATTTCCTTCATGCTAATCTGCTACCAACCAACAATCTTTCTTTTCCTACTCTTTCTTTCCATAACACCGTAATTGACCATTCTTGCTTTTGAATTCCTCCATTATTAGTGTACTTTTTTCTGCCATTGTTATACTCCCACGCAATCAGAAACCCCTAAGAGTGACCTATAATCAAACACAAACCTGTTCCCTACAACCTTAGCTCTAATACCACTTGATAGGATCTAGGAAGCACAATTGATCACCATGTACAAGCAACTAAATGTGGAATTAAACTAGAAGTAACAAGTAACTAGAATTCAAAAATAACACAGAATATGAGAGACAATACCCAATTGTATTAAATACTCTTCCAAAAGGAAATACAACAAAGAAGATGCCACAGTCTTCTTCCTTACACTCCTCTAGGGCTCCCACACCTCTAGGGCATAAATAGAAAATCTCTTCAAGAGCTCACTCTCTCAACTACGATCACAACAATCAACTCAAACATAGAGTTGTTGTTCACCTCCAACTAGTCAGTATCACTACTGCCAGTACCAACTGAGTATACACACATACTCCAAGTACGTAATGTACTCCAAGTAGATTTTACCTGATCTTGCTCTTTGATGTGTTGCTATCACCTTTGATCTTGCTACCCCACAGATCTCCTTTGACCTTGCACACACACACACACCTGCAGATCAATTGACCTTACTTACCACATGTAGATCTCTACCTGATCTTGCACACCTGCAAACCAACCTAATCTTACATACCATGAAGAACCCTTGTCCTTCAAACTAGCACCCCTGTGGATCTTCTACCAAACCTTGCTCTCTCATAGATCTACCTAATCATACACACTTGGCACTATGGCACTATGAGGAGCCAAGCTTGCTCTCTCTATCTAGCACCTAGGGAATCCCTGCTTTGATCCCTCACACTTTAAAATATAGCCCATGAGTCTCTTAAATAGATCTCATGCAAACAATAATTAGACATCCAATTACAATAATTAGATCCATAAATAAAGACTAAAATTAACCTTTTAACATGCAAACAACTAGTTTGTTAACAAGCTGTTCGTGAACTATCAGTTCTAGAACCGCACAGGCGACCGATGTCAGTCCCTGTCTGCCTAGAGATGACCGATGTCAGCTGATCCCTGATCGATGTCAGCAGCTTCTTATCTACACCTGATCGATGTCGGTTGGCTTGACCGATGCCGGTGACTGTGACACTCAGCAACCCTCCATGTTTGCATCTGGGTGAAGCTTTTAGCTCCACAACCTAACAAAAACAATGATAAAAATTTTAACATGATCAATCAAACATTGATTAAGAGGAAAATAAGAAGACCATTAAATCTTTTTAAGGTCCTAAGTGTAAATTCTAATCAAAATTATTTGGTGTCATAACTCTACTTAATAGAGTTATCAGTAATTTAGACACTCGATTTTTCTTTAAATGGATGTGTCTCTACATTTATATTGTTTATGTTGGAAAATATTTCATTGACTAAGGAGAGGTAATTAGTGATAATATGGATGATTATTTGATAAGGCTTGAATCAACCCAATCATTCTATATGACTTCATACTTGGTATATTGTATTGTTAATTTGAGATAGTGGCAAGGATTGAATGTGGAAGGATAAGAATTCCCACAAAATATAATATATGATAATTTGGAGGGAAACACAATTACAAGAATTTAAAATGAATTTATTACCCTAGTAAATAAGAATGGAATTTATTTCATATAATTTCCTAGATTCACGTATATCATAGTCGGAGGGTTCTTAGGTTTCCCGTATAAATTGTTGAGACATTTAAGTGATAAAATCATTCTCATTGAGATTTGTTGGAAATTTATTGAAGTTCAAAAAAATTACAATGAGAAACATGTAGGATTAATTTATTTTCCTAAGTTATTATATGTGAAAATCATCTTAAGATGCCTTCAATATTTAAAAATCCATGATTGAATTTCCAATGAAATTTCATACAAAAATATTCCCCTTTGACAATAACATTTTTGTACAGAATAACCTCAAGCTTGGTTCTAGTTACCTATATATCCCAAAACATGAAGACTATTGCTAATATTGTGAATATGTATTTGAGATTAGAAAAAGATACTATTCAAGAATGACCCTATAATAAATGAAATCATTTGTATTGGAATGGGTGACTCAAGAATATGTAGATGATGGATCAAAGATGATTGATCCTCTTTTTGATAAAGTCCATCTTGCACCTTTTCCACTTATTGATCAGTCAATCAAGTAATATTTGTATTTGACTGATGATACCAAAAGTATTTTAGAAAGACAAATGGCTTGGTTTAAGAATAAATTGGTTGAATATACATCGATAGGAAGTTCAAAGGGTGTTTGATCTTCTAAAATCTAATAATAGTTAAAGTCAACCATTATTACTTAACAATATGGCACTAAATTATATAAAAACATCCCTTGGTCAAAAAAATAAACAAGTGGAGGATATGATGAATATCTTACTAAAAATAAGTTTCCAAAGCAAACCTATGTTTTTATAGTTACAAAAATACCTCCAAACCTTGTCATCAAGAGGCCTACATCCCTTTCCTTAGTTTCTTCAAGTGAGGCTCCATCTTAAAAGGAATCATATCCCTCTTTTATCATTGACAATACAAAAAAACAATTCATTGCTTCTAATTTGAGTTTGTCACAAGTACCCATTGCATATTTTTTTGGCTTAATGCAAACACCACTTGTGTCTTATACTCTTCTAATGTAAGTACCTCTTGTCTCCTTCTATAGCTCAAATAAGTACCACTTTTATTTCATGTTTCTCATGTACAAGTGCCTCTTATTTATTTTTGTACACCTCTACAATCTCCTCCATCTCCTCATGTCTCAATTCCATCTCTACCATGTGTTGTATATCCTCCTCATGTTACACCTCCTCCTCCACTTCCTTCTCCCACTCCTACTTCATCATCCCACAATAACATGTTTTTATAGGAGAACCCACAAGTGTCTCTCAATAATATCTCTATGGTTGGGTCATTTAAGACACAAGATACTCAAGTTGTCATTTCTTCATGTAGTTAATTGATCCCCTAGGTTCATCAGATGATAAGTAAGTGTAATAAGAGTGGTTTGAATGTTATTTATTTTTATTTTAATGTGGTATCTAATCACTTACAAATCACACCACCTAAAAAGTCTAAAAAAAATACAGAAGCCTTCAAGTGTGAAATTTATTGAAATTTCCAAGCCCATATCTGATAAATATGAATAAGATATGACCCTTACATATTATATCCTGAGTAGAATACACATTAGATAATCTACTCATGAAGGGGATATTCACAATTTTTAAGTTAATATAGCAACATCTGTAGAAAGAATAGAACTGGGGAATCAAACCCAATAAAAAATTAAGGAACATGTACAAACACTTTTAGCATACATAAAGACCTTTTTGAGTCAAGATAGAGTTCTAATGGCTTCACTTCTATAACTATTCCTATTGATGATGTTGAAGATAATGTTATTTCCAACATTCTAAATACAATAATCATGGAAGAGTGATTTAAAAATGGGTCAAGAAAATCATTATTGATGATCTAAAATTCATTGGTGAAATAAGAAGAGCATACAAACTTTTTTAAAGAAGATAAAACCAAGAGCTTAGAAGAAATAAAAATAGTTTTGAAATAAAATGGAATGCTGAAGAATATAGTTAGATGTTTGGAAGACATGGCACATTCTGATGGGAACATCCTCATTTTTGGAAAAAAAAATTGTCAAGATGGATGATAATATGTCATTTGTATGGTTTGAGATCCTAGAATGCAAACTCAATGTTATTGAATAAACCCACAAAGATTTATAGAAGTATATAAAACTTTATGATGAAATCATAATTGAGATTTATGAATATATTTATTTTATTCATTGCAAGATAATGAAGAATGGAGATATTGAACCATTTTTCAGGGACTAAAATAAAATAACAATCCTAAAAGATGATCAAAGAATAATTATTCGATGTGGATAAATTCAATTCAGAGGCCATGAATAAATTAAGTGATATCATAGAGCACTCACCAAAAGTAACAAAATTATTCCTAATTTCCTAAATAATAATGAAGAAATTAATGAGATATTGATTTCTTGGATAAATATGTTATCAAATTCAATCATTCAAAAACTATAAGGAATTGTTTCTAAGGTTTATAAATTCATATCCTTGATGTTAAAATTGATGAAAATCAAGGAGCAAGGGTAGATGGTCACTTCAAGACAACGTGACAACTCATTCAGACAAATGTTTTATTTCTTTTATCTCTCTCCTTGATCTCTATCTTATTTATCCATTTCTCCATTGTAATTTTTTGATAATTCATTTTAATGTATTTTCACTTTATACGATAACTTTAAAAAATAAATAGAAACCTTTTTTTGAAAAAGGCAGTTACAATAACTTATGTAGGTGGTTATTCACCTCTTAGGTTATAAATTAATATATTATTATTATAGTCATGACTTTTTTCACAAATACATAATTTTTTTTGAATAAATAAAGAAATAAAATTTTGTATTTTTTGTAGAGATTAATATAATAAGCCTCAACACAACTTTGTGTCATTTATCTTCTTGGTGAATGATTATTTTTCTTATGTTACACTTTCTCTTGATATTTTTATCTACTTTGCACTAATTTTTATTTTTATTTTTACTATTGGGTGAAACAGGGGTTTGGGAAAGGGACCCAACCCTTTTACATCATGAAACTATGAAAATAAAGATAAACTTATAGCAAGGTAGAACAAGAGACATCAAGACTGATAATGGTCTAGTAGAGAGACAAAATGACCAACTAGATTCCCAACTTCACACTAATATTTTTGATATTAAATTGTTCTTGCTATTTTCTACTTTCGGTATACTAAAGTGATTAAAATATGTGTTTATTAAATCACATATAATTTATTTCTCTATTCTCATTTTCTCCACCTTATTTTTGTTTCTCTTATTCAGTTTCCTCTCTTTTATACATTCTTTTATGTTCATAAAACAAAACCCCACAAAATAATTTTGAATGTGTATAATTATAAATATTCAATTTTATGCATTTTCCTATTTTTTATGAAGGAATCCTCCCATGAAAATATAAGATAGACTTCTTGTCCCTTGTACTATTTACATAACATCCTTTATTTTATTCTCTACAAAATATTTAACCAATAATTACCCTGAGTTGATTTCTAATATAATACCCAATGCAAATCCTAATGGATAGATTAAATGTTGTATATATTATCAAGAATTGAATAAAGACTATCCTAATGAAAACATTCCATTACCAAACATTGATATTATTGTTGACTCTATATCTAGTTATGAGATTTTATCATTCATAAATGGGTTTTAGGATACAACTAAATTAAAACAAGCTAGAATATCAAGAAAAATCATTTACTACACCATGGGGATCAATTTATTATGCGGTCATTCCATTTGAACTTGAAAGTGGGCCTTTTCTTATAGATCCCCTAAACTTAGAGATAAAAATTTAGAATGTGAGTGAAAACATGTGCCCATGATCAAGTTATGTACTTGTATTTATAGATACTAAAATATGGTCTTCAATATTTGACAATGATAAGCTTGTCACACATTTATGATGCATGACTTGACCACTCAAACAAGGTCCTAATATAGCATCCTCTCATTACTTTCATGTTATCTTATGATTCAATCCTTTCATTATATTTTTACACACCTAAAACCTCATTTTTATTTCAAACATGTTAAATATATTACACATACATCTCTAGACTCTCTATTTAGTCCACTTTTAGATTGTTTTATTTTTCTATATATAATCAGTATCACTCGTCTATACTGACCTATTCTAGTTGGTACCAACCTAGTCTTAATAATATTGTTTTTATAAAATCAAACCCATCCTTAATTTTGGTCCATCATCTTATCATGTTGATGACATGAGGAATGATTCAATTAGAATCATATATAAAACAAATAAAGGTCTCATTCAAAATTGACTTGAGACTTATCTTATATACTTATATACACTATTGCACATTGATAAAATTTACCATATTCTTCCCAATTTGAAAACCTATCACTAGGATTAGTTACAATCCAAGTCTAAAGTAATCAAAATCCAAGTCAAACAAAGAATTTTCAAGTACCAATGTTACATCAATAGCTACATATAAATAGCAAAAGAGCATAATTTTACAATCACACTAGATGGGAGAACTATGTGTGGATTCATTTACCTCCTTGGAGTTTTGGATACATAGGCAATGATAAATCATTATAATGGGGTGATTGGGGTCTACTCAACCCATTACACTTCCCCTATTTTTTAAGAATTCTAGCCCTCACAAGCACACCTAAAGTTTCAAGGCAAAGGAGACTAATTGCTAGAGTTCCATGCATAATCAAGGTTCTATATCATAAAAATATATCAATCAAAACCTTTAATGGTGACCATTGTATAAACTTAAATTTAATTATTAAGTACTTGATAATGTTTAATCTTGGCATCCTTACCTTGGCCTATTCATTATTTCATTAACTTTTAATATAAATTAGAGCCTTCACTATTCTACTCTTTGGCTTGAAATCACTAAAAATATGATTCAAACATCCCTATTCTACTTATATATTCTTGTCAACTAAGTTCTGATAATTTCTCACCTTTTAGGGCATGATCGCACTAAGTTAGATAGGGTCGCAACCTAGCCTTGTCTATTAGTGTAGCCTCATCTCGCACACCTTAATAGTTACCTTTAAAATTTTAGATGATTCATGTCAACCCTCTATATTTTTAACAAAGTCAATTAATGGAAATATTTCAAATCTACCTCTATATAATCATATTAAGGTCACTCAATACATAACTTTATTTATCTAGCAAACACTTGGTAATTATACTGCATATTAATCAAAAGAGCACTAACATTTATAATTCAAGTTATGATTTATTCTAATAGTCACAAGCCAATTTTGAATCTATTTTATTAAAATTAAAAGTAATTCATTAACAAGTAATCAAGTTAATTTACTAGTTTCATCCATATTACAAAAATATCAAGATTCACACACTCACATTAGGAGGGACAACTACATCGGTCTGAGGCCCTTTTGAGAAATGTAGATCACACTCATATTACATGGATTTTTCTATGGACAACTCAAATATTCCCCTTGCCAAAATAGATTGTAGAGAATTTGTGTGTTATAACTAGGCTTTAAAATTGTAGTTACTTTCACATATTACATCAACACATGTAAATAGTCAATAGTGCATCTCTAACATCCACAAGTACTCAAATAGAAAAATAAATGGCACAATCAAACTAGATGAGGCCACAATTAATAGAGAAGTCCATGGTGCCCACCTATCCACCCCAATTTAACCCTATCTTAATACATCACATAATCTCATTTCAAGATGTAACATAATTCAAAAATCCTCCCAATTAGTTATATATTAGTTATATACATGCACAGTCATCATAAGTCAGATTCAAGCTAGGTTTGCACATTTATCAAAAGTTACTATTTATAGATCATTTTAGTTTTTTTGTTTTAGATTTAGGTTATGTATATTTTGTAATCAAAATAAACATTTCAATAGTTTAGTGGTTTCTTACATTTTATTATTAAATCAAATAACCATTAAACATTCTAGTGAACCCATAAGTTTTTAAGAACATTGCTTGTTGTTTACTTGATTTTTGTCCTAGGATTTCACACAAATTTATGTAAACTCCTGACACTCAAATAAAATAATCTTCAACCTTGGATATAAATCTAACACCATAAGTCAATATTCTTCATCCTTAGATTTTAATCTCACATTAAATAAATTGTCATATCAGCTTGGATAACATCTAGCACTAAAGCATTTTATTTCAACCTCATGTTGAAATTTGTTGATGTTTATACATAAAAATATTTTGACTTTTCTTTTCTCTTTATTATCTATTTATTGTTGCTTATTTTTAGTAATTGTGATTTGGTAGTTGTAAAACTAAATATATAGATATTATTTGTGACTAAGCAGTGATCTATTTTACTAACACTGTGAAGTGAGGAATACACTCCCAATACTTTGGCCATAGACAACATTATACATAGTGTTTAGTTTCCATGTACCTCATAGTATATTATAAATGCTTAGGGTCCCTTATTTACAACATAGGAATCCATTTGATTTGTCATATACTTGAGAGGATCATATTGCCTAGGGAATTTACTCTTACTATACCCTCAGAGATGGGATAATGGGCTATAGGCATGATTTATATTTTGTAATTAGTGATCTAAAATATTAGGCTAACACTAATCTACTAATAATTAAATGTAAGTGAGAGCTCACACAATCATTTAGACCCTTGCCTAGATCACCTTTATCCCTTGATTTATACCTATATTGTATTCATAATGGGATCAATAAATGAATGTTTATTTCATATGTTACATAGGATTTGTTTAATATATTTTAATTTGAATGAACTCTAAGCTAATATAATTAAACTATTGAAATTAAAATGTTATAATATACATATCTAATCAAGAAATACAATAAAATATAGTATGTTATAGAGTGTTACAAAATTTAAAAATTGCTAAAAATAGTAAATGGGCTTAAGGATGTGCAAACCTCTCTAAAATAGGTTTTACTCTGACTGTGTACATTTATTATGACTGCAAACTATGTGAAATCACTTACAAATAGTGTCCCATCAGAAAATAATAATTCAAAGTTTGTTAGGACAAGTTTATAAGAGATGGAGAAGGGTGCATTATAGCCTTGTCTACTGACTACATTCAGGTCCCAATTGACAGTGAGCCTAATTTTTTGATATGGACATGTGCTGCAATTTGTGAGGGTTTGTTATGTTATTGCATGAAATACCTAAAAAATAAAAAACCTTGGGTCCTATACAAGAAATAAAATAGAAATCAAATTCCAAAATGGGCGAATAAGGTTAAGGAAATAGCTGAGATGGCCTTGGAAACCCTTTATGACTAAACATTTCCTATATATCCCAAATGGGCCTCAGATCGATGTAGTTCTCCCTCTTAAGTTTGATTGTGTGATATATAATTATGTAATTATATGACTATTTTTATAATATTAATTGAAATGCTCTAAAATATATTCCCATTACCTATAATAAATAATATTCAGACTTGGACTATGATATAATGTTACAGAGTTAAAATTAAAATAAATAGTGTTATTTTGCTCAATGTGCAATATAATTTCTAAGTGACTGCTATATGTGTCAAGTGTTTGCCTTGATGTGATTTTATAGGAGAATATTTGAAATATTTTTTCTAACTAAATTTACAATACATGTAGGAGAGCCATTATGAAACATCTCAATTTGAAAAATTCATTGTTAGAGTGTGGGGGACAAGACCATTATAGTGTACAAGGTCATATTGTGGCCTTGTTTGACCTAGTGAGGATTTGTCTCAGAAGATAATAGACTATAGGGATAGATATAATAATATCAAGTAATTTAAATAGGGATAAATGTGATTAAAATAGGGATTTTTATATGATATTTACAAAAAATTTAAGAGAGTGAAAGATATCTTATATATTCTAAGTTAGCAAAATGGTGAATAAACTAAACAGGGTAAGGATGTCAAGACATTATCAAGCACTTTAAGGATTAAATTTATGTGTCTCTATTTGACACCACTTTATTCTAGTGATGCAAAAAAATGAAATTACTAGAGTAAATTAGATTCAAACCTAAGTGTTTCTACACACTTTGTCTTTAAATATGAAGGTTGATTGTGCAAAATTCCTAAGTACAAAACATGCAACAATGCTAATAAAATTAGTTATTATCCATATTTAAAATGTTAAGAATATGAAACCTGAAATTTTAAATTTGTAATGAGATTGATAAAAATATACATATGAAAGGGCATGAAATCTAATTATCCTATAACTTGGGAATGGAGAAGTTTTTTCCCCCTTGTTGAGGTCTTTGGATAAATGTTGAACCCATGGTGAATTGAGAGTGATAAAGTCTCAATTTGAAAACCTTTGAATGTTCTTGAGATGGAAATATTATACGATCCAACTGTCATTTGACTATATAGAGTACTCTATAAAATATATAAAGGGATAGAACCACTAACTATGGCTCACCACATCTTGAAAAATAGCAACCATAGATGTTGAATTTTACTAGACTCAAACATGGCACACTTGTAATATGAAGATGAATCACACTTCTAAGAGAGATCTAGATTTTATTTAAAATTTTACAGCTTTAAAACTTTAAAATCTGAAATTGCCATGTTATAACTTGAACATGAACAAGTATCATGTTGTGGATTTTAAATATATATTTTACATGATAAACTAGTCTTGTACACGTGACAAATATCACTCATGGATTAACCCTTTAGTTTAGAACCTTTCCATTATTGCAAGGCTCATTTTCACTAAATGCTTATCTTATAGTTCAATATTGATATTTTGATTAACCATAGCATTTTTATCTCTTAGTATGTTAAAAACCTAATATATATTTTACACTATTAGTTAAAAATATTCAAAAATTCTCTATCCTCCAAGACATTATTGTCTAACTAAGACACTAGCATCAATACTAGTGTTCTAGTTATGATGTTAATATTCATACCTCATAAACACTCAAATTTGAAAATATTTCGACATGTATGAGTCAACATATTTGTCTTAATTAACCCTCTCATGAGATTATTTAAAAATATATTACATAAATATAATTCAAAGGCCATTAATTTTCAACAAGTATAAATCAATCAAACATCTATCTTATACCAAGAAAAACCACCTCTCAAACTTGAAAAACCACCCTATTCTTCCCTATTTCCAAATTAGTCATAGAAGCATTATTATTAAAAGTCTAAAGAATTAAAAGAGTATACCATGAGTATTATTTTTCAATTTAAATTATAGATCATTACATTCACTCACATATATCATATTTCATAATTATTCACATGCGGGCCCACATAAGGGGAGAACTATATCAATTTGATGCCCTCTTCAGAGTATTAGTTATGTAAGTAGTGATCAGATAAAAAAGTTGTCTTTGAGATGATATTGACTTCACTTAATCCTACTAATACCTATCTTTCAAGGTGGTATGCCCTAATTAGAAGATCTAGGGTTTTGAGCTACACATTAATATGTAAAACCTATGCACATGATCTGAATAAAAAATCTATAACGTGACAATGAACCCTAATAAGAATAGGTGGAATTTTTAGAGGACCATTATTTTGTATAATATATAAGCATCATAATTTGGAAAAAAACATTGTTGCTAGTGTCCTTATTTAAATGGTAGTGTCCAAGCTAATAGAGAATTGATTTCAAGAATCTGATAAATCATAGTTGAGCATCATCCTAACTATTTCTACACTTGAATTTCTCATTTATGTTTGTGCATCATTAAATAAGCTAATTATTATTCCTTCTTCATGTTTAGAAATCAAATTTTTGTTTGGCATTATAGTTTTTATATTTAGCATATTTTCATAATTTAGCATTATATTAGAATATATTATGAATCTAAATTATTTAATTGGCTTATTTTAGAATAGTTTATTTCATAGTTGAGTGGGATATTTTATTTAACTTGTTTCTAAAAAGGGTTAAAATTTTGGTGAACCCAACCTCTGAGTTTATTTGAATCAAATCTTAGTTTACCCTAAGGTATTAACCTTCTAGGGTTTTATATTGCTACATTTATTTTTGATGTCTAATTTTTTCATAGGCATAATATAGGTGATGTTTATTTTCCTTATTTCTTTATCTATCATGATATTTATTTTGCTCATCATGGATGATATAGATATTTTTTATGATTATGATGTCATTACTATCCAAATCTCTACATAATATTTATTAATGAAAAATTTTGTCAAACTAAGTAGGACATGGGAACAAGAGCAATCATATATTCAAGATTTTATAAGTCCTATTCATATTTTTGTCCCAAAATTTTTAAAAAAATCAAGTGTCCTAAGGGAAACCCCTTAATTTTTTGAAAATATCCTTTAAATTGACCAAAAACACACATTTACTTTGTATTGCAAAATCCAAAATTTTGGATGCAATTTGTAATTTACAAAATTGCAAATTACTTCTCAAGCTCTGGATCCCATAGTGCATTTACCATTGGAATCCAAAGTTCTAACTACAATTTGTAATTTTTAAAATTCTAAATTACAACCTGAGCTTCAAATCTTGAAATGCATTACCCAGTGAAACTCAAAACCCATTTACAATTTGCAATTTTATAAAATTTCAAATTATAAGAGGAATTTCATATCTCACACACCAAACACCCCATGAAATCTAGAACTTGAACTATAGTTTTCAATTTTTCAAATTACATTTATAGTGTTACTTCCCATAAAACACTCTACATGGAATCTAGAACTCAGAGAGCAATTTGCAATTTGTAAAATTCCAAATTGCAATCTAGGTTCTAGATCCTATCACTAACTAATCCCTTAGAATCTGAAACTCCAAATGCAATTTGAAATTTTTCAAAATTACAAATTCTAGTTTGGGTTTCACCTTCCCATTTCCAAAGAAGTCAACCAACCCTTACCTACGAAATCTAGAGGTCAAATGAAAAATTACAATTCTACAAAATTGCTTGTGGATTTTGGATTTCTACCACCATTAGAGTAATAATTATAGGGTTTTTTCAATATAAATAATAGAAATTAGATATTTTTAATCATTTTTTAAATTGCTAATTGAGTTTTAGATCTCTAAAAATGACCTTTCAATATGAGCCATGCATCAATCCACGTCTGCAAGTAAAACGTCAACATTTTAAACTAAACGATATTATTTTAAATCCCTTGCATATTCCTAAAAGCCATTTTCTTGTAATTTAAAGCTTTTTGAATTAATTTTTTCTTGCAAGGTTATTTCAAATTATATAGGGTTTTTTATTATGTCATCTCGTTTTAGGGTTTTTCTTGTTGTCATGGTGTAGTTCAAGAGGTCATTTTGATGTTTATTTCCCCAAAAGTTTCAATCAATAGAGATCCTAAGAATTATTTTCCACTAAAATCCTAAGGTTCCCTCCCAAAAAATTTGCAATCAAATCTAGGGTTTGCATAGATCACATCCAGGCAAATATACCTATGTATATTCACACAACCAGATAATATTCCCTATACAATACCTTCCAATCCCTACAGACTTTGGACTTGCTCAAAGCACCTCTCATCCCTTCAAGTTTTCACCTTGTGAACAACACCTCCCATCTCTGTGGGATTTCCTATTGCTCTAAACACATCTTAGACCCACAGGATTCCCACTTGAAGTTAACACATCTCATCTCCACAAAAATTACCATTGATTCAAGCACTTCACATCTCTACAAAATTTCAACCTTATTAGAACACTTTTCAGTTATGTAGAGTTCTCACTTGCTTGAAACAACTCTAAGTTCTATAAAACTTTAGACCTATACAGAACCCCTCCCATATCCATCAAAGATTATACTTGCTTTAGGAACCTACAAATCCTACCAACCCTTGTAGTTGGTATTCACTAAACATTCTCTCCAAAATTTATGTCTGAGAAGGATATGAATTTCAAATCAAAAGGCCTCGAGGTGACTCTTAACCTAGAATCTAATAAAACTAAGATCATAGATACAAACCTAGTTTACATTGACCTAGGGGACTTCTAGACCCAAACAAATGTAGAGTTAAAGAATGATTAGATTTATATTATTTATGACTTAGACTTCCATAGGTAGCAGCTTTCCCCCTGATGATGCAAATCCCTAAACTAGTGTTAACATTAGCACAACACTATGATGCAAACAAAAGAGAGGTCATGGATGACAAAGAGGAAAATATTCTGAATCTAGGCCCCAATTTCATTGATTTAATGTTTTAATACCATATTTTGAGAGTTATCTTGACATAACTCCAAATACATCCCAAAAATTCTTCCAAGATAATAGAGAGGCATGTCAGAGAATGATAAACAAATAATGGCTTAAGACCCCCAAGGTTGCCTCCACTAAATTTATAAATACATTGGTAAAAATTGACTTCAAAGATGAGGTGAGAGACATAATGATATTGTTGCATAGGATTACTGGTATTTTTTATGCCAAGATCTTCCAAGAGTGGATGTACCAGTACATTTGGGTCATTCATCAGAATGCACAATACATCCACTAGGCCCAGCTCATTAGTGACTCCCTCCATAAACAATTCATGGAGGTGTAAATAATGGAAAAAAATTATGACTTCCTACATTGTATACATATTAGCCAAAGGGAGATATTTCCTAGGCCTCAACATAGTACCTAGTGAGGTAAGTAGAGTGTATAACTATTATCCTGACCTCACTTAGAGGCCATCAGGTAACACTTTAGGAATGTCAATGATATATTTATCTATTACATCATAATAATGGTTGGCAAAGAGCTTGGGATAATGATATTTTCAAATGAAGATACTACAAAAATCACTCAATGGGGTTATTACTTCATTCAGTTCCCCACTTTTTCCTATATTAGGGTAATCAGATTCAGTGGTTACCTTTATACACTCCCAAGATATGTTAGTGATAAGTGGGAATTGATGGAGCTATTAATATAACTTGTAGAAACTCATAATATTCTATCTAATAAGCACAAGTTAGGAATTCATTAACCAATTAGTATTGGCAAATACGCATGCCCCTCCCTACTCAAATCAAAGTGTGCTGAAGCAAAAATGGCATAGATGACACTAAGGGATTTGGAGGCAAGTCCATACTATGATGTTTATGGTAACATCACCATCATATTGGTAATCTTTACTTATTCCCACATTTCATATTTTGAAGATTATTCAAAGGATTTAGAAGATGAGGAGAAAGTCAAATTGAAGGACCATTCTAGAATGACCTTGGATTAGGTCAAAGCATTTGATTTGGCACCAATCCTTGAGGACTTGGTGGGTGATGAGTCCTAAGTGGACAATAACTACTACAAATAGATTATTACTCAACCTTTTCCACCATTAAGGTGGTCAGTCCCTGAATCTTTCTCTTTGATTGATAGAACTACACATGTAATCAGTAAAACATTGAATTGGCTTAGGAGTAAAGGGGTCCAAGTGACCAAGGATATAGAGAGTATCATGGAGAAGCTATTAAATCTCAAGGAAGAATGAATTCCTTCATTAGTAGAGGGTCTGAGTGACATAACAAGTGAATAATCAGATAATCTAGTGGTAACTCATAAGAAAAAGAATAAATTTAAGGCCAAGAAGGGGCATTAGTAGATCAATCAATCCTCATCTCATCTTTAGACATAATACTGTTAGAGCATTTATAGCTTCAACCCCCATATTAGTCATAGAGATAACCCTTATCTTTTTAGTTCACTCCCCACCCATTTACATTGTTCCTAAAAATATAACACCTCCACCTCCTATCTCCATTCCCCCTACATCTCAATTGACTCCACCCTTCATTCTTACCACTTTACTTGCAATAACAAGTCCACTAAAACTAGTGCAATTAAGTTAAGTGGACACTCAAGGTCCCCCTTTAGTGGATACTCAAGTTTTCACTCCACCTTCCCTTTTCCCAATTTCACTCCCTCCTTCCATTTTATTTTCATTTCCTTCCAATCCATCCCCATTGATTTCCAACATAACTCAATAGTACACAGTTGAAAAATTAGTCATCCAGACTTTAGTTATGTTCATCATCCTAACTCCTAGGATAAATATTGGTTCATATTCATCCTGTTTCATCTTTCTTACCTTACCACCCCTAAGTTTCCCAACCTATTTGATTGACTCATTTGATGCTTTGGCTTCCACACTTCTACCAGTCCCCAAGTTCTAAGTCATTATGTATATTCCCCCCATAGTATCACTTCCATCTCTTACACTCCTAGTAGAAACATCTATTCTCATTATCCCCACCTCTTCCACTTCTATAGTTTCTCCAACCCCTTTAATAGAGATAGGTGACAAACTTGTCCTTGATGCAAATGTGGATTTGCAACCTATAAATGGAAATGAAATTCCATAAACATCTACTATGAAATTAGTGGCAACATCAGCATAGGATTCAACACTTGTCACCATGCCTACTAGTGCAACATCTTCGGCTTTAGATTCTCAAGTGATAGTGTCTACACAATAAGATGTTACACTACTTGGTTAGAATAAATAGTGGGGAAGAAATGAAATCAAATTATTTCCCCAAGTACATTGGATTTTTGTCTTTCATATGTATGTAATAAATCCAAGACTACTCCCAAAACCTTTTAGAGAATATTATGTAATTCAACAAGGGAAAATGGAGATTGTAGTCTCCCCACTAGACATAGAAAGAAGATCTAATGGTGGGGGACTATCAGGTATGAAAGATTCACCTTGGACATCCTATGAGGGAGGGATTAAAACAAGATGTTTAATCTAGCATCAACTCCCTCTTTGAGAAAATAGATAGTGACAAGGTCACTAAGGATGATTTGAAAAATAAGGTTGAAAAAAAATTATGACTATACTAAATAAATTCATAGAACCTAGTGGTTCATTAGCATAACTTGAATTAGCACAACCAATCACCCATATCCTAGATCAGGTAACAATTGATTTAGTGACTAAAATTAAAATCATGGGAAGTGATACTAAAGAATGGTCAAAGGAGATCATATCCAAAGGTAATACGATTATTGATATGATAAAGGACCACTATATAGTTTTTAGGGAAAGAAGGATCATATTGAGAGAACTATTTAACAAATATGAGTGATAAATAACAAGTTTGGATCTCTATTATCCCAAATCGATAGGTGTAGACTTGATTGATATAGACATCCTCCTTATTGAAGGGATAATAAAAATGATGGAGAGTGGGAAGAATTGGATAGAGATACACAATTTAGGATAAAGTTGTTCATAGAGGTTGCACATAAGGCTAGGTTACCCATGATAAGGCCATTGACATGTTGTATGACATAGAAGATTTGTTGAATAAATTAGCATGCAAGCCAATAGATTATGAAGATAACCCCATAATAGTAGAAGAGGTCCAGAGCAAATTCAAATAAGAGGTAGAAAAATAATCTACTACAAATACAGTCTTTACCTTGAGCTCTATCCATCTCTACATTAGGTATCATAATATGTTGGATAAGATGGGTAAAGATATGCAAGAAATTTGGGCTTTAATGAGGGAAATTTTTAACACATCAACAAACTGTGAGATTGCAAACCTTTACTATTTTACTGCAAATGAAGAAGAATCTAGGAGATATTCAAATATTTTGATGCATATATCTAAAAATTATAGGCCAAGAAAGACAAAGAGGCATAGGAAGTATTGGAAATTGATTAATTCTTTCTATTAAACATTCTCATATATTGTATTTTCAGCATTGTAAAAACATTGTAAAGTTGCATCTTATAAAATTGCAACTATATTTTATATCTCTTTTTGAGAGAAAGCCATGTATATTTTACACTTTTTATTTTAACAGGTTGGAAATTATAAAAAGCAGACTTACAAATTACACTTTTCATTTTGAGAAGTTATAATTATTTAAGTTGTAAAAGCACATTTTGAAATTTTCAATTTTAGTTTTGACAAAGTGGCATGACTTGCAAGTTGTAAAAGTCTCACTTGAACATTTCAACTAAGGGTTTTACAAAAAATAAATTTGATTCATTTCTAAGTTATCTTTTGATTAAACATTGAGTTCCACTTTAGTGCCCCATTTTCAAGAACAGCGATTTACAGTTGCATGGAGGAGAAAGAAAGGCATTACATGAAGTTTTCTCAAGTATATCCATGCCACACAAAACTAAGGATCATGCCTAGCTCTTGCATTCTATTTTCTAAACCATTTTACCAAGCCAAAGGATACCACAAATAAGAGATCATGCCTTTTTTGCATGAATTTCCATATTTACATGATTTTTCTACTAGGTATTGAAGTTTTTGATAACTACATCTCATTTATGAGATATTTTGTATAAATATGGGTATGACCATATAGCCCAATCTATCTTTTTGTTGTTAGTAATATTATTCTACATTTTTAATGTATTTTCTACAAGTTGTAACCTAGAGAATGAAATAAATTGAAGATTTTGCCTTTCATGTCTGAGAAATCCATGTGTATGCAAGTTATTTGAATATTTGTGGATGTATTGTTCTTATTTCAGTCTTAAAATTTCATTTGTGGTATATTTTTGCCCTCTTAAAATATTTTTTGATTAAAATAAATGAATTTTGTTCCTTTTGTGAAAAATAACAAATATAACCTCTGATTTCCCATTTGCATGAGTTTGTGCTCCTAAAATTTTCAATATATTTTATGTTCTCTTGTGTTCAATCAAGAAATCATTAAAATACACTATAAAAATATTTGGTGCAATCACCATTTCCAATTTTTCAAATTTCATTCTCAAACTCTTTTCCATAGTCAAACTTGAGTTTAGGAACAAGAACACTAAAGGAGTAGAATTTCTATAAAATTGGTATTTTATCAATTGAATTGGATTTAGTGAAAGGAACTCAACATTCTCTAGATTTTCACCTCAATTTTCCAAGGTCCTATTGCTTTTAGGTGTTCCCATTATATTATTTGTTTTTGTACAGTGGGTTACTATATCAAGAAATGACTGCAAAATCTATGTGGTAACAATTTTTGGCAAACCCAGTGGGACCATGAAAATTACAAAGAGATTGGTGTTATTCTTAGTGAGCATTGTATGATCCTCATATGAATTTCAAAATCACCTGGTGACTCCACTAGTTTGTGAGTTCAAAAGTTCAAGGTTTATACATGCCAAACAAATAAATTAGATCATCTACTAAAGGTAAGAGAGTTGATTTTTGGAATTGTCATTTCCTAAGAGATCAAAATTAGTCATCCCTAACCCTAGAGTATATCCTATAATTTTATTTTCATCTCTTGAAAGTACTCCCATCAGTTTTATACCTCCTATAATGGCTAGAAATCTAAATTTTGTAGCTTTCAATAGAGGCAGCCCACTCCAGCTGGCTAAGTATGATGTATACATACCTCGACTTTAAAAAGCCTACCATATTTTACTAGTGAAACTTCCACCACTCTTATGGAACACATATAAGATATTGTTAATCTATGTTTAGTCCATAATGTGGTATAATATAATGTTGAAATTAGGCTTCTAGTCTCCTTTTTCAAAGGTAAAACCTTATAGTGGTACAAAGGTCTTTCTCTCAACTCTATTTGTGTTTGGGATGACTTAATCACTACACTATGTACCTAATTTAAAGACAAGAGTGACCACCTTTCCCTAGTTAAACCATTAACTTCCATTCAATGAGATCTTCATGAGCACAAAACTGACTTCAATTTACATTTTTAGAAGACATGAAATAGAATCCTAGTATTGGTCAAGCCAACTCCAAACAATGCTTTTGTATATTACTTGAGAGCCCTAAATAGTGATATATCCATTATGATTCAGTCAATGGGTGGTACCACACTTCTATGAAATTATAATAAGGGTAAAAAACTATTTAATTCAAGTATGGAAAATTTTCTCAAAGCCACCAATGCCCATATTCCCAAAAATACCTCATATTTCACCACTTTCAATTATTCTAATTCCCACCATGAATATATCACTATCTTTGACTCTCACACCTACAGATGATTTATAGGAGATTAAGTCACTAATCAGGAGTTTTGGTAATGAGTTAGTAGCAATGAAGAGGTAGTAATCCTAGAACTACAAGCCTTGTCAATAGGCTTACCCAACATATCAACCTAATAGGCAGCCATACCAAAGTGGTTCATAACCATACCAAGGCAATTCATAGACATAGGATCAAAATATGCAAGCAAAACCTCTAAACATTTGTTCTCTACCTACACTTGGTGCTTCCAAAGTTATTGTACCTATTTAGAAAAACATAGAACAATAATATGAATGGTGTTATCCTTGATCTCAACCACATAACTAGAATACTTATCCTAATGGTGTTATAATCCAAGTTTTTATGGTGTAAAGCATATTAATTACACAAGGATAGCAATAATAATCCACTTCCCAACAAGTAGATACACAACAACCTAATCAAGGAGAGTTTACTCTTTTAAATTGGTTTTTGTGGTGTGAATCAAGAGGAGGAATTATTCAATGGTGTAGGTCCTATGGTAGCTAATACACATTCAAATAAAATATAAATATAAAGTGAACAACCCTCTAGGGTAGAACAAGATAAAACTTCCAAAGTTGTACAAGAGCTTGCAAACAGAAACATAGTATAAAGGCCACCCTTTGTACCTACAAGTCAATCTAAAGCAAAAATACCAACTCTAAATCTTTTAAAAGAATACATATCTCCTATAAAGGCACTAGCAAAGGTTGGTAATATCCCTTTTAGTATAGTTTATCAAATGAAGAAGACCAATTTAAATTTTACTATGTGGGAGGCACTATTTATTCCTATGTGAAGGGATTTGCTATATGAGGCTTTCAAGAACTTTCAAATAATAGACAAGGTTCCAACCAGGGGACCTAATGCTACAATTAATTTATGTTAACCAAAAATTGACACTAAAATGAGTAAAACTATTAAGCCTCCCCATTTCTATCTTTCATTGATATTAGGGAAGAATCTCATTCATAATTGCATGGTAGATTCAGGGACTAGAAGTTCAATGATGCCCAAGAAAATAGTTGATGTCCTTGTTATAAAGTATACACTTGTAGATAAAAGAGTTGTTCAATTGGATGCAATTATTGTTCAGATACTAGGAATAATAAAAAGGGCTAAATCTCACTATTCACACTTGTCCAATCTTGTTAATCTCTCAAGATATCTTAGTTATAGATCTTCCCCCTCACTTTGCCATTTATATTTCATGAGATTTCACTACAAATATGGGAGTATATCTATATTTTGATTAGTTTCATATGTTATTTAGGATGAGATAAGGAACTAGAGTAATAATAAAAGATGAGCCAATTGTAAAATATCATATTGAGCCATACAATCCTATCCTTGTGGATATGAACTACACACTATAATGTCAAGAAGAATAAGAGGCTCATGAAGTTGCAACACCTATAGAAGAGATTTCATACACTCATTTGGATGAATATGGGTCAGCCTTTCAATTTTATCCTTATGATTATGTATAGGAAATAGCATTGGGTACATATTGCATTCATGAAAATGATGTAATTATCCCAAACCTAGTAAATCTAGCTGAAGATCTTCAAGGAATGTGGCAATTATTCTTTGCCAGTTTAAGAACCAAAAATGGTGCATGTGTAGGTATTATCTTGATCTCTCCACAAAAGGAGAACTACTTTTATTCTTTCACACTTCAATTTAGTTGCATAAATAATGTAGTTTAGTATGAGGCTTTGATTCAAGGCTTGAAATTGGCCAAAGAGAGAGGGATAAAGTCCCTACAAATATTTGGTGATAGTGAACTGATTTTTCACCAAGTAAGATCTAGAAGCATAACTAAAAATAATTTGTTGAGATCTTATAAACATAAGGTTTGGGACCTATTAGCAGACTTTACTAATTTAAATATTCAATTAGTATCAAGAGAATATAATAAATATGTTGATTGTATGACCTCTATAGGCTCCCAATATAACCTACTAGAAGAAAAGAAGAAGAAAAATAGCCAACATGTAATGTTGCTAGTAAGGCCATATGTTCCTAATAATGCAACCAATTGGTAATTATTTTATAGTGATCAAAAAATTATCAATTTTCTAAGAGAAGAAGCTAAATTCTCAGATAGGAACCAGCTAAGACTCCATGATCAACATGAAGATCAAATCATCTAGTTGTAGATAAATAAACTACCTATGGGTCTTGTTATACTAGATAACATCTTCAATTTAGATTATCAACTAAAAGGTGAGAAGAATAACATCATGATCAATGAAGAAGACTATGAACCAATGGTCATCTTAGAAGGAAAATCACTAAAAATAAAAAAAAGGTATGCAATGATTCTAAAAAGCAAGATTTTGTTGAGTTGTGTCAATAATTTGATGATAACTTCACTTGGAGTTATCATGATCTAAGGGGGTTTGACCCAAACTTATCTTAGCATATAATAGAATTGGATCCAAATACCAAGCCTATTATATAGAATCAAAGATTGATTAATCCAAAAATAGAACCTCTGATGAAGAGTGAGCTATCTAAACTGATAAAGGCTAACATCATATTCCCTATTAATCACTCATCTTGGGTTGTTAATTTGATCCCTATAAGAAATAAAAATGGTGTCATAAAGCTTTGTGTAGATTTTAGGGATTAAAAAAAATCATATATAAAGGATTATTATCCTCTTCCCCCCGTGGAACAAATTCTACAAACTGTATTAGGATCTAAAATATTTTCTCTTTTAGATGGTTATTCTGGCTATAACCAAATCCTAGTACAAGTTAGACCAGTTTAAGATTACTTTCACCACAAAATGGGGTACATGTGCTTAAAATAAGATACCATTTGTTCTGACTAATGCTAGTGCAACATTTTAGAGAGCCATGGATATGGCTTTTAGTGGATTGATAAATGAGATGATCCTAGTATACCTAGATGATATCACTATCTACTCAAAGCATGTTGATGCACACCTAGATCACCTTAGGAAAATTTTTGAAAGGTGCAGAGAATTTGGGGTTTCCCTTAATCTTGAGAAGTGAATTCTCTCAATTCATGAAGGGAAACTACTAGGGCACATTATGTCAAAAGAGGATCTTGCAATAGACCTAGAAATAATAAGTGTTATATTTGCATTAGCACTACCAAGCCATAAGAAAGGGTTACATAGCTTTATTGGAAAAATAAACTTTGTAAGAAGATTTGTTCCAAATTATGCCTCTATGGCAAAACCCCTTATTGCAATGCTTAATAAGGGTATCATTTTTAACTAGACATAGGAGGGAAAAGATAGCTTTGAAGCCATCAAATAGGCTATTCCCCAAGCTCCTACTCTAGCCAACCCCAATTATGAGAAGTATTTCATTCCATATGCTTTTATAGGGGAAAGAAGCATCTTATATATTTTGTCTTAGCACAATCAAGAACAATTAGAATAGTCAATATCTTTCTTCAGTCAATCCCTAAAGGATTATGAAGAAAATTATAGTTTCAAGGAGAATCAAGTATATGTTGTGATTAAGTCTCTCAATAAATTTAGGCATATGCTCTCTAATAATAAAATTCATATGGTGGTGAGTCATCAAAGTTTCAAAGAGTTCCTACTAATCTAGGAGATAAATGAAAAAAGAGTAGGATGGATCACAAAGGTAATAGAATATGGCATAGACATCAAAATCACAAAGCTTGTAAGAGGAAAGGGATTATGTGAACAACTAGATTTTGATATCAATATTATTGAAGTAGTATCTAAAATAGTATATGCTCAAAGTGTACCTTAGATACCCAATCCACCTCTTTTCAATAGTTAGATCCGTGACATTACCATTTTTCTACAAACTGGTGAGTACCCATATAACTTTCAATAGTCAAAGAAAAGGTATTTATGAATCTAATCCATTCCCTATGTTCTTGTTGATGGAATATTTTTTATAAAAGATATAAATGTATTAATGCTAATATATATCAAGCACAATCAAATCCCCAAGGGGATCAAGGAATTTCATGATATTCCATTAGGAGGACATTTATCTACACGAACCACAGCCATCAAGATAATGAGAGGGGGATATTATTAGCCTAAATTATTTAAAGATGCCCATCAATGGGTAAGGAACTATTAAAAGTGTGCTTACTTCATCAGTAATCAAAGATTAGTAGTTTTTCCTCTCAAACCAATTCAAGCAAATCAATCATTTGCTCAATTGGGATTAGATTTCATTGGTATGATCAATCCATCATTGAGTGCAAGCCACAAATGGGTCCTCACAACAATAGACTATTTCACGTGATGGACTAAAGAAGTTGCACTAAAATATTCCATGGAGGCATCTATTCTAAAATTTATGGATGGCAGAGTCTCAAGGTTTGGTGTTCCTCACACTATTATCTCAGATAATGCCAAGGCATTTGTGGGCACTCAAGTGAGTGAATGGGTTGTAAAGCATAATGTATACCTAAGTACATATTTCAATTATTACCCTCACGGTAATGGCTTGGCCAAGTATAACAACAAGAACCTCATAATAATTATCAAAAAAAAATAAAGGATAACCAAAGGACATGACACACAAAGTTGAAATCATCACTATGGGCTAATAATATCACTCTTAACAGAACCATCATTAACTCCCCCTTCATGTTGATATATGGAAGGGAATAATGAGTCCTATTTTCAATTTAGTTACCATCTCTAGATCTCAATGAGCAATTAGATTTGATTGACAAAGATGAAATGATAGTAAGATTGGTTGAACTAATGGAACTAGAAGAAATCAAGAACCAATCAATGAAATTCTTGGAAGCAAATTAGGCTCAAACAAAGAGGACTTTCAACAAAAAGGAATTTTATAAGAGCTTTAATTAAGGAGACATGGTTCTCAAATGGGATGCAAATAAGGCTAAACTAGGTAAACACACCAATTTTGATGCAATATGGAGTGGTCCATACATTATAACTCAGTATAAAGGAGCTAATGCATTCCATCTATCTAAGCTCGATGGATCATAATTGCCTATCCCAGTCAATGGGATATACCTCAAAGCTTACTTTTGAGGTAATAATTTGTTCCAAAAAATAAAATTTTGTATATAATAGGGTTAGTTATGTTTTCCAAAATAAGTGCTTCTACACAAGTCAATTCATTAGGAGTTTTTGTTTCCTTAGCTTATTATATTTTTCCCTATTTTGTTCTTATTTAGGCAAATCTCAATTTGTTCTTCACGAGTTTAAAGTGTGTTAAGATTGAAATGACTTCATGCCCAATGATTTTAGAAGGCTATAGGATAGAAATTAATTAGCAGGCAATCATCCCATAGAGGTTGACAAAAATGTTGATATTTTTGTCCAAAAAATTTTAAAACATTAAGTACCCTAAGGGAGACCCCCTAATTTTTTGAAAAGATCTTTTGAATTAACTAAAAACACACATTTCCTTTACATTATGGAATTCAAAACTCTACATGCAATTTACATTTTACAAATTTACATACTCCTAAGATCCTGATCTTATAATGTATTTACCAGTAGAATCCAAAGTTCTGACTATAATTTGCAAAATTGTGAATTACAGTCTAAGATTTGGATCCCATAATGCGTTAACCAACAGAATATGGAAACCCATTTGGAATTTGCAATTTTACAAAATTACTAATTTTAAGTGGAATCAAAATCTAGAACTTGAACTATAATTTAAAAAAATTAAAATTACATTTGTAGTTTTGCTTCCCATGAAATAGTTTACCCAAAATCCAAAACTCGAAGAACAATTTACAATTTACAAAATTGTAAATTACAATCCAAGTTTTGGATCCTACTACCAACTAAGTCTGTGGAATCTAGAACTCCAAATACAATTTTCAATTTTGAAAAATTATAAATTATAGTATGGTTTCCACCTTCCCATTTCCAAAGAAGTCAACTAACCCTTACCTACAAAATCTAGAGGTCAAACGGCAAATTACAATTCTACAAAATTGTAAAATTACTTGTGAATTTTGGATTTACACCACCAACCACCATTAGAGCATTAATTATAAGGTTTTTTCGATACAAATGATGGAAATTAGGGATTTTTATTCATTGTTTAAATTGCTAATTGAGTTTTGGAGCTTTGACAATGATATTGCACCATGAACCATGTACCAAGCCACATCTATAAGTAAAATGTTGCCACTATGAATTGCATGGTATTATTTTGAATCCCTTATGTATTCTTAGAATCCATTTTCTTTTTATTTAAATCTTTTCAAGTTATTTTATTTCCTACAAGGTTATTTCAAATTATTGAGGGTTTTTTATTATGTCATCTATTTTTAGGGTTTCTCTTATTGTCATGGTGTAGTTCAAGAGGTCATTTTTTGTTTGTTTCCCCAAAAAAATTTATGAATAGATATCCTAATAATTATTTTCCAAGATTCAACACTAAAATATTAAGGTTCCCTCCCAAAAAATTTATAGTTAAATCTAGGGTTTGCATAAATCATATCTAGGAAAATACACCTTTGTATATTCATACAACTAGAGAATATTTCCTATGAGATACCTCTAAGTCCCATAAACTTTAGACTTTCTTGAATCACCTCTCATCCCCATGGATTTTCACCTTGAAAACAAAACCTCTCATCTCCATGGGATTTTCTATTGTTCCAAACACCTCTTAGACCCATGGGATTCCCACTTGAAGTTAACATGTCTCATCTCTATGGAAATTACCATTAATTCAAGCAATTCCCATCTCTATGAAATTTAAACCTAATCAGATTAAATATCTAGTGCCATGGAGTTCTCACTTGATTAAAATAACTCTAATTTCCATCTAACTTTAGACTTGCACATAACACCTCCCATCTCTATAAGAGATTATACCTACTTCAAGAACCTGTAAATCCCACTAGCTCTTGTAGTTAGTTTTCAATAAACATTCTCTCCTAGATTCATGTGTTAGAAGGAGATTAAGTTCAAATTGAAAGGCCTCAGGGTGATTCTCAACCTATTATCTAATAATGTTGAGATCATAGATATATACCTAGGTCATATTGACCTAGGGGACTTCTGGACCCAAATAAATGTAGAGTTCAATAATGATGGGATCTATAGTATTTATGACTCTAGACTTCCATAGGAAATAGCTTTTCCATTGATGGTACAAAGCCCTAAACTAGTGTTAACACTATCACAACACTCTAATATAGATAAAAGAGAGGTTTTGAATGACAAAGGGGAAAAGATTTTGAATTTCAACCCTAATTTCATTGATTTAATGTTTTGAATACCAGAGTTAGAGAGTTATTTTGAAATAACTCCAGAGGCATCCCTACAATTCTTCCAATATAATAGAGAGGGATATTAGAGAATGATAAACAAATAATGGCTTAAGACCCCTAAGGCTACATCCACTAGATTACCAAAGACATTGGCAAGAATTGACTTCAAAGATGAGATAAGAGACATAATAATATTGTTGCATAGGATTACTGGTAATCCTAATGCCAAGATTTTCTAGGAGTGGATCAAAATTCATAATACATCCACTAGTCCCAAATCATTAGTGACTCCCTCTATAAATAATTGATGGAGGTGTAAACAATAGGAAAGTTTTATATGAATTCCTACTGTGTATACATATTGGCCAAAGGGAGATCTTTATCAGGCCTCAACACAGTACCTAATGAGGTAAGTAGAGTATATAACTATTATCCTAACCTCACTTTAGAGGCCATCAACACTTTAGGAGGTATGTTATGTTAGTGATAAGTGGATATTGATGGAGTTGGTAACATAACTTTTAAAAAATCATAAGCTTCTATCTAGTAAGCAAAAGTCAGGAATTCATTTCCCAATCAGTATTGGTAGATATGCATGCCCCTCTCTACTCAAAGTAAAGTGTGTTAAAGTAGAAATGACACATATGACACTAAGGTCTTTAGAGGAAAGGCCATATTATGATGTTTATGGTAACATCACTAGCACATTGGGAATCTCTACTTATTCCCATGTTCTATGTTTTTAAGATTATTGGGAGGATTTGGAACATGAAGAGAAACTCAGATTGAAGGACCATTCTAAATTAACCTTGGATCAGGTCAAATAACTTGATTTGGCACCAGTCCCTAAAGACTTGGTAGATGATGAGTATCTAGTGGATAGAAACTACTAAAAATAGATTACTATTCAACCCCTTCCACTAGTAAGGTGGTCGATCCCTAAATCTTTCTCTTTAATAGATAGAAATACACATGTAATCAGTAAAACATTGAATTGACTTAGGAGTAAATGGGTCCAATTGACCAAGGATATAGTGAGCATCATAGAGAAGCTATTGAATCTCAAGGAATAAGGAATTACTTCATCATCAAAGGGTCTAGTGGCATAAATGGGTGAATAATCAGAGAGGTCAGTGATCCCTCATAAGAAAAAGAAGAAATCTAAGGCCAAAAAAGGGCAATATAACAAATATGGGGTAATAGTAGATCAATTGATCATCATCTCATATGAGGACACAATTACTATTGGATCATCTATATCATCAACCCCCATATCAGTCATAATGACAACCCCTATCTCTATAGTTCATCCCCCACCCATTTACATTATTCCTATAACTCCAACAACTCCACCTCCTATCTCCACTCCCCCTACATCTCAAGTGACTCCACCATTCATTCCTACCACTTTACCTATAATAATATTTCCATTGAAAATAGTGTAATCAAGTCAAATGGACACTCAAGGTCCCCCTTCAGTAGATGCTCAAGTTTACACTTTACCTTCCCTTCCCCTAATTTCACTCCCTCCTTCCATTTCACTCCCTCCTTTCATTACATTTACAATTCCTTCCATTCTATCCCTATTGATTTCCAATACAACTAAGTAGAATATAGCTATAAACTCAATCATCTTGACTTCAATTTTGTTGGTCATCCCAACTCCTAGGATAAGTACTACTTCATCTTGATCCCCTTTCATATTTCTTACCTTACTACCCCTGAGTGGCCCAACCCGTTTGATTGACTCATTTCATACTTTCGATTTTACACTTCCACCAGTCCCCAATTTTTGAATCATTGTCTACTCCCCCATAGTATCACTTCAATCTTCTACACCCCTAGTAGACACATATTTTCTCATTGTCCTGACCTCTTTCACTTCTATAGTTTATCCAACCCCTTTAGTGGAGATAATTGAAAAATATGTCATTGATGCAAATGTGGATTTGTAACCTATAGATGGAGATGAAATTCCATAAACATTTGTTAAGCAATCATTGGCAACATCAGCATAGGATTCAACACTTGTCACCATGACTACCAGTGTAGTATCTTTAGCTTCAAATTCTCAAGTTACAATGTCTACACAGCAAGATGTTACACCTACTTGGTTAGCACAAATAGTGGAGAAGAATAGAAAGTAAATGATTTCCCCAAGTACACTAGATTTTGGTCTTTCAAATGTATGAATGAAATCCAAGACTAATACTTGAAAATTATCATTAATATTGTGTGATTCAATAGGGTAAAGATATGTGGAGATTTCAATCCCCCACTAGAAAAACATAAAGAAGATCTAGTGGTGGGGGACTATCAAGTATCGAATATTTATCTTGGACATCTTATGAGGGAGGGATTGAAACATGATGTTCAATCCAATATTAACTCCCTCTTTGATAAAATAGATAGTGATAAGGTCACTAAAGATAAGTAAAAAAAAAGGTTGAAAAACTTATAGATGCATTAAATAAATTCATAGATGCTAGTGGTCTATCAGTACAACTAGAATTAGCACAGCTAGTCTCCCAAATCCTAGATCAGGCAAAAATTGATGAGGTGACTAAAATTACAAGCATGGGAAGGGTCACTAAATAATGGTTAGATGAGCTCATCTCCAAAGGTAATAAGATTATTTATATGATAATGGACCACTATATAGTTATGAGGGAAATAAGGATCACATTGAGAAAACTAGTTAACAAATATGAAAGAGAAATAGAAATTTTGAATCTCTATTATCCTTAATTAACATTTGTAGACTCAATTGATATAGACATCCTCCTTGCTGAAGGGATACTAAAAATGTTGGAGAGTATGAGGAATTGGATAGAGCTACACAATTCAAGATAAATTTTCTCACATAGGATGTACATAAGGCCAAGGTTACCCACAATAAGGCCATTGACATGTTGTATGACATAGAATATTTGTTGAACAAACTATCATGTAGGCCAATAAATTATAAAGATAACCTCCTTTCAATAAAGGAGGTCCATAGAAAATTCAAATAAGTAGTATAAAAAGAATCTAATAAAGATATAGTCTTTACCTTGAGCTCTATCCACTGTTACATTAGGTATCATAATATAGTGGATAATATGGGTAAATATGCACAAGAAATTAGGGCTTTGAGGAAAATTTTTGACACATCAGTAGATTTTGAGATTACCAACCTCTACTCTTTTGGCATAGATGAAGAAATAATCTACGATATCTTCAAGTATTTTGATGCATATGTTCAAAAATTTCAAGTCAAGAAAGACAAAGAGGCAGAGGAAGTATTGGGAATTGATTACTTATTTCTATTAAACATTCTCATATATTGTATTTTCATCATTGTAAAAACATTGTAAAGTTGCATATTGTAAATTTTTAGCTATATTTTATATCTATTTTTGAGAAAAATCCATGTGTATTTTACACTTTCTATTTTGATAGGTTATAAATTGAAAAACATACTTGTAAATTATACTTTTCATTTTGACAATTTATAATTGCTTAAGTTGTAAAAGCACATATTGAAAATTGCAATTGCAGTTCTAACAAAGTCGTATGACTTGTAAGTTGTAAAAATCTCACTTGAAAATTTCAACTTAGGGTTTTGAAAAAAAGTAACTTGAGTCATTTCTAAGTTATATTTTGATTAAACATTAAGTTTTACTTTGGCACCCCATTTGCATGAAGAGCCATTTATAGCTACATGGAGGAGAAATAAAGGTGTTGCATGAAGTTTTATCAACTTTATCCATGCCACACCAAGTTGAGGATCATGCCCAACTCTTGCATGTTATTTTCCAAACCATTTAACCAAGCCAAATGATTCCAAAAATAGGAGATTGTGCCTCTTTTGCATGAATTTCTAGATTTGCATGATTTTTCTACTAGGTGTTGAAGTTTTTGATACCTACATCTCATTTATGAGATATTTTTTATAAATATGGGAAGGACCCCATATCCCAATCTATTCTTTTATTGTTATTAATATTATTATACATTTTAAATGTATTTTCTATAAGTTGTAACTTGGAGAATGAAATAAATTAAAGATTTTGCCTTTCTTGTCTAAGAAATCCCTGTGTATGCAAGTTATTTGAATATATGTGGATGTATTATTCTTATTTCAGTCACAAAATTTCATTTTTGGTATATTTTTCCCTCTTTAAATATTGTTTGATTAAAATAAATGAATCTTGTCCCTTTTGTGAAAAATAACAAATATAACCTCTGATTTCCCACTTGCATGAGTTTGTGCTCCTATAAATTTCAATCTATTTTCTATTCTCTTATGTTCATTCAAGAAAGCATTAAAAGCCACTATAAAAATATTTTTTGCAATAATTATTTTCATTTTTTTAAATTTCATTCTCAAATTCTTTTCCCCAGTCAAACCCTAGTTTAGGAGTAAGAACACTAAGGGAGTAGAATTTTTACAAAATTGGTATTTTATCAATTACACCAGATTTAGTGAAAGGAATCCAGCGTTATCCAGAGGTTCACCTCAATTTTCCAAGGTCCTAAATCTTGGATTTATTACCATTATATCATTAGTTTTAACATAGTGAGTTACCATATCAATAAATGGGGGAAAATTTGTGATAACACTTCCTCTTAACTCTTAGACGGTGATAGATAACATCCCTCTAACTAGATCCATGCAATAATTATCCAAGATATAATTTGAGTAACCCTATAGTTCTAAAATAAGGTAACTAACATACCCTTATTCAAACCCTTTCACCTCTTGTATATCCTATAGAAGGTGTGTGCATACATATCCAATCTGAAATACCTAGTGTTTGTGCTTGTGAAGCCCTTAAGGACCAAATATTCATTATGACAAGGTCAATATATGACTTACAAAATCAACATTAGTATTTGGTTTTAAATAACACATCATGGGAAAACAATAGCACACATACAAAAAATCCAAAATATGTTAGTTTTAATCATGTGTTTGCATCTTCACATAACAATGATGTGCCCAACAAGGTTTCATATCAAAAGAATAATGTAAGAGAGAATTCATCTAACAAATGATTCAATAATTATACAAAAGGTTAATAAGAGTTCAATTGAAATTCTAAGCAAAATTCATAGAAATAAGTTGATCAAACGACACCCTTTATATCCTCTAAGGAAATCAAAATATTATTTTGCATATCATATGTATGGGCATCATATAAATTATTGTTTGGATTTGAAGAAGAAAATAAAAAATAAAATCAATAGTTTTGATCCTATAATAGACACATCAATAAATTAACACACTCACCTTATGAGTGCATCTCCTCAAGCATAGTTCAAAAATAATAAGTATGGGTACCAAAGGACAATGTAGACTGAAAATAGTTGTAAATGTAAAACATAGAGAAAGAAAAAATTCAAGAAGGAAATCTAGAGAAAGAAATGTTATAAAAATATAAATAATTAAAACCACAAATTACACATTTGCCTAGTGTTCAAGTAAAGATACATGACTCTTCTCTAGTCCATAATGAGATGCAATATTTTGACAATGATGAACATCTCAATAAAAATAAAATTTTAAGAAGGAAGCTCCAATCTATGGTGCATTTGGTTTTTCATACATAGATGCTTAAAATGGTGTATCACAAGTTCAAGAATAACCTAATAAGTTAATCATTTCCTATGTTATCTATGGTTATATCAAAGATGATTAGAATGGCATGGCTAATATGCAAGATGAATATGGAAATATAATTGAGGCTTATGACACACATGATACAGGACCTATGTAGAGTCATTTCCTTGATGAGATTCTTGGATTATAGTATCAATTTCCCCTTGTCCATATCACCTTTTCTAATCATACAAATATGAAAAAAATTAAAAAAATACAAAAACATTCAAATAAAACAAAAATACAAAAATATTCAACATTCACATATTGAGTAGCCTTTTCATATGTTGTTTACTGTATGTTATTAAATATCATATCATTTCCTTTCTATATACATATATTTCATGAGTACCTGAGTGTGATAGAGGGATACATTGAATCCATTATATATGAGCCTACTAATGTTGGACCTTCCCTCTACCCATGTGACACACTACATTGGGGGAATTTGCTTCATTAATCATGATGGATATGGGTTATATTATTTTAAGATCACTTTACATTATCATGTTTAGTTTATATACTAATGATTAGACATGTATATATTCATGCTTACATCATACATAATGTATTAGATATGCTATGTTATAGTAAATATTACTAACACATGTATGTGGGCTAGTATGATATGTTTATGCTAGTTGTTTATATTTCACTTATTCATCTTATCACATGGATTGCTTGAGTGTAATTCTTGTCTTATACCTTGTTTGGATTATATAAAATTTGAGTATGTCCCTTGTTTGTTGTCCTCAATGCCACTAAGTGATGTTTATTTGATATGTGCACATTTGAAATTGTCCTCTCTTTTGAGTGTGAGACATTTAAACATGCCCCTTTTTTATGGTCTCCTTAGACCTATTTTGTGTGATATTAGTGTTCTTGTGTGCATGATTTATTATTTCCTAAGATTGAACTTATTACTTCTATATGTTGGCATGATCCATATCATGCATTTTGGGGTTTGTTATGTTTGGATACTATGATTATTTTTTACACATATACCTAGACATGGTTCCACTATATGCTTATTTATACGTGATTGATATATATATATATATATATATATATATATATATATATATATATATATATATATAACATGGTTATCTTATCCTTTTGAGATAAGGTGACTATTATATAGCATTTCCCTCACCTCAAAATGGGGGCATGTCATAGAGACATGAGTCCACATACACATAGTTGGCATAATTGGAAAAAATTGATACAATTTACATGAATAAGAAATACATTTGGATTATAATCTTATACATTTGTCATTGATTTTCATAGATTTGGGATAGAATTTTTTAGATTTATGACAGATATTATACATAGTTTATAAAGTAAAGGTTGCATTTTGATAAATTATTTAATTTGAGACACATTAGAGGTGTTTATGCCATGAAAATACACCAAATCATAGATATATATTCAAATTATATACACATTTATGCACTAACCTTACCAATATGCACTAATTAAGCTTTATCTATCTGCAGTAGTTGGCTCCCATGAGTAGTGAAATCAAGATTCAACACCCTCAATGACCTTGGAATTACTACCCTTTTTTAGGTTGATATGGTTACACCATTTGACTTGAGCAAGATTGGATAGATCGGATAGACTATGTGTATATTTGAGTTATGGAATTGAGATTCAATGATTTTTATAGCCTTTGCATAGTTCACTCTTTTACACTAGATTAGATGAATGATCACCCTCAAAATTCTCCTCTTCATATATTTGAGGTTTAATTTTTAACCTCTCTCAAATTCTTTAGTAAATAAGCAACATTACCCAATAAAAATACCAAGGGGAAACATGGTTGCATTGACACACAGGTGTAATCCTTCCTTATTCTCTTTTCTTTCAAGTATTTTAATTATTTCAAGTTTTAGATTATATGCACTAATTATATTTTAACATGCTATTATTTTTAGGTAACATGAAAACAACAAATCTAAATAGGGCTCAAGTCAAATCAACATGTGTTTTACACACTAAGGTATGTATTTTTTTCACTTAAACTAGTAATTTCATCCTTGTGCATTATTAAATTAAAAGGGGTGAAATGTAATTCTAAATCTAGATTTTACATGATAAACTAGTATTTTACACTTGAAAAATAACACTCATGGCTCAACCCTTCAATTTAAGACCTTTTTATTATCATAAGGCTCACATTTCCCATCTCATTATGCCTAAATGATTATCCTATAGTCTGACCTTAGTATTTTGATTACCCATATCACCTATAGCCCATGGTGTGATTAGATCCTAATATATATCTTACACTGTCAATTATATATCTTCAAAAATTATATATATTCCAATACATTACTATCTAAACTAAGACACTAGTCAACGTTAATGTCCTAGTTATGACACTAGTGTTTGTACCTCATAAACACTCAAATTTATAAATATTTTGACATGTATGGGTCAGCTTATTTGTCTTAATTATTCATCTCATGATATTATTTCAAAATGTGTGGTATAAATATAATTCAAATACCATTCATTTTCATCAAATACAAATCAATCACACATTTATCTTATATCAATTAAAAGCACCTCTCAAACTTGAAAATTTTCCTTATTCTTTCTTATTTCCAAATTAGTTATAGGAGTGGCATTCTTATAGATATAAAACATTCAAAGAGTTTCTCATGATTAGTATTTGTTAAGTTATAAGCTATATCACTACATACACTAGCATATATCATATTAAATAATTTTTCACTCACATGCCCATATAAGGGGGGTAACTATATCAGTCTAAGGCTTTGTTTAGAATATTGGCTATGTAGGTAGCACTTACTGATAAAGGGGACTTTGAGATGATTTTAACTTCACTTGATTCCACTAACACATATTTTACAATGCGGCATGCCTCAATTATAGAATATAGGGTTTTGAGCTATACACTAAAATCTAAAACCTATGTGCATGATCCAAATAGATAATCTATAAGGTGATAATGAACCCTAATAGGTGTAGATGGAATTTATATAAAAGGACATGTATTTTTTATAGCATAAAAACATTAGCTTTTAGATAGAAATTTCAATGCTAGTGTCCCTATTTCTATGGTAGTATCCAGGGTGATAGAGAGTTGACTTCCATAATATGATGAATCATAGTTGAGCATCATCCTAACTATTTCTATATTTACATTTATTATATATACATATGCATCATTCAATAAGCTAAGTATTATTCCTTATTCATGTTTAAGAATCAAATTACTTTTTGATATTATATTTTTTATATTTATCATAGTTGCATAAATTAGCATTGTATCAAAATATATTATGAATCTGAATTATTCAATTAGCCTACTTTTAGAATAGTTTATTCCTTAGTTGATTAAGATATTATCTTTACCTTTATTTCTAAAAATGGTTAAATGCATTCCACTTGTTGTTAGGTTGTGGAGCTAAAAGCTTCACTGATGCAGACATGGAGGAGGTTGCAGAAGGGTTGTGGAGTGTTACTGTCACCGGCATCGATCAGACCAACCGACGTCGGTAGGGTAGAGACAGGAAGCAATCAACGTCGGTCAGTAGTCGGCCGATGTTGGTGACCCCCAAGCAAACAGGGATTGGCGTCAGTCACCTGTGTGGTTTAACTATGAGTATATTATGGGTAGTTAGTTGATGAACCATGTGTTTGCATGTTTAGAGCTAATTTTAGACTGAGAGCTATAGATTTAATTATTATAATTGGATGTCTAATTATTGTTTGGATGAGATCTATATAATAGACTCATGGATTGTATTGTAAACTAGTGTTAGAGAGTAAGACAGCAATATTATAAGCTCTTTTTGTGTGTGAGGTGAGCAATGGTGTGTTCCTCCTAGTGCCACAGTACCAAGTGTGGGTGCTACATTGGAGAATCAGTAGGGTTCTTCATGTATGTATGATCTTGGTCATCAGTGAGCATGGCTTCTATAGGAGATCTACATGGTAAGTAAGATCATTGATTTGTAGGTGTATGTGTGTGCAAGGTCAAGGTTCACAAGTGTGCAAAACCAGGTTGATTTGCAGGTGCATAAAATCAAATAAGATAGCAACACAATAGGGAGCAAAATTAGGCAGGATCTACTTGGAGTACAGTGTGTACTCAGATAGAGCAAGAGAGGAAGGCAAGGAATATCCTTCCATAAGTAAGGTCTATTGAGGTACAGATTGTTGCAGGTTCAGGGGAGATCTACTTAGAGTACATTGAGTACTTGTGGAGTGCGTGGAGCACTTGTGGAGTGCGTGGAGCATAGGTGTAAGGTGAACACCAACTCAATGTTTGAGGTGGGTGTTGGGACCTAAGAAAGAGAGATTTGAGGAGAGAATTACTGCTCACTTGAGGTGTGCGAAGCCTCTAAAGAGGTGGTGGAGAAGAAGTGGCATCTTCTTTATTATATTCTTTTATGTATGAGTATTAATACAAGTTGTGTATTGTCTCTCATATCATGTGTTATTTTTGGATTCTAGTTACTTGTTGATTCTAGTTATTTCCACATATTAAGTTGCGGTAATCAATTGTGTGCTTTCGATATTCATATCCCAACACGTGGTATCAGAGTTAAGGTTGTAGGGAGCATGTTTTGTGTTTGGTTACAGGTCACTCTCAGGGGTTTTTGATTGAGTGGGAGCAGAGCAATGGCAGATCAAAGTAAGCTAAGAATGGAGGAGTTGAAAAGCATAGATGGTCACTTACGGTCCTATGGAAAGAAAGAGTAGGTAAAAGAATATTGTTGGTTGGTAGTAGATCAGCATGAAGGAACTGAAGATGTAGATGTTGCAGGGGTTGTTGCACAGGATGCTTTGGGAGGTTTCTTGGATAAAGTTGAATCTTGGATAACATATTTTGTTGCCTCTTTCCATGCAGCCCTAGGGAGAGGAGCTGGTGAGCCTTGTCAAAGAATTGGCAAAGGGGAAGTGAAGCTGAAATTACAGGCAGAGGCCAACACATGGGTGTTGAAGGAGGTCATGCAGGTCCCAAGTTTAGATATATGGCTAATTCCTTTAGAAGAGTTAGGTGATGAGAGATGCACAAGAACTCTCACAGTGGATGCACTTAAATTAGCTGGTGGTAAGAAAATAGGTACTCTTTATCTACTTATTTATATTACTGATTCTTTTTTTATTATGGAGACGTGGCTTCATAGGCTTGGTCACATGAGCAGGAAGGAGATGCATGTTCTTAAGCAGAAGATAGATATATTTGATAGGCTTAAAAACTGGAAAGCCTTGGTGTTTATGTAGAAGATGGCAGACAGAGACCAGTGGATGGGTTGGATACTTCTGAGCAGGGTAGTTTGGACATGGGACTTGATTCAAAGGAGCTCGTGGGTAAGAAGTCATCACTTACAGAAAACACAGGTACCAGTTTCGGTAGGAAAACTGATGTTGGTAAGAGGTAAGACTGATGTCAGTCACCAGGATTGACATCGGCAGCAGCAAGACACTGACGTCGGTAGGGTTGGTAGTCAAGATAGGCACAGGAACTGATGTCAGTTGGATGCAGACTGTTTGGTGACTGAGGTCAGTCACTGTAATGGATTTTGGGTGGATAGCAAGCTATCAAGGAGTCTCAAACACCCATATGGAGGACTGAAGATGTAAGTAGGCCTTAGATTCATTGTTCCTCTTCTTTATACTAGTTTCTAACTATAGAGCAGAAAGGATCTAGGAAACAGTGGGAGCATGGCATGGAGAGATTGCAGAACCAAGCAGAGATTTGGTAGGGTTACCAACAAGTATGAAAGCATAGAGACAAATGGATACCTTAGTTGAAGAATAGAGAGAATGGACACGTGAGATGGAAGGCCAGGTCATATGGTCTTGAGGGAGCTACAGGACAGTGGTACAGGTTTTGACAGGGGGATGACAAAGCATGACTTTAGTCAATGTCAGGGTAACTACTATGGTTTGACTTACCAGGTGGATGATGATTACAACATCATTCTATTGTTGTATGTGGATAGTATGCTAGCTAGCAGGGTTGTACATATAGGGTTTTGCTGAGCTAAGGGTAAGATTAGTTCAGTGGTTTGCTATGAAGAATTTGGAGCAGCAAAATTCTTTGGCATGGGAGACATGGGATATCATAGGGTGATTTTGTTTCTAGTGGGAGCTAATGTGAATCAGGTGTTGGCAAGGTTTAGGATGCAAAACCAAAGCACACTAAGTGTTGGACAGTTCAGTGTCCGAAATCACATGAGGTCTAATATAGACCTGAGTTTGCCCAAGTAATGGGTGTTGTCAGAGAGTTAGGATCCAATTCAGAGAAGTGAGTTCTCAGGTATTTAAGAGGGACTAGCAGCATGGATTCATGCTATTCAGGGTCAGGACTTTACTACATGGGTTTGTAGGTTTAGATGCGATAGGGTACTTGGATGATAGGAGGTACACCACAATGTGTGTGGTGGGTTGTCTTCAGGATTGATCTTGAAGAAGAATACAAGCTAGAAAACAAATTAGATGGGGTACAAGTACAGGTACAGTGCAGCTGTTTATCTCCAAGTGGGAGATTGTTAGGTTATAAAGCTAAAAGCTTCACTGATGCAGACATGGAGGAGGTTGCAGAAGGGTTGCAGAGTGTTACTATCACCAGCGTCGGTTAGACCAACCGATGTCGATAGGGTAGAGATAGGAAGCAACTGACGTCGGTCAGTAGTCGGCCGGCGTCGGTGACCCCCAGGCAGACAGGGACCGACGTCGGTCACCTGTGTGGTTTGATTGCGAGTATATTATGGGCAATTAGTTGATGAACCATGTGTTTGCATGTTTAGAGCTAATTTTAGACTGAGAGTTATGGATCTAATTATTGTAATTAGATGTCTAATTATTGTTTGGATGAGATCTATATAATAGACTCATGGATTGTATTGTAAACTAGTGCTAGAGAGTAAGAGAGCAATATTATAAGCTCCTTTTATGTGTGAGGTGAGCAATGGTGTGTTCCTCCTAGTGCCACAGTACCAAGTGTGGGTGCTGGATTGGAGAATCAATAGGGTTCTTCATGTATGTATGATCTTGGTCATCAGGTGAGCATGGCTTCTATAGGAGATCTACATGGTAAGTAAGATCATTGATTTGTAGGTGTATGTGTGTGCAAGGTCAAAGTTCAAAGGTGTGCAAAACTAGGTTGATTTGTAGGTGTGCAAGATCAGATAGGACAGCAACACAATAGGGAGCAGAATCAGGTAGGATCTACTTGGAGTACAGTGTGTACTCAGATAGAGCAAGAGAGGAAGGCAAGGAAGATCCTTCCATAAGTAAGGTCTATTGAGGTGCAGATTGTTGTAGGTTCAGGGGAGATCTACTTGGAGTACATTGAGTACTTGTGGAGTGCATGGAGCACTTGTGGAGTGCGTGGAGCACAGGTGTAAGGTGAACACCAACTCAGTGTTTGAGTTGGGTGTTGGGACCTAAGAGAGAGAGCTTTGAGGAGAGAATTACTGTTCACTTGAGGTGTGGGAAGCCTCTGAAGAGGTGGTGGAGAAGAAGTGGCATCTTCTTTATTGTATTCTTTTATGTATGAGTATTAATACAAGTTGTGTATTGTCTCTCATATCATGTGTTATTTTTGGATTCTAGTTACTTATTGATTCTGGTTATTTCTGCATATTAAGTTGCTTGTATTTGGTAATCAATTGTGTGTTTCTGGTATTCATATCCCAACACTTGTATCTGTACTAAATTGATATTAGGTTTCAATTGAATTTTTCAACTATTAAAACCTAAAACTATTTGAAACTTTCCATTTGTAATTATTTGCAAACTTTTAACTTGTAATTGTAGGAATGAGAGCATATGCATATCACATTCCCCCACAATCTAAAAATTTTGAATCATGTTGTAAAGTTTGAAATTCTATAATGCCATAAATCTAAAATTTTCTCATGGGGAATTGACTTCTCAAGTCAAGCCCATTATGATGGGCCCCTTTTGAAATGAGGGACATAACCTATAAGTCACTTATCTCAAAATAAAAATTATGTAATGAGTGGAAAATGTAACCATGCAATAGCATGTGAATATTTTAATTGTAATTAAATCATAATATATAATTTAGTAGTGAATTGCATTTTGAACATATTTTAGATAGATAAATCATTAAAGAACATAAGTAGTATATGCATGATATAGATCATGGCACTATAATTTATGTAATAAGTAGCACCAATGCATGATATAAATAATTTTACCATAGTTAGAATGTAGTGAACATATAATCTATGACATACAATGTAACTCAATTTACATAATAATTTCACACATAAGGCCCAAAGGCCACATACAAGGGACACATGAAATGTAATGTAATACACAAGGCCAAGGGACACACAATGGTGGCATGAGGATACTATTCAAGCAATAATTTTTCACATATAAGGATAAAGGACACACACAATAATAAATAAAGTTATAAGTTATCATGAAGTAAAGTAAAGAAGAAGCATAAAGCAAATGAGACTAAATTGCATTCATCATATGTATCGATGTCATTGTTAGCAAGTAGCATATTCATGTAAGACATGTATAATATAAGTGATAAGCAAAAATATTTGTATTATATATAACTCAACATGGTATGGATTCTATGGATATATATAACCTATTAAATTCATCATGGAGAACAAGAGATGTCCCCAACTTAGCAAGGTTGTTGAGTAATAATGGAAACCTGACATCAAAACCATGTGAAAGTATGTCCTCTATCACACTCAAGTACCTCATGAAAATTAATGTGTTGAAAAACTGAAATATGTTATCTATCTAACATAAGATAAATAGAATATATAAATAAGTAAGCTAGAAACATTTTTAAAAACACTTGTAGGTCCTGATTTTGAATTTTTTGAATAATATTTTGATTTTATTTTGAAATATTTGAATGTTTTTCATTTTTTCCATTTTTGAAATTTTGAAAATATTAGAATAAAAAAATATTTTAAAATGTTTTAAGATCAAAACTTTAAAAATAGAGGAAGTGGAAGGGATTTGAACTATCCTCAACAAGGTACAAAAGCATAATATGATAAGAAAGTAGGCAATAAAAAATACCCCCAATGTATGTGTAAATGAGCCATAAAAATTTAGCCCAAATGATTAAAATAGATAAGAATGTACATGCTCCTCATTGGTAAGATATAGGTATGATTTTTTAAGTACAATGAAATCCATAATATGCAATAGTAAACAAAAATGAGCATTGAAAGTATTTGTAATATGGTTGTTTTGAATTGTTCAAATTGGTTTGAAAATAAGGAGGGCAAGTGTCCAAATTAATAAATAAATCAAAGGGATATAAGAATTCTTGGATAAGGATATAATAAATAATAAGTAAATAAAATAAAAATAAGTTATGTATAAAGTTAAAATGTTGGTAGCTAACCAATCATATCAATGATGGGTATGTATGTATGATCCATGGCATGATATTAAGGAATGACTTCTTGTTAAGAGAAATTTCCAATTGTAAATGCTTCAAAATGTGAAGAAGAACCATATGTTGTAATATAACCATTTGAATCATTATTCATATACCCATGTGTTTCCAAACAAGTTTTCGCTTTTCACATTCAAAAGAGAAATGAGGAAATAAGATAAATGGTCTAGGGCTTGTACGTACCCGGATATAGTTTTGCGCACCAGATTCAGATGATAGCAGGAACTCCTCTTTGGTGGTGGAGGATGACACCTGTAAAAGAAAGAGACTAAAACATGAAAATTGTTAGAAGGCTAGAAAGTGGACTGCCAAGCAAAGGCTTGGTCCTAGAAGTGCAAAGACTTCTTAGGGGATGACAGTCCACTAATAAAAAATAGAATATTGACAAAAATAAAAAATGATAAAGACAAAATGAAAGAAATGAAAGCAAATGCGTACCTGTTATGCAGCAATCTACCTTACATAGTCGCTGACATCGGTGATTCTACTGGCATCGGTCAAGGAATGTCACCGACGTCGATTAGTCTACCGACGTCGATAGGGGAAATGGTCGAGGTCAATTAGGGCAATGGCCTGGGACAGGTTCTGGATGGGTTTTTAGATTTGCAGAATGGCCTAAAGATTTGTCTAGATGATCTGAGAGCTATTTAAGGGTTTGAGAACTTGTTTGGATAGTCTGTGCAGGGCTGTGAGGCAAGAGGTATGATCAGAATAGGGGATTAGAGAGAGGACAGGGTGACAGGGAGACAGGGATTAGAGAAGGCCTTTCAGCCTCTCAGGGAAGGGTAGGTTGAGTCTGAGCAGTGGGCTAGTTATCAAATGAATTAAAAATAAATACTGAAATGAAAAAGACAATAAAAATACTTATCTCTTTGATTGCTGAAGAGGGAGTGTAGAAGACCTGTTACTGATGCTGTTGACAAACCTGCAATGCCAAGAGCCTGGAGTTGTTCCTGCAGATTACCTGTAGCTGGTGATGTTTGCTATGTGAGAGGGAGAGAGAGAGAATTTGAATGTTGGGATGCCAAAGAGTTTTCATTCGTTAAGGGGAAGCAATGGATACAAAAAATTGGTTTTAAAGGAAAACCAACGCCGGCAGAACCGCCGATGTCGGCCAAATAATGACCGACGTCGGTGGCTAAAGAATGGGGATAGAGGCTAATTTTAGCCCTCTACCCATTCTTACAAGCTGCCAAGGTCAAACATCATGGTAAAATGGTCGAGAGGGGATTAAATGAGCTCGAGAGGAAGGGTTAAGATGGGATTTGGGTCATTAAGGCTTGGAATGAGGTGGGGGCATCCAAGGGGAAGAATCTGAGGTGGCATGGGTGAAGTGGCAAGGGGGCTACTAAATTAAAATATTTGATTATTTTAATTTAAAATTGAGGGGGCTTAGGACAAGTGTTAGGACTATGGACCAAGGGGACCAAGGGGGGAGGGTGACCAAGGGGTAGACACAATTTCAGTGTCTACATTTGCCCCTTTTTGTCTTGTTGGTTGTTCTTGATGAACTGTAAGAAAAAATAGGAGTTGGTTGCCCCAGGTGTGGGATGAGGTCTTCCCCCCTCAAAGTGGGAGTCGAGGGAAGTGAACCTGAGATTGAGTGTCGATTTGATAGAGAGATGGATAGAGAGGGTGAAGATCGAGTGTGAACACTGTAAAGGGTGAGATTGCACGTGTACCACACCACGTGATAGGTAGGTCAAATTGTCATGGTCAAGGGTCAAGGAGTGCCAAAATTGAAATAACTGGGCCCCAGCATTTGGTCATAGCTGATCAGGTTATTTAATCTAAGTTGTAGCTCTAATGGGTCATTATGTTCCAAGTATCTCGGGCTCAGGGAGTGCTCTTGGAAACACAAAAATGTCATAAGTAGTGGGGATCAATCAGCTTGCAATCCTATACTTGTGAGGGTCAAAAGATGGGCTGCAGACAATTTTGCTAACCATTCATGAGGTAGAATACATGCAAAAACAACCAAGGCAATGTTTGTCTTGGAAGTGGTCAGAGTCTGAGGAGATAGTCGCAATCTCCATGGTCATTGGTCGAAGTGGATGGATGAAGGAATGGCCAAGCTAACCTCAAAAGACCCCATGTCAACTGGGTGCTGCCTACATAGCCCCTATCATTAAGGCCTCAGGCCAATGTAGTTATCCCAAGAGGGAGGAATAGGGTCAAAGTTATGGATTGGTCTTGGATGAGGTCGAGTCATGGTCAAAGGGAGGTTATGGTTTGTCCATCAAGTAGATGAACAAATGAGGGTGGTCGAGCTAACCCCAGAAGGCATCGTGTCATCTGAGTGCTACCTACATAGCCCCAATCTTAGGGCCTTAGACTAATGTAATTCAGACTAGGAGTCAAAGTGGTCGAGAGGTTGGTTTGGTCATGTGTTGAAATGATGAGGAGAAGAAGATGTTACAGCCTTTTCCAAATGGTGTATTCTGTAACATTGGTCGAGGGGTCTTTCATCACTAGCAATTTTCCAAATTCGTGATGGATGTATGCTAGAAATGAATTGAGGTCTATTTATGCTTCAGCAAGTAATGGTTTATGCTTGACATAAATTGTGTAGTCGATAGTTTCCATGTGTATTAGTGTTCATAGAAACTAGTGTGAATAGGCTATGTGAATGGTCTGAAAAGGGTTAGGTTGATTTGGTATGACAAATGATGTAGTTGAATGTGACCAAAGTGTAGGCAGAAAGTGAAAGGCATAATCGCCCTTTCATTGACAAGGACCAGAATAATGAGAGCATAGATAGGGGTTATTAGAACAAAAGCCCCGTTCATGCATTACATCATTGACCATGGTTGTGTTAGAGAATTAAATGAATCACATTGATATTAAAATGAGCTCGAAGTCCCTTGAATAGGTGTTATGATAGGTGAGGATGGGGTAACCCTTTTTAGAGCAGAGATAACCTTGCCCCTTTTATAGGAGACCCTGAGACAACTACAAGCCAAGTCCATGACCCTTTTTTTTTTCTTTTTAGCAGACTGATCGATGTGGGAAGTCTACATAAAGATGTCATTTTGCTTTGTGGTCATTTTTGAAGCTGATCAATGTGGGAAGCTTCTAAGAAAGTGTTGTTTGTAGCAAGATTTTAGTCATAGCCATCCTTTGAGGGAGTGGTCTATATTTTTGCTTTATATATTTATGAGGGCTTTGAATAGCTGTCCTTCGAGCAGTCTGTCTTTTTGATTTTGTGACCTTGGATATCTTGACATCTTGATTTATTTTTTTTGACAAAATTTTGAGTCATGGACAAGACTATAGAAGTTCAAGTGCTCCCTTTTATTAGGACAAAGCATTCATATGTTATAAAAGGGTTATATAGGACTTGTTTAGGGGAATAGGGTTGAAAGGAATTAGGATTAAGAGGATGGGGGATTGCTCAAGGGACGAGCTCAAGTTAAATGTCAAGTGGACGAGTACTCGACTAATAGTAGAATGGTCACAGATGCAAGGTATAAAAGGGGCTCAAGTTCTGATAAGTCCCTGGGCCATGCTTGCGTGTTATGATAAGGTCTGAGTCAATTAGGAGCAAATTTGCCCCATTTGCCTCTTTGAGATTGGTCACGTGTTGATTGATGAGGTTGGTTGATATGTTGTCGGGTTGTTTGGCTGGATGATGTTTGGTCAGTGCTTGGTCAATGGTCTATTGAATGTTTGGTCGAGGTTTGGTTGATGGTCAATTAAAAGGTTGGTTGAATGTTTGGTCGAGGTTTGGTCATTATCTGATCGATGTTTGGTCATTGTTTGGTCAAAGCTTGGTTGAGGTCTAGTTGATGTTGGGTCAAGGTCTGGTTGATGGTTGGTCGATATGTGATTGATGTCTGGTCAAGGCTTGGTTGAAGTCATGATAAAAGGTTGGTTGATGTTTAATCAAGGTTTGGTTGATGTTTGGTTGATGTGTGATTGATGTCTGGTTGAGGCTTGGTTGATATTTGGTCGAGGTTCGGTCAATGGTCGGCATAAAGTCAAACTCCCCCCAGTCATTTTGTGGTAGGAGGAATGTCTAACACCCAGTGTAGATGATTAATGGGTTAGATAAATGAGATGGAGAGAAGACAAGCAGAGCCCTGGGTACCCTACCTGGTTAATAGGTCAGGGATTCCAAGTGAATGGCATTTAGGCAGTGAAAAAGCTAAGAGGAATGGAAACCACCGACTCCATAGGTGAAGAAGGAGGAATAGGCAAGCTTGGAGGAGATTGGTCGATGGTGGGTTCGGGGTAAAGGTCTATAGAAGCTTGAGTAGGTTCTTGGAAACCCAGACCATACTATTTCTTGGCATTGTCATTATTGAGAGGTTCAATGGGCTAATGGGAGCCTTGCTCATAGCACCCAAAGCCAAAACCCTTCCATGCACACCTGTAAAGGTAGGTGTGTGCAAAGGTGGGGTTGCCAAGAAATGAAAAGTCTGATGTGAATGGTTGAGGTGAGGAGAGAGGATTTCTGTTAGTAGGAGCTTGATTGAGCCCCTCATAGACGATATTGGTGCAGAGGTGAGGAGGACCATAAGGTACAACCATTTCAATCCGATGGTCATAACTGGGACTGTGGTGAAGCTATCCATACTCTTGCAGAGTTTGGAACATGTTTAAGGCAAGCAAGTGATATTCCCCAAGTGAAAGTCATTGGAAGATGTCTTCCATGGGGTCTTTGGTTGTCGCTTGAAGAGGGGGTGTGAGGGCGATCACCGGTTATGAATTGGTCGAAGCTTCTATGGATGGAGGCGGCATCTAGGTTAATGGCTTGAGAGGAATGAGAATGTCATTTGGACAATAGGTCATGTTATAGGTCTTGAAAGGTGATGGGTTAGCAGGAATGGTGTGGACTTGCCCATCGTGTTCAAATTTCACACAACGGTGCAGTGTGGAGGGGACACAAGCCATGGCACGAATCCAGGGTCAGCCTAGCAACATGTTATATTGAAATTCTCTTTTGATGATATAGAAGAGCTCTGGGACAGTGTGTGGGCTAATGTGAATGTGGAGGATGATGGTGCCAATGGTTGTGGTAGTGGTGTCATTGAAGGATTGAAGGATTGCATCAATTTTTGATACGCAATTCTTGGGGAGGGCCAATTGATCAAAGGCATGAGTAGAGATGATGTTAATGTTAGTGCCTCCATCAATCATGACTCACTTAATGTGGGTTTGATCAACATAGGTGGTGATGAAGAGAGTAGCGTCTTGATCATTCGAGTTAGATGTAGGAATTTTGAAATTACTAAAAGTGATAGAGGCAATGGGGGATAATGAGTGGACCAGGGTAGCTAGTGGTTGGGGGCCTCAGGTTGGACCTCCACTGCCTGTAAGGCTCTGATCAGAGCTTGACGATGCTGGGGTGAAGTCTGGATGAGGTCATACAAGGTCATATTCATGGGTGTCTGGTGAAGCTATTTTAACATGGAGTCATGGATTGCCCCTGAAGAAGAGGGTTGAGATGCGCCAAGGATAGAAATTTTGGGTTTTGGCAGTTGAGGTGACTTGACAAAGGGATAGGTCCAAGGAATGGTAGCTTTTTCTTTTGCCTTGTCCTTTTGCGACCTAGTGGTTATGTGGATGGCATTGATTTTGAAGAGAGGAGGTGAAAGAGGAGGGGTCACAATCTGTTGATGAGATGTTGATGTCGTTGAAGAGGTTACAGGGATATGGGAAGGTGTCGGGGGTCGGTTGACAGTGTCCTCAAGAAGGAGCGTATCTTTCTCCATGTAGCGGTGAATGACAGCCTTGAGGGCACAACAATTCTTAGTGTCATGTCTTGGCAAATGATGATATAGGCAAATCTTAGTATCATCAAACCAAGAACGCTTTGACCCGAGAGGTTGGAAGGGTCTGATGGGTGGAAGGGTTATGCTAGAGGTCTACAAAATTTGATGCAATATCAAAGCATATGAGCCGACTAAAGGGTCCATGCTTGTTGATGCGTGAGATGCTGGTGACTTTTGCTTGGGCGGTGTTGAAGGAGGCTTCCATACCACCTTTTGGGTTGATGGTGCAGTGACATGCGGAGATGACACTTTCTTCACGAGAGGTGCCAAATTTTTGAGAGAGGGTAGACTGGTGGTAGGCAAAGGAAGTAGAGGAGGCAACTTGTTTTGATTAGAGGTTGGAGTGGGGAGGACTCTGATTATGGTTAAAGGATGAGGGACCAAAATGGAGGGCAATGGTGATGAAGGAGGAGGAGTTCGTTGTTGTGGTTTAGCAGTCTTCTTTGATTTGGTTTGAAGACTACTATTGGTCGAGGCCTAGTCTAGGTCTACCTTCACTTGCAGGTGAGTGAGGTTAGAGACAGGGCAAACACCGAGTGACTTGATTGGTTTTGATGGGGTAGATGAAGGCTTTGGACCTGATGTGGATGGTTGAGATTTTAAAGGTTTAGAAGTGGAAGTCTGGTTCTTGTTAGAAGTCTTGGGAGATTTTGTCATGGGAGGGTTGGCGGCATGAGATGAGATGGAATGGGCAAGCTGAAGAGCTGTGAGTCACTCTCATAATGCCTGATGCTCCACTTTCCTTGAAGGGAGAAGTCTAAGTTTCTCCACTATTCAAAAAAATGGCTAAGAAGATGTCATATGAGGCTTGGGCCCTCCAGAAGATATGGACAGTTGTGGGACCAAAAATGAGGTTGGTGTAGTAATCTGGGACCCAAGGCATGATGACGTGATAACAGGTTCATTTTTGGTCAAAGAGGGCAGAGAGACATGTTCCTCCCTAGGTGGAGAAGGAACCAGAGAATGAGGCTCCTCAAGAGGGTAGAGGGTAGGGATGATTGCGCCCTCCACTTGTGATTGAGGAGTCAAAAGGGTAGGGTCTTCCATAGGTAGAAAGAAGGAGGATGGTGAGACTGGCAGTGTCGGTATGGTTGAGGCATCCTCCAATATAAGGGAAGTCGATGGAGAACTAACAGGAGAAGAAGGTTCATACTCGTGTGATGGACTGATGGGTTGACTAACCTCTTGAGATTGTGAGAGAGGTTAGTCAGGGATGAGAGGTGAGACCGTATTGATTGTGCGTATGTTATGTTCTTGAGTGTCATCAGTCATAGTCTGCACATTGTTTTGGGTAGGAGGATGGTTGGGAAAGGGTTGTTTGAAGATGTCTATGCCTTGATTGGGTGGCACGTTTGGATTATCTAGGATGAGGTCACCCTTATCTAGCATGTCTTGAATGATGTTTTTAAGAGTCTTGCAGTTGCCCGTGTCATGGCCTTTAACATGGTGATAGTTACAGAAATCATTTTCCCTATACCACGCAGGGATGGCACGTGAGGGATCAAATTGTGGAGGCAGTCTGATTTGGGGGCGATTGAGAACCCCCTGTTTGACAAGCTTGTCCAGCACAAATGCGTATGACTCCCCTAGTGGAGTATACTATCGCTGTACATATCTTTGTTGTAATTGACGAGTGATACTTTGGGATGTGGATGGCTCGGGTTGATTAGTTGAAGGTGAAGATGAAGGTATACCAACTACAGCATTTTTTGATGCCTTAGATTTAGGATTAGAGGAAGAAGGTTTAGAAGAAGAATCATTAGACTTGGTGTTGGGGTTCTTACTCTGCAACTTGACTTTGTTCTCCTCGATGGCATGTAATTCAAGCTTTTGGGCCATCGTGAAGGCTTCATCAAAGGTATAGAATGTTTGAACCCGCAAGGTAGAGGAAATATGCTTAGCACAGGCCTGAGAGAAAAGTTCGATGAGCTCGGTTTGGGGCAAAGAAAAGGAGAGCTGATTAATGAGGCCTCTCTAGTGAGCAACAAAAGCAGCTATGGATTCATCCTCAAACTGCCGAATAGAATACAAATCTGTGATTGAGACCTTTTTGGTAATATTGATAGAGAAGTGGTCGAGGAAGAGTTGGGCTAACTGGGTGAATGTGAAAATGGAATGTCTGGCGAGAGAGTTGTACCAGTCGAGAGCAGCACCAGAAAGAGACATGGGGAACGTGCATAGAAGTAACACATCATCATGGGCTATCAAATAACAAGCATGTCTGAATGCTCGTAGGTGCTGTTATGGGTCTTCCTTACTCTAGAAATAAGAAAATTTAGGAAGCTCCCACTGACTAGGATACAGCCTGATCGGGATGGAGGGATGGATGGGTTCATTACAAATTTACTCATATGAGAGGGCATTGTGTGAACCAAAAATAGAGGTCTCAAGACTAGACATTTTGTCCAGCAGCATTTTGATTATATCAGCTGACGGATTGATGGGTGGAGTGCCCCTAGGTTATAAGGCACTTGGAAGGTATTGAGAGGGGCATATGACGTGGTTGGTTGCACTTGTGTAGGTGCAACATATGGGTAGCTAGTCATCGAGGTAGATGTTGAAGCCAAGGGTACTTGTGTTATGGGGTTAGTAGGTACAAATTGGATAAGGGCCATCAAAGGTGGTTGAGGGGTGGCCACACTTGTTGAAGGGTAGGCAGTTACTCTTGTGTTGATAGGTGCAAGAGTAGGGGGGATAGAGACCACTAGGTTTTGGAAAGGTGTAGAATTTGGTTGAGTAGTTTGAGGTTGAGGGGGTGCCAAAACCCCCATGGAGGTAGGTCTAAAAGGAGAGGCTAAATTTTGAAGATAGGACACGGTCGGGTTATTAGTCGAGGTGTTGGCTTGATTGTCTATAGGTTGAATTATGGACGCTGTTGATGTGATCGTCATCTCGACTAAGGAGGTCGGCATCCCATAAATTGGGTTGCCTAAGGAATCTCACATTTGGCTTTGTGTGAGATAATGTTGAAGGGCTTTGACATTGAGGTCCAAGAATCTTTTGAAGTCTTGGTCCCCTTCAAGGACAATGGGAGATTGATTCGGGGTCAGTCAAGTAGGAGTTCATTCAGCCTCTGAATGAAACTCCATTAGGGGACTAGTTATGGATGGTGAAGGCAGAAGCGGTTGATGTCTTGCATGGTCAAGAAGAGCCTTGGTTTGACTACATGTCAAAACCATTCAAAGCAAAAAGGTTCAGGTGTTAAAGACTATGTTTTTTAGTCTCAAAAAATTAGAAAACCAGAATGGCGCTAGACAGCAAGAAAGTCAGGGTTTTAAGCTTGTTGTTTTGGGAAAGAAAGTTTAGACAGTGATCGACATTGATAGAAAGACTGATGTCGGTGGAATAAGTTGCTGATGTTGGTCAGATAACTGATGTCGGTGAAGAAAGGTGGCCAATGTCAGTGGGAAAACCGATGTCAGTTACTGTATTTTCTAGATACTTAGAAAATTTGAAAGTTTTTGGAAAGAAGAAAATGTCCTTACTAGCTCAAAAAACCAGATAAAAGTAGAAAAATAGATGGAGACAGGCAGACCCTAAGCGTTAAATCCTAAGAATCAACTTTTAGAATCATGTTGGCTTATGCCTTAGAATGTGTTTGGGAGGTTGGCTTGTAAAATGGGTCCTAGAAGAGGTAGTCTATGGATGGTTTTAGGTTTGTTTCAGTGCTCAAGAGTCTGTGTTAGGTTTCGTACTTGGCCTGGTGCTAAGGAGCAAGCTCCCCTCACTTCACGAACCCAGTGATAAGCTGGGCCCACTTAGCCAGTATATACTTCCCCTAGAGATTATCCTCTACCAGAGAACAGAGTGGGCTTTCCCCTTGGTAGTGAAGTCCAAGTGGGATTGCTGGGATGGGTAAGGTATCCGTTGGGTGATGAAATCCCAATCGGGCTTTGTCTCAGGTAAGTTTTGATGTTTGATTTATGCAAGTGATTTGGTTGTGTAATATAAGTGATCTACGATTAATTCATGATGTGGTTTCTAGATGTGGACTAAGTATGAAGTCAAGAAGAAATGAAATGCAATGTGTTTTAAGCCCAAATTGAAATGTTAGTTCGTATGAAGACAAGTGAGAAGAGGTTGAAGAGTATGACTTTTGACTAGTCTAAGATGCAAGAAAAGAAAGAAGAGTTCTTTTTAATCCTGTTAATGGTGTCTTTTGGAAGAGATAGAAGAAAGAGGTGAAAAGGAGAGACCTAATGCACTTATATGAACAGAGAGAAAAGAACCCAAGGAAGACCCTAGGGTCCCACCAGGCGTGCTAGAATGTTTCCAAACAAGTTTTTGCTTTTCACATTCAAAAGAGAAATGAGGAAATAAGATAAATGGTATAGGGCTTGTACGTACCCAGATATAGTTTTGCGCACCAGATTCAGATGATAGCAGGAACTCCTCTTTGGTTGTGGAGGATGACACCTGTAGAAGAAAGAGACTAAAACACAAAAATTGTTAGAAGGCTAGAAAGTAGACTGCCAAGCAAAGGCTTGGTCCTAGAAGTGCAAAGACTTCTTAGGGAATGACAGTCCACTGATAAAAAATAGAATATTGACAGAAATAGAAAATGATAAAGATAAAATGAAAGAAATGAAAGCAAATGCATACCTGTTATGCAGTAATCTGCCTTGCATAGTCACTGACATCGGTGGTTTTGCCGACGTCGGTCAAGGAATGTCGTCGACGTCGGTTAGTCTGCCGACGTCAGTAGGGGAAATGGTCGAGGTTGGTTGGGGCAATGGCCTGGGATAGGTTTTGGATGGGTTTTTAGATTTGTAGAATGGCCTAAAGATTTGTTTGGATGATCTGAGAGTTATTTAAGGGTTTGAGAACTTGTTTGGATAGTTTGTGCAGGGCTGTGAGGCAATAGGTATGGTAAGAATAGGGGATCAGAGAGAGGATAGGGTGACAGGGAGACAAGGATTAGAGAAGGCCTTTCAGCCTCTCAGGGAAGGGTAGGTTGAGTCTGAGCAGTGGGTTGGTTAGCAGATGAATTAAAAATAAATACTAAAATGAAAAAGATAATAAAAATACTTATCTCTTTGCTTGCTAAAGAGGGAGTGAAGAAGACCTATTGCTGATGTTGTTGATGGACCTGCAATGCCAAGAGCCTAGAGTTATTCCTGTAGAGTACCTGTAGCTGGTGATGTTTACTGTGCGAGAGGGAGAGAGAGAGAATTTGAATGCTGGGATGCCAAAGAGTTTTCATTTGCCAGGGGGAAGCAACGGATGCAAAAAACTAGTTTTAAAGGAAAATTGATGCCAGCAGAACCACCAATGTCAGTCGAATAATGACTGATGCCGATGGCTGAAGAATGGGGATAGAGGCTAATTTTAGCCCTCTGCCCATTCTTACAAGCTGCCAAGGTCAAATGTCATGGGAAAACAGTCAAGAGGGGCTTAAATGAGCGCGAGAGGAAGGGTTAAGATGGGATTTGGGTCATTAAGGCTTGGAATGAGGTGGGGGCATCCAAGGGGAGGAATCCAAGGTGGCATGGGTGAAGTGGAAAGGGGGATACTAAATTAAAATATTTGATTATTTTAATTTAAAATTGAGGGGGCTTAGGACAAGTGTTAGGACTATGGACCAAGGGGACCAAGGGGGGAGGGTGACCAAGGGGTAGACACGATTTCGGTGTCTACACCATGTAAACTTGTATCCTTGTGTGGAATAGGAGAAGATGTAACAACCTATACATGTGGTTAAGCTTTATAAATAACCTATTGTTCCTTAGGATATGAAGACCTCTTTTTAGGTGTCACTTTCTACTTAGGAGAACGTACCATGCTATCTAAAACTAATTGAACATGTTAATTATAAGGAAATTACATATATGATTCACAATAATAATATTTCATATGGAAAAAATTAAGAGTAAAATAAGTATATCCATAACAATAATTGGTGAAAGAGTATAATACTTGAATATTATGACTTGACCACTTTTAGGGAGAAACCTTCACAAAAATGTAATAAAAACATAATTCACAATATGATGATAAAAGACTAGCCACTACTACATATATATACTCTACTTATCTATGGTTATTCCATAGGCTGACAATATTAAGAACATTGATAAATGTAACAAGTTAATATGAAGGTGTGTAAGCTATAAGTTGCCCACACATATCCCTAGATGCACTATAGGTTAAGGTCATAACATGCCCATCCCCTTCAAAATATTTTTTTCCTAAACATTGAATAAAACCAAAATGTTTCCATAGGAATGTTTCATCCTCCCATGTTGCATCTTTAGAATGCAAGTTCTTCTATTTGATCAAATATTAATTAATTTTCTTAGTGTGCATGTGAAGGATCTCCTCAAACTCCTAAATGACTCAACCTTCTTCATCTAATTCTAGTAACTCAATCTAAGTAGAAACCTTGTGTCCAATTACTTTCTTCAGGGAAGATATATGGAATACTAGATGTATGCAAGTGGTTGGGGGTAATTCTAGCTTGTAAGCCACGCTACCAATTTTCTACAAGATCTGGTAAGGGCCCTAATACTTAGGTGATAGCTTGTTATCTTTGTTATATTGATTCAATGACATATACTTTTATGGATAAAAATACATAAAGACCCAATCACCTATGTCAATGTGCCTCTCATTGTGGTGTTGATTTGCTTGTTTCTTCATTCAATTTTGTGTCATTTCTAAATTCTCTCAAAAATTGACTAACACCTCTTATTGATGTTGAATGTGTTCCTCAATAGCTCTAACCTTAGGATTCACTATAAAAATTGAAGTGATGGATGATGGGTGATACCCATATAATTCAACAAAGGGAGACATCTTAGAATAATTATGAAAAGAAGTGTTATACCACCATTCAGTAAGTGATAGCCAATGAACCCATTTGTCATGTTTATCAAAAACAAAACAATGAATATACCCTTAGAGACATTTTTTAACTACCTTTATTTGTACATTATATTGAGGATGATAGGATGAGCTATGATCTAATTGGAAAACCCAAACATGCAAATAATTTAGTAAAAAAATAACTAATAAATATGGGATCTCAGTCACTTACAATGATCTTTAAAGTGCCATGAAATTTTTGAACTGTATTGAGAAAAGTAAAAGCTACTATACTAAAAATAAATGGTTATGATAAGGATAAAAAATAAGCATACTTTATGATTCAATCCACAAATACCATGTGTATACACATAATATTTTAAAACTTTTATCAAATATTAACGCTTTACATCTTGAAAGAACCCATCGAGACTCAACCTCTCTTAGTGCATGCCTTAAGGGGTGCACTAAGAAAGGGGTGAGTAGCCCTTTGATGCTTCATAGGATTTTTGTCCCTTATTTTCACAATATTACCAATCTAACTAGCTCTTAAAACCATTCCCTAAGCTATTACTCCTCCCTTATACACTCCTCTAATCTTTTTCCTCTTTCCATCCCTCTTTTCTTCACCTTGATCCCCTTCCATTAGTTGACTGTACTAGGTCAACTAGGTCAACCCTATATAATTTTCAACCTTTGATTACTGTATAGGGTTGATTAGGTCAACCATGTATTGTTTAGGTTATTTTTCACCTTGAGTTTTGTAATCCCTTTGACTGACCTAGCTCAAGACCTAGTGGTTTATCTCCTAAAAACATATAGGGTTAATTGGGTCAACCCCATACATCTGACATATTCAAAAGGATTTAGGGTGAGATCCACTTATATATACAAGATAATTTCATCATATTTCAATATGCAATCAAGATTTATTATTCTCTCATGTTTTTTTACAATCTTCTCTTCCACCATTTTACTTGAGGAGTCTTAGTTTAGGGTTTCTACTTGGAGAATCTAGTCTTGTGGATAAGTATTGGATGCTTTGGCCTCTCTTAGTTATCTTTACAAACTAAAACAACCTATTTAAAATCCTCTTTGGCCAAGGGAGAGATTAAGTCTCGATGGGTTCACATTTAGGTAAGTATATTCTAACTTTGTTATCCTCTCTTTAGTAGATAGAAGTAGCATAAGTATTGGCTCAAATAATATTATTCTTCATATTCCATAAATTAGGGTCTTACTCATACTCATCTTAATTGAGATTCTCTTATACATGTTTTAATTTATTTACTAATCTCTCATGTTGTGCCACAAGATTTGGTGTGCACTAGATTAGATTTAATTTTTTTTTATTAGATATATAGATAACATTAAACCTAGCACTCTTTTAGGTTTTTTGAATGATTATGTTAGACTATAGGCTTTATAACCCTTCCTAGCATGGTGTATTGTGACAAGTGATCCCCTAATCAGGTCTATCAGATCCCCATATTGGTCATGCCCCAGCTTAACAAATGTATTTGCAATCAAAAGTATAAGTATGCTCTATCTTCTATGAGCCAAGATTGATTTATAGACATGATGTTTTTTTTATTGCATACACCGTGATAATATTTTTACCCTCAGATCATGGTAACCACATAATTAAATCCATATAAACCTCTTCGTAATGCTAGTTAGTAATGGATAAAGGTTGCAAAAGACTTGAGGTCTTAATGGTTTCACCTTTATTTTTGGCATATCTTGCATTCAGCCACATATTTCTAAACATACCCTTTGAGTCTTTTCCATAATAAATATTTCTTGATTCTATTATATGTTTTCAAAAATATTGAGTGACTTTTAAGTGGAGAGGCATGAAGATCCTAAAGAATTTTATGTTTGAGGATAAAATGCTTTCAAAGGTATAATCTATATTTATAACATAATGTGTCCCCCTTCCATGTAATGTTTTTAGATTATTTAAAATCATGTTGAATATTATGAATTAAATCCTTGGTATCACTATTATTTTACCATTCTGATCTTGCTTCCTCTAGACAATCTACCTACCACATGATCACGCTGCATAACAATGCCTCAACTAATTTATCCCATTGAGAGAGGGCATTTGCCACAACATTCTCTTTTCCTTTCTTATACACTATTTCAAAATCATATAATAACATTTTAGTCACCTATTTTTGTTGTTATTTAGATGACAATTTGAGAGTGGATTACGAGATTTGATTAGTCAAGCATTAGTCAATAAAATAAAGAGAAATGCATCAAGAGCTAAATAAATTCAGCCAAACTATTCATGCAAGGGTTGATAATGATAATAAGATAAAAATGAAATAAATAATTCAACCATTACCTTCCCAAATGACTCCATTAATCAAAGGTAGATCTAAGCATGTTCTCCCCTTGATCTAGAGCTCTAGTTTTTGCCAATAATGGCTTCTTTGGTCCTCCATTTCCTCAAGAACTCTGTGAAAAACCTAGGCTCATGATATAAACTATCTAATATGCCTATTGATGAAGCTAATACAAATTCAAATAACATAATAATCAAAACACAAATTACTTGTGGAGAGATTTTATAATTATAAGTTTACACAATTTTAGCTTTAAAATGGTAGTGTAAGGCCTTATGTTTATATATTTTTGAGATTGGTCAGAATCAACCATGACCATCCATCTCAAGATTGAGATGTGTGACATGAATTAATCTAATATTTTTAATTAAATCCTTAAATATCTTTATCATGGTTTTGGAATAAGGGGCATTACTGAGGCATGGGAGGCATTAAAGAGGTAGGGGAGGCTATAATTTAGATATTTTATGAATTTATGGCCTAGGGATGCCTTCCTGAAAAATGATGTCATTAGGTGATGTAGTTAATAGGAATCAATTTCCAAAAAATAAATATTCAATAACCTCCATTTAAAATCCACTTAAGCTCTTGATTTGAATTAATTGGCCTTAAACAAGATTAATCAATATTTATGTAATTCTTTGAAAATTGGTCCTCAATCAAAATGGTCAGAAAGTCATATTACTCGGTCATAATTTCACTCAAAAAAAATTATAAGGTGATGTTAGATGCATTAGAACCATATTCCCATTTAGGATGTTGCTAACATATAACAATGGTACATTATGTGTACTAATGAATTATGAGAAAAGAGTGATCCAAATCACAAAAAGGCAAAATCATCATTTTGACTTGAAATGAATTGATCAAAGTTAGGAATCACATAAAATTCATTGCCCTATTTAGGGATACTTTAACCTAAATTGGCACTTGTAAATGACAAGTTTGAACCATTTAGCACATTTTAGTGATTTTGAGCTAAATTAGGTATTTGAGTGCAATTTGAGTAAGATTGAAAATTTCAGCACAAATGGTGTTAGGAATTGGATGTCTACATTTTTCCCCTATTTGAGAAGGTGTAGTGAGACATTTAGGAAAATTAACATCTTTTCAAAGAAAAGAGCTATTGAGAATAAATTGGAAATGACCCATGATGCCCCCTTGAGAGGATATACTAAGATGAAAGAGAAAGATGGACTCTCAAAAAGAGAAAGAAAGTAAGATTAATCCATGGAATATATCACATCCAAATGAGATAATGATTGAACACATGGATACCATCAATGATCAAAATATAGCTAGAGGAAAATGGGCCCCAAAGATGAGGGGAATGGGAAGGATTCAATCCAAACATATAATGACACACTTTGAATGCACCCAATGTGAGAGTGCAAGCTACATGCTTATAGCATTGATCAATCCTGAGATAAGTTTCACACTAAAACATTTCCATCATGGGCAAAAGTGTGAAGAGCTTGAAATTAGATGAAAAGGAGAGCATAGTCCCCAAAAGATGATAATAAGAATGCCCCAATATATAAAATTTAATCATGATAAGATATTTATGTCCCATTAGGGCTAATTTTGACCATTGATAAAGAATAAATGATGGTCTTTCCCTTATATGGATGATTTAGATTTGTGATTTGTTTCAAATATTGTGCCCCATCATGGGAAAATTGACAAGTAATTATCTCAAGGATATAACCTATTTCATAGATTAAAGTGAGCAGGTGAAAACATAGATGTGATGGTGGAATGGCTATAAAAGCCACAAAAAAACCAAGCATATGAGAATGCACAAAGTGATGAAAGAAATGAAAATAAGAATGAAGATGGCTGAGTTAACACAGGATATGTCATGTATCCAAGTGATACCTATATAGTCTGAATGGACCTCAAGCTAATGTAGCTCACCCAAAAACAAGAGAGAATGGAATGAGGGATGATGAAAACTAACCAAAGATTGATTAGACTTATGATGTATGCAAAGAGATGTAGGTCAAAGTAAAGATTTAGAATTTTAAATCTATTGATCCTAGTTTATGCATAGTGTTCTTGAGAGTTGTTCATCAAAGTTGTGTTGACGTTTAGACCTGAGTCTAGAGCACAAAGTGCTTGATTATGAATAACTCATAATAATATGGCATTTCAAATGGATGGAGCTGGTTCAAATATGAATACCTATAATTAAGGATAATGGTAAACAATGACCAAAACTAGAGTTACACCTATTTACATTTAAACCAAAAAGCAAAGACAAAAAAAGAGAAACATAAATGAACCTAACTTAAAATCAAGATATGAACAATCAAGACTTAAGTAGGAACAAGAATGTTTAAAAAAGTAAGAAAGAACAACTTGAAAACATGAGATCAAGATATGAATAATCAATATCTATGTGGACCATCAAGATTTACTTGGAAAATGAACAAATCAAGACCAAACAGTAAAACAAAAAACTAAACAACACCAACAATAATCAAATAAATAAAATGTTTTTGGATTTTTTTATAATTTTATGAATTTTTTTGGATTCTTTCTAAGTATCTCAACTCAATTGAGAATTAAGAGATACATAATAGTCCAACTCATGAAATGATGAGAGTGTTCAAACTTAAAATGCTCACAATACAGAGAGTGTCTGATAAGAGGGACTAAGTTGACATCAACATGAATCGAGCACAACCTACATAATCCCACAATAAATCCTAACTCACAATAATTCTACCAACATAAAGGTGGTGAAAAACCAACCAGATCACAATAAGTTTGCAAATAAATGCAAATGATAATAGTAATGACCAAGTGATGTGACAATACATGATAAAAAGGCATTATACCTAATTTACTAATAGGCAGTTATAAGTAGGAAACAATATCATAATACTAATTTTCCCAAAGGTAGTTATGATCAGGGTTACTACTAATTTTCTTGTAAGCAGTTATAATCAATGATATCAAATAAGATGATAGATGAAAGATAACTTGCCAGATTAAATGCCAGGTTACTTCCATAGACTATCATTCAACATAGAATTCTAAAACTATTGAAACTAGATCAAAATCCCCTCATGAAGAGTGTAGAAAGAACCAAAGGAACCAAGATAAAAATGGTAATAAGTAGGATGGATAAAAATAAGCCTTGGTCAATAGTAAAGACATGGTATAATAAAATGGTATAAGGAAAATGATCACAAGATAATTGGCTATCATGGAAAGAAAGTTGCCCCTAATTGATGATTGGCTTAGTTTTCTCACAAAATGGTGAGAGCATGGGATAATATACTTGAAAAATGGTAAGAGCATGAAGAAAGGGGTGACCAAGTGAACCTTAATAGAAATTGAGAGCTACCTACATAGTTCTGAAAGACCTCAAGTCAATGTAGTTCAAATAGCACAATAAAATGGAACACAATGGTATAATATGCCTAAAAAGGGTCTATAGGGTTGCCCCCAAAAGATGAGGCATGGTAATGGAAAATGGTATTTGGAAAAATTAAAAATGGTTTCACTTATCTTACTGACATGGAGATGCACATCCTAGTCAATATGTGAGATAACATAAATGATCAGTTATAAAAATGCTATCCAACACCCTTTTAGAAAAGCTACTCTATCAAGAACTTGTTGCTAATTTAGATCTTAATAATATGTTCATGATCTTCTTGGGTGATTAACTTTGATTCCTTCAAACATCGAGACAAGATATCCTTGTAGCCTCTACAAAGGAAAGTGTTGTCAGTGATGGTAAATAATGTTAGGATAAATGATATAAACATGGATGAGAATTAAATACATAATTAATGGGAAACAAATGAGGATTGGGACTTTTAGTCACATGTAATGTTGTTGATACTAAATTTGACATAATTTTGGTTGTGGTGGGGTTGAAGACCTTTGAAGATGCTCTTGATAAGACCACCAGATATTCCTATTATTTGATCTTGAGAATAATGACCATTTGATTATACTGTAGATTAAAAACTATATTGATTTGATCATGAATAACATGTTCAATAAGAAGTGAAGAACTTTTGTGCTCATCTATTGGTACCTTGAAGAGGTTTTTACCAATGAATTAGTCTTGATTATCCCATAGTTCCTATGATAATGTTTCATGAAGAGATATTAACATTTGAATTTGATTATCTTCTAGCACCTTTGAAAAGGTTTCACTAAAATATGTTGAGTTTAGTCTTTGATCATCCCCTAGTGCCTCTGAAAAGGTTTCACTAGGATATTGTTCTTCATCTACATAAATTTGGTCTTGGTCCCCCTGATATTCGTATGTCACCATAGATGCAATTTAATAAAGTGTGATTTTATCGATCACAATCGATGTTTGTGGGGGTGGAATGTCAATATAATGGCTATGTTGGGTGGGAATAATGGAATGATGAATGGCAGTACAATCCTTATATAATATACTAGGATAACTTTTGTTGATGTTGTAGTAATCATCCTCAAAAACTATAGAAGGATCTATAGACACCAAAATAGTGTCAACCCCCCCTTGGTCCCTTTCTAACTTCAACATGCCTAACCTATACTTTATTAATTTAAAATACTTATTTTAAATTAATAATTCCCCCTAGACACCTCACCTTGGATTCCTAGCTCTTAGGCCATTTATCACCCTATGACTAATCATAATTACCTAAGACCTAATTTTAACTCTCCCACTAATTTTTGCACCTATTAAACCCGCCTTTGGACCGTTTAACAATGAAAACCGAACTTGGCAAATGGAAGAATAGGCAAAGGGCTAAAAATAGCCTTTTTTCCATTCTCTAGCCACTGACGTTGGTTAACAGCCGATCGACGCTGGCGGTATCGCCGACGTCGATTGCTTAAAACTAAATTCTGACCTCGACTACAGTCGAATGCAAATTCTCTTGCTCCCAGGATCTGAATTCTCTTGCTCCTCAACTCTTTGAAGGCATCAACATTATATCATCACTCTCTAGGCTAAGAAACTCTACAAAATTCACTCCACATTGGATTGGAAGATTGCATGAAGTCTCCTACATCAGCCATAACGGAAACAAGTCTTCTACCCTTCTGGTTCTCCACCAAGAGCTAAGTATTCCTCTGGTTTATATTTTAGTATTTTTTTTGAATGCATTGGTGATTAGTCCATTGGCTATTTCTAAGTACTATTGAGACAACCCAACTTTCTTCTCAAAAAGGTTAAAAAGCCTTCCTTTCATACTCATTCTCCTTCCATCACTGTCCCCTACCTTTGTCCTTCCTAAGACTCTATCCACTACCCTGCATCCCTGCACAACCCTTTTGAATCTCCCAGACTATTATGTTGGCCACAAACATACTCTGCAACCTATCCAAGGCCTATTACCCCTATCGACATCGGCATCAAGGCCCATTGCCCTACCGACATCAGCAACATTGACCAACTGACGACGATAGACTAATTGATGTCGGTGACTGTGATAGACCGACAATAGAATATAGGTACACATTATCTCTATTTCTTTTGTTCAGTCTTTTCACCATTTCTCTTTCTAGTAACACTCTTTTGTCAAATAAGTGGACTGTCATCCCTCAAGGAAGTCTTTGCACTTCTAGGACCGAGCTTTGCTTGGCAGTCCACCATATATCTATCTAACATTTTCTTTGTTTAAGTCTCTCTTATCTACAGGTGTCATCCTCCATAGCCAAAGAGGAGCTCCTACAATGTCTAGATACAGTGCACAACTTCATCCAGGTATCATCTAACCCCTGACAATTTAACTTTAGTTTCTCATTTTTTCTGAATGTAAAAACCGAAAATGAGCAAAAACATTCTGGCATGCCCCGTGGGACCCTGGAATTTTCCTTGGTTTCATTTCTTCTAAAACAAGATTTCATATAGGTGCATTAGGAAAATTTATCTTCTTGCATCCTTCTTTCTTTCTCTTTCGAAAAGACACCATTAGCACAAGTTAAAAAGAACTTTTTATTCTTGTCACTTCTTTTCTGCATCTTAGAGTAGTGAAATTCATGCTCTTAACCTTTTCCCCACTTGTTTGCATCTGAACAAAACATTTCAATTTGGGTTAAAAATATATTGCATCTCATTCCTGCTTGAATGCATTTTTAGCTCATCTAGTAATTAAAACCACATTATGAACAAAGCATAGTACACATATGTTACACTACCAGACCACAAGCACATCAAACTAAACATCTAAACATACCTGAGACAAGGCCCAACTAGGATTTCATCACCTAGCAAATACCTTACCCTTCCTGGCAATCCCACTTGGACTTCACTACCAAGGGGAGAACCCACTCTATTCTCTGGCAAAGTATAAACTCTAGGGGAAGTATATACTGGCTAAGCAACCCAGCTTGTCTCTGGGCTCATGAAGTGAGGGGAGCAAGCTCCTAGCACCAGGCCACGAACAGAACCTAATACAAATTTTGAGCACCAAAACATAACCCGAAACCAACCTTAGACTGCTTCTTTTAGTACCTATTCTAAAAGCCCAACTTTCCAAACATATACTTTTAAGGCATAAGCCAACACGATTCTAAAATTCTATTCTTAAGAATTAATGTTTAGTGTTTGCTTGCCTTCATCTATTTTTCTATCTATATCTAATTTTTTGAGCTAGTGAAGTCGCATTCCGAGATCTAAAAACAACTCGGACTTTCTTCTTTCTTCTAAAAACTTTCAATTTTTTGAGTTTCTAGAAATACATAGTAATCGACATCGATTTTTCCACCGACGTCAGCAACTATCTTCACTGACATCGGTTATCTGACCAACATCGGCAACTTACTTCACCAACATCAATTTTTCTATCGACGTCGATCACTGTCACAAATCTTTCTTCTCAAATAGCAAGCTAAAAACCTAACCTTTTTGTTGTTAAAAACACATTCTAGTTTTCTGAGGCTGAGACATACAGTTTTTAGAACCTGAATCTATTTTGCCTTGGATGGTTTTGACACGTAGTCAAACCAAAACTCTTGTTGACCACCCAAGGCAACAACCACTCCTGCCTTCGCCTTCTATATCAAGTCCCCAAATGGAGTATAATTCATAAATTGAATGTACTCCTATCCAACCAACCCCAACTCAACCCCCTATTATTCTCGAAGGGGACCAAGACTTTGAAAGGTTCCTTGACCTCAATCTCAAGGCTCTTTAGCACTATCTCACGAGAAGTCAAACATGAGATCCTTCAGGCAACCCAGTTTATGGGATGCCAACTTCTTTAGTTGAAATGGCAATCATATCAATAGCCTCTGTAACCCAACCCATGGGCACCCAGGCCATTGCCTCAACTAACAACCCGACCATGACCAATCTTCAAAGTGTGGCCTCTCCTTCTATTTTTGGACCTATCTCCATTGGGGTTTTCATACCCCCTCAACCATAAACCATTCAACAAAGTCCTACACCATTCCAAAACTTAATTTTCTCCATCCCACCTACTCTTGCACCCATAAATACAAGAGTGACTACTTATCCTACAGCTAGTGTTGCCACCATCCAACCACCTTTGGCGATATCAAGTCAAGTTGTGCCCTCTAGCTTCATGACACAACCACCCTTGACTTCAACATCAGCCCCTATGACTAGTTACCAATATGTTGCACCTATACAAGTACAACCAACTATGTCATACGCTCCACCTAACACCTTCTAAATGCCTTACAACCTAGGGGGCACCCCACCTACAAATCCATCAACTGATCTAATCAAGATGTTGATGGATAAAATGTCTAATCTTGAGATATCCGTTTTAGGTTCAAGAAATGTTCTCTCATATGAACAAATCTATAATGAACCTATTCATCCATCGGTCCCAATCTGACCATATCCTAGTCAGTGGGAACTTCCCAAGTTTACTCACTTTTAGAGTAAAGAGGACCCACAGCAACATCTACGAGCATTTAGACATGCTTGTTACCTTATAGCACATGATGCATTATTACTATGCACATTTCTCATGTTGCTTTCTGGTGCTACCCTCGATTGGTATAGTTCTATTACCAATCACTCTCTATTTACCTTCACTCAGCTAGCTCAACTATTTCTTGACCACTTCTCAATCAACATAACTAAAAAGGTCTCCATCACGGACCTATATTCTATTAGACAATTTGACGATGAATCAATAGTTGATTTCGTTGCCCGTTGGAGAGGCTTCATCAACCAACTCTCCTTTTCTTTACCTCAACCTGAGCTCATTTAGCTCTTTTCACAAGCATGTGCCAAACACATCTCATCTACTTTGCGGGTCCAAACATTCCGCACATTTGATGAAGCTTTCACCATGGCTAAAAAGCTTGAACTCTGAGCTGTCAAAGAAAATAAAGTTAAACTACGTAGTAAAAATACTAATGCAAAATCAAATGACCCTTCATCCAAATCTTCTTCTTCCAATCCCAAGTCCAAGGAATCAGCAAATGATGTGGTACTTAGACCATCATCTTCAACAACAACCAACCAACCTCAACCTTCAACATCAAAATACATCACACGACAATTCCAACAATGATACGTACAGCATCAATATACTCCAATAGGAGAATCATACGCATTCGTGTTGGATAAACTAGTCAAATAGGGAGTCCTCAATCTCCCCCAAATTTGACCACCACCTCAATTTGATCCCTCGCATGCCATCCCTGCATGGTATAGGGAGAATGACTTCTGTAATTATCACTATGTCAAAGGCCATGACACAAACAATTGTAAAACCCTTAAGAATATCATTCAGGACATGTTAGATAAAGGTGATCTTGTCTTGGATAACCCAGATGTGCCACCTAACCAAAACATAGACATATTTAGACAACCTTTCCCTAACCATCCCCCTATTCAAAATAACATTTAGACCATGGCTGATGACTCCCAAGAGCATAATATACGCACGATCAACACGATCTCTCCTTTTATGCCTAACCAACCTCTCCCATAGTCTGAAGAGGTTAGTCAACCTATTTCTCCATCACAGGTAGAAGAGCCTTCTTCTCCTATTTGTCCATCACAGGTAGAAGAGCCTTCTTCTCCTATTTGTCCATCACAGGTAGAAGAGCCTTCTTCTCCTATTTCTCCTCCACAGGTGGAAGAACCTTCTTCTCCTATTAGTTCTCCATCAACCTCTCTTATATTGGAGGATGCTTTGACCATACCAATGCCACTAGCCCCACCTTCATCCTTCCTACTACCAATGGAGGACCATACATTTCCTACTCTTCAACTGCAAGTAGAAGGTACAATCATCCCTGCCCTCTATCCTCTTGAGGAGTCACATTCTCCAATTCTTTCTCCACCAAGAGAGGAACTTATCTCTTTACCTACTTTGACCAAATATGATCTAGTAATGGCTCTCTCACGCCTTTGGCTTGAGATTTCGGCATCTAACACATTCCCACTCTCACGACCACCCAAATCTTCTAAAAAACCAATTATAAAGCCTCACACAACAACTTCTAAACCATTCTCTCGACTGGCTAAAAACTTAGGATTTCTCCATTCGAAGAACTTAAAACATGAGGCATTGTGGGAGTGACTTAAATCTCCTTATCTTACACATCCCATCTCATCTCGTACTAACGACCCTCCTTCGACAAAATCTCCCAAAGTCTCCAAGGAGGACCAGGCTTCCACTTCCAAATCTTTAGAAGCTCAACCGTCTGCATCTGAACCTAAACCCTCACAAACATCCACCGTACCAACACCAGTTAAATCCCTCGGTGTTCACCCCATATCTAACCTCACTCACTCACAAGTGAAGGTAGATTTAAATCTCACCCCCCATACTAGTGGTCCTCATGCCGTATTAAAGAAAGCCACTAAACCATGTCAGAGAACTCCTCCTCCACCATCATCATTACCCTCTATTTTGGGCCCACATCCTTCTACCTTAATAGGAGTGCTCCCTACTCCAACACCTAACAAAAATAAGCTGCCTCCATTACTCCCTTTACCCACCAAAAACGTACCTCCTCTAAAAAATTTAGCACCCCTCACAAAGAAAGTGTCGTCTACACGAGTGGCCACACCACCAACCCAAAAGGTGGTACGGAAATCTCCCTCAACAACTCCCAAACACAAGTCATCAACACCTAGTGCATCAACAAGCATAGACCCCTTAGTGGGTTTATATGCTTTGATACTACGCTGACTTTTGCAAAATTCTAACATCACTCTTCCACCTATTAAACCATTTCAACCTCTCAGACCAAAACCATCTTGGTTCAATGACACTAAAGTCTACCTATATCATCGCTCACCGGGACATGATATCGAGAATTGTTGCATCCTCAAGGTTGTTATTCACCAATAATTTGAGAAAGACACCCTTCTTATTGAGGATACTGTCAACAAATCTCTAACACCATCAAATGTCTCTCAAACATCCTCTTTACCTTCATCAGAATCCCATCATCAGACTATGGTCCCTTTACCTCCTTCACCCCCTTTATTCGATATTAACACCATCAATGTGGCCACTAGGTCACAAACTTTAAAGGATAAAGCAAAAGAGAAAGTTGTTATTCCTTGGACCTACCCATTTGTCAAACCTGCTCAACCACCCAAACACAAGATTTCTATCTTGGGTGCATCCCAACCCACTTCTTCGAAAGCAATCCATGATTCTATGGTGAAACAGCTTCACCAAACTTTTCTGAAGATGATTTTATATGACCTCATTCAAAGCTCTCCATAACATCATCAAGCTTTAATCAAAGCTTTATAGGCAGTGGAGGTACAACCTGAGGACCCCCAACCACTAGCTGCCTTAGTCCAATCATTACCCATCGTCGCCTCTATTACCTTTAGTGATTCTGAAATTCCTACCTCCAACTTGGAAGATCAGGGTGTTGCCCTTTTCATCACAGCCTACATTGATCAAACTCGCATTAAGCAAGTTATGATTAATGGGGGCACCAGCATCAATATCATTTCCACCCATGCCTATGACCAATTAGCCCTCCCAAAGAATTATGTGTCAAAAACTGACACAATTCTTCGAACTTTTAATAACACCACCACCACTACCATTGGCACCATCATCTTACATATTTGTGTTGGCCCACAAACAATCCCAGAGCTCTTCTACATCATCAAGGGAGAGTTCTAATACAACATGTTATTAGGACGACCTTGGATCCGTGCCATGGCCTGTGTCCCTTCGACATTACACCATTGTGTTAAATTTGAACATGACGGTCAAGTCCATGTCATTCCTGCAGACCCCTCCCCTTTCAAGACATGCAACACAACTTATCAACCCAATGATGTTCTCATTCATTTAAAAACATCGACACAAACACCACCTCCACCCGCAGAAGCTTCAACAAGTACGCAAATGGTGGATACACCTACACCACCTCCTCAAGTGACAACAAAAGACCCTATGGAAGATACCTTCCAATGTCTTTCACTTGGGGAGTATTGTTTACTCACCTTGGACATGTTCCAGACTCCTCAAGAGTATGGACAACTTCATCATAATCCTAGCTATGACCATTGTATCGAAATGGTCATCCCTTATGGTTCTCCCAATCTTCAAACAAATCTCATCTATGGAGGGCTAGATCGAGCTCCCACTGATGGGAACCCTCTTTCATCACCCCAACTATTTATGTCTAACTTCTCTTTTCTTGGCAACCCAAACTTTGCTCATACTTATCTTTATAAGTGTGCATGGAAGGGCTTTGGCTTTGGGTGCTATGAACAAGGCTCCCACCAGCCCGTCGAACCACCAAATGACGAGGCCATAAAGAATGCCAAGAAGCGACATGGCTTGGGTTTTGAAGAACCTACTAAAACTTCTAAAAACCCTCACCCTGAACCTATCATAGAACAATCACCTCCAAACTCGTCTATTCCCCCATCTTCACCTATGGAGTCGGTGGTTTCTATCCCTCCTATTTTTTTTATATAAATGCCATTCGCTTGGAACCCCTAACCTATCAACTAGGTGGGGTATCCAGGTCTCTCCCTCTTGTTTATCCAAACATGATAGATGATGAATCTGTTACCATCAACACTATTTAATGTGTAGACGATGATGCCATTCTCACCTACATGGGTGCAGATGACTCTTTCATCCAATGATCACTTCCTTCAGAAATGCAAGTTATGTTAAATGAATCAACCATTGACATTAACCTACCATCTTTTGACATTCCTCATATCTTAAAGATTGGTCAATCATTGGATACCCAGGAAAAAATTAACTATACCAAATTCCTTTTAGACCATAGCAAAGCCTTTGCTTGGACCTACAGTGATATGCCTGGCATCGACCCTAACATTGTCATCCATAACATCATCACAAACCTAGAGGCTAAGCCTGTCAGGCAAAAGCTTTGCAAGATGCATCCTCGCATTGCACTCCTTGTCAAAGAGGAGCTTCAACATTTTCCCTCTATCTCCTTTATCTGACCCATTGATTATCTATAATGGGTGTCAAATATCATCTCTATCACCAAAGTGACTGAGGGAATTCAAATCTGTATTGACTATTGTGACCTTAACCTGGCTTGCCCTAAGGACAATTTTCCTCTACCCAACATCGACCAACTTGTTGATCTTACAGCCAGTCATGAGATGCTATCACTCATGGATGGGTTTTCAAGATATAACCAAATCCTGATTGCACCAGAAGATTAGCACAAAACTACCTTCATCACCCCATGGGGGACTTTTTGCTATAGGGTCATGCCTTTTGGCCTAAAAAATGCAGGCACCACATATCAATGTGCCATGACCTACATCTTTCATGATCTCCTCCACAAAATCATGGAGGACTATGTGGATGACCTACTAGGCAAATCTAAACTCCACCGTGACCATTTGACTATTCTCAAAATCATCTTCACTTGCCTCCTCCAATACAACATTTGACTCAACCCCAGGAAATGCATCTTTAGGGTTCTCTCTGGGAAGCTTTTAGGCTTCATCATTTCCCTTTGTGGCATTGAGATTGATCCCACTAAGATAAGAGCTATACTCGAGACGTTGCCACCTACCAATCTAAAGCAACTTCACAGCCTGCAAGGGAAGCTTCAATCTACTCATTGCTTCATCTCGTAGCTTTCTAACCAATGTCAACCCTTTCATCACCTTTTCAAGAAGGACGTCTCCTTTAATTGGGATAAGGATTGCCAAGAGGCTTTTGAGGCTCTTAAATGTTATCTTGTCTCTCCACCAGTCCTTATTCCACCTAAAGAAGATCAACCCTTCTATCTTTACATCTCAGCAACAAATCATTCTTTAGGTGCCATGATCACGCAACGAGATGAACAACATTGTGAGCAAGCAATTTATTATATAAGTCAAACGCTCATTAATTATGAAACTTGGTATACTAATACCAAAAAACTCTGCTTGGCATTAGTCTTTACCACCACCAAACTCCGTCATTATCTTCTCAATCACAAAACTTATGTCATCACCCACACTGACCCCCTCAAATACATGCATTCCAAGCCATACCAAAACCAATGTATGGTTCGTTGGCTCATGCTTCTTACTGAGTTTGATTTGTAATTCATCCAATAAAAATCTATAAAGGGGCAAACAATCGTTGATCAGCTAATTGATGCCCCTCTACCTGACAACCAACCTTCTCACTGTGAATTCTCTGACGAATCCATCACCATGTTATCCACCGATGACATTTTCTATCAAATAACAATGTTCTTTGATGCGTCTAAATGTCAACACGATGGGGGTACGGGGGTCATTCTCATCCCTCACGAGGGTGAGCCCATCCCCCTATCTTTCAAACTTGACTTTGAATGTACCAACAACATGGCTGAATATGAAGCCTTAATTTTGGGACTTCAAACCACCCTTTTCCTAGGCATCAAGACCATCAACATCTTTGGTGACTCACAACTAGTCATCAATCAAATCAACGGTTCATATCTTTGTAAAAATGAAGTTTTGCAAAGGTACAAACACCGTGTTGACACCCTGCTAAAATCTTTCAACCATTACCTCTTGCAAACTATTCCTCGATCTATGAATAAGTTTGCTGATACTATGGCTTCTCTCACCTCACACATTCCATCCTCATCATCTTCTTTGAGAATTTATGTTACGATACACCGTTTGGCATTACTTTCATATATCTCCACTAACATCAACTTTGTCAGCACCATCGACTCTAGCCCACAGAATGTTTGGTATAAACAACTTGTGGACTACTTAACTTATTCTATTGTCCCCCCTAATCTCTCTAGCAATGCACGATGGGCTTTTATCAAAAGCACAACTTGATATACTATGCTAGGGGGTCTTCTCTATAAACGAGGTTTCGATGGCCTTCTTCTTCGATGTCTAACTTCCACTGAAATATCTCATGCCATCAAACAAGTCCATGATGGGATTTGTGGAGGGCATTTCAGTGGTAATGCGGTTACAAAGCGCATCCTTTGCCTGGGCTATTATTGGCCCACTCTTCACCAAGACCATAGCAACTATGTTCGGTATTGTATCAAATGCCAACAAAATGCTAACTTACTTCACATCCCTAGCCATGCTCTACAAGTTGCTAAGGATTTCTAGCCTTTTTCACAATGGGTCTTAGATCTAATTGGTGAAATTAACCCCCATTCATCTCTCTGACATCAATCCATTATCACCGCAACTGAATACTTCACTAAATGGGTGGAAGCAATTCCCCTTGTCTCCATTAAAGCTGACAAAATCATTGACTTCATCAACAACAACATCATCTGTCATTTTGGTGTACCTCACAAAATCATCACCAATAATGAAAAATTATTCAAAAATAAAACTATCCAAAAACTTTGTGACTCATTTGGCATCAAGCTCAGCTTCTCCTCACCTTACTACCCAGAAACAAATGGGCAGGCTGAGGCTTCCAACAAAATCTTAACCAAAATCTTAATGAAGGTGGTCAACGATACTGGAAGGGATTGCCACATTCACATTCTCTTCGCTTTGTGGGCCTACCGCACTGGCATTTGAACCCCTACAGGTGCTACACCTTTCTCTCTAGTGTATGGAATAGAGATTGTCCTACCTCTTGAAATACAAATACCTTCTTTATGCATCTCTTTTCATGACATACTTTCTAATGATGACTTTCGTCAAGATCAGTTGGTTCAACTTAAGTTACTTGACAAACGTCGCCTTGCTGCCCTCAACCATCTCCATATCTACCAAAATAGCCTCCAACGTGCCTATAATAAAAGTCTAAGAGAATGAGATTTTAAAATCAGAGATCTTGTCCTCAAAGAAAACCAACACGTGACCAATATGGAAAGAAGTAAATGAGCCAAGTTTGCTCCTAATTGGCTCGGACCTTATATCATAACACACAAGTATGGATCAAGGACTTATCATCTATCTTCTCTTGAAGGTTGGCCAGAACCTGAGCCCCTTAATGCCTTGCATCTATGACCATTCTACTATTAATCAAGTAATCATTCACTTGATGTTTAACTTGAGCTCATCCCTTGAGTAACCCCCATCATCATCATTCTTATTCCTTTCAACCCTTTTTCCCCACAAACATTAGTCAACCCTTTGGTAAAGAATGAATGCTTTGTCCTAATAAAAGGGAAACCCCCAAACCTCTATAGTCAAGTCCATGACCAAAAGTCCAGTCAAAAAAAAAACATAAAATTGGGATGCCTATACAAAGGTCATAAACTATAAATGTAGACTGCTCCCTCGAAGGACAGCTACATCATTGTTGTAATTAATAGACTGCTCCCTTGAAAGACAGCTATCCAAAGACATCAAAACATACAAAGCAAAATATAGACCACTCCCTCAAAGGATGGCTATACACAAATTTTGCTCCAAACAGCACTCTCTCAGAAGCTTCTCGCATCGATCAGCTTCACATATGACCACAAAACAAAACAACATCCCCACATAGACTTCTCGCATCGATCAGTCTACCAAAAAAAAATTAAGTCATGGACTTGCCTATAGTCGTTCTCAGGGTCACCTAGAAAAGGGGCAAAAAAATCCTTGCTAAATAGGGTTACGCTATCCTCATACCTCACATAATCAAACCTATTACCCCAACTTACCCAAGGGATTTTGAGCTCACTTAACATCGAGTGATTTGAATACTTCTCTAACACAAACAATGGTCAATGACGTAATGCATGAACAGGGTTTTTGTTTGCAATAACCCTATCTATGCTATCATTATGGTCCTTGTCAATGAAAGAGCAATGCACCTTTCACTTCTTATGCACTTTGGTCACATACAACCAATTCAAATCTAACCAAATCATTTTCTAAACAAAACCAAACCAACCAAACCTTTTTCAGACCACTAACATTATCATAGCCTATTCACACTAGTTTCTATGGAAACCAATACACATGGAAACTATCGACCACACAAATTATGTCAAGCATAAACCATTACTTGTTGAAGCATAAGCATACTCATTTCATTTTTAGCATACATCCATCACTAATATGGAAACTTGCTAGGGATGGAAAACCCTATCACCAATGTTACAAAATACACCATCACATAATATGGAAAAGGTTGTAACATCATCATACACTCATCATTTCAAAACATGACCAAACCAATCACCAACCATTTTGACTCTTCTTTCAAACTACATTGGCTTGAGGCCCTTAAAATAGGGGCTATGTAGGCAGCACTCAGTTGACACAGAGTCTTCTGGGGTTAGCTCGGCCATTTGCCCATTCATCTCCCTAATGACATCGGCCATTCATTTGTTCATCTACCTGATGGACAAACCATTTCACCTTTAGCCATGACTTAACCTCATCCAACCCACATCCATAATCGACCCTCTTCCTCCCTTTTAGGGAGAACTACATTGGCCTAAGGCCCTTCCAACAAGGGCTATGTAGGCAACACTCAGTTGACATGGGGTCCTCTGAGGTTAGCTCGGCCATTCCTTCGTCCATCCATCTAATGGACCAACTATCTATACCAACCCAAAATCATGACCTATCCAATCAGCCCTAACACTGAATGAGTTACCTAAACTTCTCATGGGGCACATTGTAGATCACATACATCTCCCTGACCACAACACACGCCACCTAAAATCATACCATGACTCAGCCTGACTCGACCAATGACCTTGGAGATCGTGACTGTCTCCTCAGACCATGACCACTTTTGAGACAACTTTTCCTTGGTTGTTTTGATTACATATATGCTACCTCATGAATAGTTAGCAAATTATGTACAACCCACATTACGACCCTCACACCTATTGACGGATCGCACTCCAGTTGATCCTCAATATTTGTGACATTTTCATGTTTTCCAGGAGCACTTCTTGAGCCTGGGATACTTGGAACATGATGACTATTGGAGCTACAGCTTGGTTCGTTTAACCCAATCAGCTACAAGTAAATGCTGGGGCCCAGTTATTTTGAGTTTAGCACTCCTCGACCTTTGACTATGACAATTTGACCTACCTATCACGTGAAGTGGTATACATGCAATCTCAACTTTTGTAGCATTCACACTCAAACTTCACCATACCCATCCACTATCTATCAAATCGACACCTAATATCAGGTTACCTTCCCTCGACTCCCACTTTGAGGAGAAATACCGCATCCCATACCTAATGCAACAACTCTTTTTTTGTCTTGCAGTTCATCAGAACAACCAATAGGACAAAAATGACCTTATCCCATATCTAGGGCAACCAACTCCTATTTTTGTCTTGCAATTCATCAGAACAACCAATAGGACAAAAATGACCTTATCCCATACCTAGGGCAACTTACTCTTGTTTTTGTCTTGCAGTTCGTCAAGAACAACCAACAAGACAAAAAGGGGCAATGTAGACAACAAAATAGTGTCAACCCCCCTTGGTCCCTTTCTAACTTCAACATGGCTAACCTATACTTTATTTATTTAAAATACTTATTTTAAATTAATAATTCCCCCAAGACACCTCACCTTGGATTCCTAGCTCTTAGGCCATTTATCACCCTATGACTAATCATAATTACCTAAGACCTAATTTTAACTCTCCCACTAATTCTCGCACCTATTAAACCCGCCTTTGGACCGTTTAACAATGACAACCGAACTTGGCAGATGGAAGAACGAGCAAAAGGCTAAAAATAGCCTTTTTCCCATTCTCTAGCTGCCGACATTGGTTAACAGTCAACTGATGCTGGTGGTATCACCGACGTCAGTTGCTTAAAACTAAATTCCAACCTCGACTGTAGCTGAATGCAAATTCTCTTGCTCCTAGGATCTGAATTCTCTTGCTCCTTGACTCTTTGTAGGCATCAGCATTCTATCATCACTCTCCAGGCTAAGAAACTCTATAAAATTCACTCCACATTGGATTAGAAGATTGCATGAAGTCTCCTACATCAGCCATAATGGAAACAAGTCTTCTACCCTTCTGGTTCTCCACCAAGAGCTAAGTATTCCTCTAGTTTATATTTAAATATTTTTTTTGAATGCATTAGTGATTAGTCCATTAGTTATTTCTGAGTACTATTGAGACAACCTAAATTTCTTCTTGGAAAGGCTAAAAATCCTTCCTCTCATCCTCATTTTCCTTCCATCCCTGTCCCCTACCTTTGTCCTTCCTAAGACTCTGTCCACTGCCCTGCATCCCTGTACAACCCTTTTGAATCTCCCAGACTATTCTATTCACCACAGACATACCCTACAACCTATCCAAGGCCCATTTCCCCTACCCACATTGGCATCCTAACCGACGTCGGTAACATTGACCAACCAACGATGGTAGACTAACCGACATCGGTGACTGTGACAGACTGACAGTAGAATACAGGTACGCATTATCTCTATTTCTTTTGTTCAGTCTTTTCACCATTTCTCTTTCTAGCAACACTCTTTTGTCAAATAAGTGGACTAACATCCCTCAAGGAAGTCTTTGCACTTCTGGGACCAAGCTTTACTTGGCAGTCCACCATATATCTATCTAACATTTTCTTTGTTTAAGTCTTTCTTATCTACAGGTGTCATCCTCCACAGCCAAAGAGGAGCTCCTACAACATCTGGATACGGTGCACAACTTCATCTGGTATCATCTAACCCCTAACCATTTAACTTCAGTTTCTCATTTCTTCTGAATGTAAAAAAGCAAAAATGAGAGAAACAGGATCATAAATATATTCAAATTGATCCACAAGGAAATTATAACCAATGTTGTAACAACTAATACTATATTTTATTTTTGAATTTGATTTCAATGTAAGAGACTCTAAATCTGATGTCATAACTGATGTTGATTTTGGTTCTGATGCTAAATTTGATGTCAGTTCAAAAATAGAACCTAACTATAATGTTGTTTCTTCATCTAATGTAGTTATTTCTTTAATGTTTTATTAAATGATAAATTTTGGATAAGTAATGGCATGTGATGTCATAATGGGCTCAATAAAAAATGATTCATCTAAGAAGGTTTCAACATAGACTAGATCATCTAAGTGAAGCCCCTTAAAGAGAGGGTACCACTCGAGGGATCATTCAATAGAATCTTGTCTATTAAAAGGTGACTCCTCAACGAGTGGGAAAAGATAAAGAGACAACTCTATAAAGACTAGCTTGTCAAGGAGATGAGGCTCTTTAAAAATAGGTAAAGCAATAATAGGTGATTCATCATAGGTTGACTTATCACAAATGGGTGTTTCAACAATAAAATCAAGGTTTTGGTTCATAATTGTTTACAAAATATCAAATTTAAACACATTATGGTCCTCATAACATGACTCTTGAAGAGGCAATGGTTCTTGTTTTGGCTCAAAGATTGGCACAGAATTTCTAAAGTAGGGAATATTTGGTTTAGTGAGAACAATGGTTTGTGGTTCAATAATGGGATCTCTAAAAATTAGACTATTAAATAAGGGATTAATAATGATGGGTTCATCAAATGAGGTTTCTTCAACAATAGGCATAATAAATACAAGCAATGGGCCTAAAATGGTAATAACGGGACACTGCTTAATTTAGTTGCTAGTGCAAACCAAAGGAAGAGGTCCTAAAATGGTAACCTTCACATATTACAGAGCTAGACTACCCACACAAGTTGAAGGAGAATAGCCTAAAATGGTAACCTTCACACATGGTGAAGCTAGATCACTCATACAAGCTGAAGGGGGTTTACCTAGAATGGTAACCTTTGAGTGCAGTACATACATCAAAGGAGGATACCCAAAATAGTAACCTTTGAATGTGGTGCACAAATTGAAGGGGAAGGATGGGGATGGCACACAACAATCAACATGTATTGGAATGGCTTTCATTAAATAGTCTCAAAGAGGGTGGCATCCTTAAACAAGATGGAATATTCATATCCACCATAACAATGCTCTACTTAGTAACTAAGGTCACAAGAACCCCTATTACAAGTATACCTTACTGTCATTGTTTAAAAGGTTGTTCTCTACATTTTCTAAGATTTGGATTATATTTTTAAAATGTTTAAACAAGGTATGGATTGTGATCTTCTTCCAAACAAATGACTAAGGCACCAAATAAACTATAAAAGGAGGATGGCTTGGAACCACACACAAATAGAAGAATGTGTTCACAAAATTACTCAACCTTTGGGTAAAGTTGAAATCATATAATTGGAAGATGGTATGATAACTCAAAAAACCTAGAGTTTCATTAGTATACTAAAATATAGACTTTTGAAATACATCAATACCATAAAATCTAGTTCAACTTTGATGAGTTGCTACTAGAAAACTATAAGAAAGCCTTTCAAATTAGGAAGGAGATAATGCAAACTAAGAAACTCATGATGTGGAAACATGCAAGGATTCCTAAGTATAAAAATAAAACCAAATGGGTAGCACAATGTTACCACATAGTAATAGGAATGGTAGTATAAAATGTGTTATAGGACTTAAAGTGTGATTGATACGCAATATGACTTGAGTCCACCAAAGATTATAATGAGATAATGAGTCTATAAACGTCCCTCAATTCAAACAAGAAATTAAACCCAAGTTAAAACAAGTCAAGTGAAAATAGTGAACATAATTTAACACATCAACCTTTAAAACTTAAAAAAGTCCAATTTTGAATTTAAATTATCAAGAGGGACTTAAAAAAATTTGGCAAATGATCTAGACTCAATTGGGCAGCATAACTGCACCAGTTAGAATATATGACACAATGTTTAAGATGAAAAATTTGAACAAGGAAAAGATTGATTTTCACTTAGACAGTGTAATGCCTCCTTGTTCAAGAAATTTTTGGATAATGTGTTTGATTATGGTCTTTTGTTAACAATCAAGTTTTGACTCAAATCAACACCAAGTAATATAAGACCAAATTAGACAAATATAACTAAGTAATCATCCTAACCCCTAAACTGACAAGATGTGGTAAAGTGGGGTCAACTAAAACTAACAAGTTTTCACATGTTTCTAGATGGATCCCATTTTTATTAACTTTCACATTATCAAATAAGAGAAGTGCACGTCATTTAGGTCTGCATCATATGGCTTGTTGTAAAAAGGTCTTGCCCTTTTTACAACCTCTACATCTGTCACTTGCTCAGTGTAGTGCGATGTCTAACATGCTCAAACATCTTAAGATTAGCCTATACTAATGAATATGGTTTAACCACTCTAACCATCATCCTAGTGAGGGAATCTTAATTTATATAACCCCCTATGGATAGGGGTTGAAGATGATATTGGGAGATAAAGCCCCAAGTCAAAGCTTCCCTATATAACTTATGGGAGGTAATGAAGTCCCCCTCACAAGCCAACATACAATGAAATAAAAACTAAGTAAAAGAGCTTTAAGGCTATTTCTAGATCACCCAAGTCATGCGGGTCTTGGGGAGAGCCTTCATAACATCTCTTCTACACCTTTGGACTAACGCAATTTGTAATGAATATGGCACTTTTGATCTCATAAGTTCCCTATAAGGGATGGGGGGATAGCATACATGCACAACTTCTTTTTTACTAAAACAAATATAAACTAAGCAAAAAATGATAAATGAATTACTTAAAAAAACTTTGCAATGAGTTCAGTTTTAAAACACTAAAAAGAAATATTTCATGGTGTTCTTTGTCCTGTTGGCCTTATGTTGTAAAAATTTGAAAGAATAACAACAAAACTATTCAAATAAACACCCTAGAATTTTCTTTTAGCACCAAATGAAAGATTCCTAATTATTTTTAATCATCCCAAAAGAGGTTTAAAAAGATATAATTAAGCATGATTTGGAATTTTTTCAAGTAAGCCCTATTAACTAAAATTTTTGCACCCTATTTTAAAACTTTTTCAAACCTTGAAAATTATGTCATCTTGCTAAAACACCTAGCGGGGGCTAATGACTCAAATATTCTAGTCTTATTATACCTTTTCATTTTGTATGATTAGATTAAATATGTCTATTGAGGTGTTTTTTATTTTTCATTACTTTTAGATATGCATTAAGTTATCTCAAATGATTCTTTTTATCTACATCAATAACAGGACCATTGTTACAATTGTCTCTATTTGGTGTAATGAATAACATGGCAAATCAGATTGGTAGCTTATTGCTCAATTTTCCTTCATCAGCTTGGCAAATATTGTAATATCCTTGATATTCATAATTGAGCATCTGTCACACAGTTCATTACATAAGATAGTGATACCATTATATATTTGGTATAGCAGGATTATACCAACTTCATTTTATATAATCTATGGATTAGGTTCTATTTGCCAATAAGATAATTAACCAAAGTCTTACAAATATGCCTCAACAAAACAATGGAAAGCATCGATATAAGTTTATAATATAGGTTTTTAAATATAATGGTAACCTATATAAAGAGTTTCCAAATGCATGGTATTGTTTAATTTATGGGGTCTTTTGATTGCAAAGAACAAAAACATCAATTATAATCCAACTTAAATCTTGGCATCAACCCATTGGCATGGACATGGCATGATGTGTAAGTAAAATAATGTCAAGGCATAAAGTTCCCCTCCTTATCATTTCGTTACATGACCAAGATGACACCAAGTCATTTTCACTAAAGTGAATAACATAAAAAGGTATTCATGTCTCAATAAAGAATAGCAACATTTAATAGTAATTAATGTGTTGTTGGAGGTTGGTGAGTTTTATGGTTTCTCTCTTATTTGGACCTCTAAATTGAATAGCAAATTAAACAAGATATGGATTACACCTTTGTTAAAATTGGAGGTCTATTAAACTTGGTCAAGCTATTTGGGTGGCATATGAGTACATGTGTCTTTGTTAACATGCATTAATTTTGGTACTTTCTCCTTTGGGGTAAACAAGGAAAGAAATATCTTTAAAAAATTTAGTCTTCAAACTACAGATAGTCATGGAACCTAAAGCAACGATTTTCCTTAAAAATTTGATTAAATTCTTTGAGGTAGCTTTTCAATGTATATAGGATGCAATTGTGTGGGGATTGACTATGGTCTTATAGAATGCATCTCTATGGAAAATTGAGCTTTCTTAAACAAAAAACTCACTCCAATGATTTAATTTTTCTTTGTGTTTTCAAAATTCCATCATGCAATGAAGATATAGGTTGGGTTTGATAAAATTCTTTATTTTTCCATATTTTTATCAGATTGTTCATGTAAAATGGATGAGATACATTTGGGGTTTTGTTGGATTTAGATCCATTTACTTCTTTTCCTCTCTTTGATTTTCAACCTATGACAGTGGAATCTTTGGGTTTTGCCAACTTTTGATTTGGGTATTTGAGAGTTTTATTTTTTAGCAGTATTTTATAACACCATGGTTTAATGTGCCTCAAATTCATTAAAAATTGCATGCTAAAATGAATTTATTACCTATTGGTTTCAACTCACTATTGGTATTTTGACCAAAATGTTTATATAAACATGGGGTTTTCATTAAAACTTTAGACTAGAATTATCGGTTATCTAAGATAAAAAAATGCTAGCGAAATAATTTTGAATGAATTTTTAATTTCAAAACCTAATGGTTTTGATTATAAAACTTAACAATTTGTTTTCTTAAACAAATTTTCATTCGGGTTTTATAATTGATAAATCTAGTGACATGACTATGATAGATTATTCTCACCAAACAGTAAATTCCATGTATGTTGAAAGCATTCTAATTTTGATAGAGAAAATGTATTTATAGTCAAGAAATGATATTGGTTTGTTCAATTTATGTGAGATTATAGAATGGTTTACTATAGCTTTGATTTTATTAGTAAATGATTATTTGCTAAATTCATTTCATGGCATAATATATGGGCAATATTCAACATGATTGGTCAAGTTTATTGTGTAAAAACTAGAGAATAATGTTTTGTTTTCTACAGTGCATTTTAGAATTATTTTATTTTTGTGAGACCCTATTTGATAGATTCGATTAATTGATGTAGATTGTCAAAATTCAGTGGAGATGAGCATTCATAGAGGACACATGGATTGATTTTCCTATTTTAATCAATTTGAAATCAATTATTTTGATAGAATTTGCTATGTAAGCATGCAGATGAAATTATCACTAGATATTCTCAGTTGTGATGAGGCATAATATGTAACCTAACGTATCTTTGATTTCAATTAAACAAATTCAGTATTCAATTAAGTAATGAAATCATATATGGTCTAGTTATATTTATTTTAATCATGTCATTATAGATTGATATTTTAATATTAGTTTATAAGAGTCATTTCATAGCGGGGCCCCACCTAAGTGTTTATTCGATCTTTTAAAAATAAATATTTAAAGAGGTTGTTATTAAAATTCATTATGAACTTACAAATTTGCCTAAAACTTATAACTTTATTTTATAAAGTTGACTTAACTTTATTTTCTAAAGTTCCTTGTCTAAATTTTAAATTATAAGTTTAAACAAAAGTTAGTTGTTGAACAACTAACTACTTAGAAAAGGTTATAAAGGAAAAGCAACTTCATTATGAAAAAAAAAGAGGAAATATTATAGGTAAATTCAAGAACTCTCCCTTTCATTTGTGCTTCTTTTTCGAGAACAAGTCTTTAAGATGGTCATTGTTTGCATAAGATCGACGCTTACTCAATCTAACAGCATAGCCTTGTCTCATCTATTCTAGGTATATACAAGTTTATGCTCAATTATTTTTTGATTATTTAGTTAATATTTGAAAATTTTAATGCTTTGATGAATACATATTTTCATTTATATACGCTAGAATCTAGCTATCTCATGAACACTTTGTGTGATAGAAGTTCAATGTTTACACATGTTACAATGTCTCTTTTCAAAACTGGTAATTCATGTGATTTCTCTTATTAATAAAATCATTTCTTGTTTTGGGTTTCTCAATCATTTATTATTATTTGATTTGGATTAGTGCCTCCTCTATGTATTAAATCTTTTACTGTAATGTTTCTTTCTTTCTTTATTTTCTCTTATTTAGTTAGTTCATTTTCTTTAGTTATTCATTTTTATTTGTTTGTTCTCTTTTCTCTCCCTTCATTGCCTTATTAATCATTTTTTGTTGACAATCTCTTGCTTTTCATTTTGGAGAAGCATTTATGACATTGAAAATTGAAACATAATTTTTAGATTTAAAGTATGCATTTGATTCTAAACACAACCCTATTTTGATTCACATTTTGTTTCTCGTCACTTATCTTAAATCTATTTCTTTATATTTTGGGTTTATCTTTGAAGATTACTTAGGGAATATCACTACAAGAGTACATTAAATTACTTGAAATATATATTTATTGAATAGGGCTTCTATTCTTTAAGAGATTATCTAATTAATAGATTTTCTTTATTGAATAGAATAGATTATAGTTTTTTATCTAAATTGATTCATAATTTGGTGGATTTCTGATTGCTATAATAAATATGTTATATTTAATAACTTATTAGCAACATTTAGTTTATCTTTTATATCATCAAATCCAAACACATCTTAAATATTTATGAGTTATGATTTAGAGATATTTGAATACAAGTTTATTCATGAATCCATTATCCGAGACCACCTTCTTTGTGAAACACTTCATCCATCTATTATTCATTTAAACTAAAATAATTCCTCTTAAGAAAGATATTATTTTCCCAAAACTCGGTCAAGTGTGTAACCAATGAAACTTGACTTTTAAAACCTATTACATGCCTTTTATTGATTTTTCAGTCATATGACTCCCATGTTTAAACCAGTATGATTCTAACTTAACCTTCACAATAGGAGAAATGGGTGATTCATTGGCATGAAAATTTTTAGCTTTAAAAAATTTGGTGACTCTATTAGGGAACACATTTAATTCTTTCTTGAATGATTTCATTTTAGTTTTATAATAATAGTTGGTCACCAATTTATACTAATGTTTCCTTCAGTATCTACTGGTTGTTCAAGTCTTGATTCTTGTTTGAATGACCTTATTTATGTAACATCTTTACTCAACTTTGATTCTGATGACTTTTTTCAAGAATGGCATCTTCTCACTAACATTGTTAAAAACAACATCCACCCTGATTTGGAAGCCTAGCTCAATTTAGTCTAGTATGAAGGTGAGCCCCTTAAAATATTTTCTCATCTTTATTTTATGGATTATATTGAAATCACTTTTTCATCTAGGCCTAGAATAAACCTTGATCTTATTTTATGGATGAAATTATTACCAAAATCTTATAGACCTACTACCCTACAACAAAAAACTAGGATGATGGACTTTTTGAAGTCCCATAAAACTAATTTAGATCCTCATTCAACAAATAAAAATGTCTCTTATCCTCTTAGACTGAATGATCTCACTCAAAAATTTGTTATCATTGATCAATTGGTCAAAAATCAAGTTGACTTAAATATATTAACTTAGTATACATTATCCTACCGCAAAGATGAAACCATTAACGAATATCTATTATGATTCTTGTCTAAATACTAGGATATTCCACCTTCTTTTAGAACCTAGCAAAGAATTACTTTATAGTATTTGGATGAGTCATCTACCTAATAATCACAATAGGATTGCTAAAAATATTAAACTTTTAGACTTTAAAATGGTCTTAAATTTTTCCCATATTCGAAAGTGAAGTAAAAAAAATTGCCATATTTATTTCTTAGAGCATGATCTATTCAAATGCAAAATATTTTCTGAGTTAATGGTTGAATTTGAAGACAAATTTCCTATTGATTTTTTTGTTTTCTTAGTTTATAACATGATTACCAATTCTTATGATGAATATTTTATTCGTCTACAATCAAATCAAGAATCAAAATTTTTCCCTAATCATGATGTTGCTTTAGTTGAGTCAATCATTACTCCTTTCAATCAATCATAAAATAAAAATGACAATTTTGATTTTTTTCTCAATTCATGAGAAGTCTTTAACATCCCTTCTAAGTCCTGATAATCCTAGATGCTCAAAATTAGACTTGTCTAATAATAATCCTCTAAAATCTTTGTTATTCAATTCCTGCATAAGTGGTTCTTCTCTTTTTGATGATTTAACAATGCAACATATAAGAAATTCTATAGTTTCTAAAGTACTTCTTTATAATTTTAATAAGGATGCAGAAATCCAAGGCTATGAAACTCTTGAGATATTGGATTTTTCAAAAATGAACATACTTGATTCCATAGAGTGCAGTGATTTTAAGAATTTTACTTTTCCATACATTCAGATTGATGATAGCATGATGAATTTTGAATATCACAAATTTTAGTTTACTCTACCTGAATCTAAATTTGATAAATATCTAGTGAAGTTTGAACAAAAATTTGATCTTAGAAATGTGTCTAAATCAAAAATAATAGATTGCAAACAAGATCTGAACATTAAGAAACCTACATTTGAATCTTTCTTGTTTGAAATTTCTCATAATCATGTTTGTGATATCGATGACTCTTTTGTGTGTCAAAACTCTAACAAAATGATTGAAAATGATAACTAAGCTATTCAAAGTGAGAAAATGAATCCTTCACTAAAACATTTGATATTTAAGGTTGGTGAGTTTTAAGGTTTCTCTCTTATTTAGACATCTAAATTAAACAACAAATTAAATATACTATGGATTGCACCTTTGTTAAAATTGGAGGTCTACTAAACTTGGTCAAGCTATTTAGGTGGGATATGAGTGTGTTTATCATTGGCAGCATGCATTCATTTGGGTACTTTCTCCTTTAGGGTAAACAAGGAAATAAATCTCTTTCAAAGTTTCAGTTTTCAAATTGTAGATAGTAATGGAACTACGTTTTTCCTAAAAAATTTGATTAAATTCTTTGATGCAGCTTTACAACATAGATAGTATGCAATTGTGTGGGGGTTTCCTATTGTCTACTAGAATGCATCTCTATGGAAAGGTGAGTTTTCTTAAATAGAAAACTCACTTAAATGGTTTAATTTTTCTTTGTGTTTTCATAATTTTGTCATGCGATGAAGATATAGATTGGGTTTTATAAAAGTCTTTATTTCTCCACATTTTTATCAATTTATTCATGCAAAATGGATGAGATACATTTGGGGTTTTATTGGGTTCAGCTCCATTTGTTTCTTTTCCCCTCTTTGAGTCCATTTTTGAGATAATGCTAAGATTTTTAACCTATGACAATGGAATGTTTGGGTTTTGCCAAATTATGATTTGGGTATTTAAGAGTTTTATTTTTAAGTAATATTTTATCATGTCATGGTTTAATATGCGTCGAATCTATTAAAATTTGCATGCTGAAACAAATTTCTTACCTGTTGGTTTCAACTCAGTGTTGGTATTTTACCCAAAATGTTTGTATAAACATGGGGTTTTTATTAAAACTTTATGGCAAAATTCTTGGTTATCTGAGATCAAAATATATATATTTGTTGGTGAGATAATTTTGAATGAAGTTTTAATTCTAAAACCTAATGGTTTTGACTATAAAACTTAACAATTTGTTTTCTTAAACAAATTTTCATTCAAGTTTTGTAATTGATAAATCTAGTGGCATGACTATGATTGATTATTCTCACCAAATAGTAAATTCCATACATGTTGAAAGTATTCTAGTTTCAACAAAGCAAATGTATTTGCATTCAGGAAATGATATTGGTTTATTTGATTTATGTGAGATTACATAATAGTTTACTACAGCTTTGATTTCATTAGTAAATGATTATTTGTTGAATTCATTTTATGGCACAATATATGGACAATATTCAACATGATTGGTCAAGTTGATTGTGTAAAAACTAGAGAATAATGTTTTATTTTTTGTAGTGCATTTTCAAAATTGTTTTATTTTTGTTAGACCCCATTTGATAGATCCAATTACTTGATGTAGATTGTCAAAATTTAGTGGAGCTGAGCATTCATAGAGGACACATGGATTGATTTTCTTATTTTGATTGTTTTAAAATCAATTATTTTGACAAAATTTGCTATTTAAGCATGTAGATAAAATTATCATTAGATATTCTCAGTTGTGATGAGGCATAATATGTAACTTGATGTATCTTTAATTTTAGTTGAATAGATTTAGTATTCAATTAATTAATGAAATCATTTATGGTCTATTTATATTTATTTTAGTCATGTCATTATGGATTGATATTTTAAGATTAGTTTATAAGAGTCATTTCATAGTGGGCCCCCACTTGAGTGTTTGTCCGGTCTTTTAAAAATAAAATATTTAAAGAGGTTATTATTAAAATTCATTATGAACTTAAAAACTTGCCTAAATGTTACAAATTTATTTTATAAAGTTGACTTAACTTTATTTTATAAAGTTCCTCGTCTAAATTTTAAATTATAAGTTTAAACAAAAGTTAGTTGTTGAACCAACTAACTACTTGGAAAAGGTTATAAAGGCAAAAAAACATCATTATTAAAAAAAGGAGGAACTCTTACAGGTAAATGTGAGAACTATCACTTTCATTTGCACTTCTTTTTTGAGAATAAGTCTCTGAGATGGTCATTGTTTGGAGAAGATTGACGCTCACTCAATCTGAAGGCATAGCCTTGTCTCATCTATTCTAGATATATCTAGGTTTATGTTCAATTTTTTTTGATTATTTAGTTAACATTTGGGAAATTTAATGCTTTGATGAATACATATTTGCATTCATATATGTCAAAATCTAGCTATCGCCTGAATACTGATGAATACATCACACTTTGTATGATAGAAGTTTAATGTTTACAAATGTTGTAATGTCTCTTTTAAAAACTTATAATTCATGTGATTTCTCTTATTAATAAAATCATTTCTTGTTTTGAGTTTCTTAATCATCTATTATTATCTGATGTGGCTTAGCGTCTCCTCTATGTATTATATCTTTTAGTGTAATGTTTCTTTCTTTATTTATTTTTTGTTGTTTAGTTAGTTCTTTTTCTTTAGTTAGTCATTTTTATTTGTTTATTCTCTTTTCTCTCTCTTCGTTGCCTTCATCATCTCTTTTTTTTTGAAACAACTTGCTTTTTATTTTGGAGAAGCATTTATGACATTGAAAACTAAACATTATTTTTAGATTTAAAGTATGCATTTGATTCTAAACATAACCCTATTTTGATTCACATTTTGTTGCATGCCACTTATCTTAAATCTATTTCTTTATATTTTGGGTTTATCTTTGAAAATTACTTAAGGAATATTACTGCAAGAGTACAAAACATTACTTGAAATATATATTTATTGAATCAAGTTTTTATTCTTCAAGAGATTATCTAAATAGATTTTCTCTATCAGATAAAATAGATTATAGTTTCTTTTCTAAACCAATTCATAATTTGGTGATTTTTTATTGCTATAATAAATATATTATATTTAATGACTTATTAGCAACATTCATTTTATCTTTTATATCATCAAATCCAAGCACATATTTAATATTTATGAGTTACGATTTAGAGATATTTGAATACAAGTTTATTCATGAATCCGTTATCTAAGACCACCTTCTTTGTGAAAACACTTCATCCATGTATTAGTCATTTATGTACACACCTAAAACTGGCCACTAATAACCTCCAATTAGGGTTTTGGCTAATTTCCACCCAAAATGCACAATTTGGCCTAAAAACACTAAAACACATAAAATAAGGTAAAACTGCCATATTCAAGTGCCGATTTTGGCCAAGGTATCCCAAAATGGGGAAATTAAATTTATGGGCCAACTAACTTTGATCAGTTCATTTTGAGTCAAAATGCCAATTTTGCACGCACATGTTTTGGACTGCTCTTTCTTATCAAATCTTTTGCACAAGACTCATGCCTTTGTTATTTACATCCTAAATGGGAATACGCATCTAATGCATCTAATAGTGACTTCTAATTCTAATCCAGTCAAATTTAGGACTAATAACAAGACATTTTGATTAGTTTGAGTAATTTGTGCATAAAGTGCTTAATCATGTTTAAGAGCTAATTAACCCAAATCAAGGCCTAATCAAGAACCATGGAAACTTGTTGAATACTTTGTTTTGGAAATGAATATTGAATATCTACATCATCAAGTGACCTAATTTTTTGGGAAGACATCCCTAGGCCATAAATGCCATAAATATCAGGATTCATACCCTTCATGCCTCATCAATGCCTTCCATGATGCCCTTCATACTTCTTAATTACCCCTTCTTCCAATGTCATGATGAGGATAATTATAAACTTAATTCTAAAAATTGAATTAATCCTCAACCACACATCTCAATCTTGAGATGGATGGTTGAGGTTGATTCTGATCAAATCCAAAAATCTATAAATAGAGAGACCATGAACATCATTTCTAAGCATTTTTTATGCAAAGTTATAATGTCAAATTGGTTCCAAAGCTTCAAGCAACTAGTGTTACCATGCCAAATTGATTCCGAGCCAAGCCAAGCCACAAGCCAAAGGTGCCAAGGAGAGATGGAGGTAGCCAAGCTTCCAATTCGAAGGACTTCATGAGCACAAGTTGAGCAAGCCACTACAATAAGCATTTTATAGCATCCAAAGAAGGCAAAAGAGTTTTCTTTTACATTCTAGTTGTGTGTTTCATTCATGATTATTAACTAAGCTCTCCCTAGTGTCTAGGCCTAGATATTTTATGCTATTAGTGTGTTTTTTCATTTTGTTTTCATTTTAGAACTAATACCATACTATAATTATCTCTTAAGTCAAATTCCTAGATCACACAATGGCATGCCCGATGGGACTAGACGCATCCCACACATGAAGGAGATCCTTTTTCAAATTTAAAATATTTTTTTAAGCTCTTAAAACTCTTTCAATTTGATTTTCTAAATTTATTTTGCCATTTTTGGTTGCCATGATTTTTACACAGTAATTGACATTGGTAGAAATACCAACATCGGTTACCTGACCTAACTAATGTCGATCAACAAAACTAACATCGATTAGATATTGGTTAGCCATAACTGACATCAGTCACTATTTATTTTCAAAAATATAGACCCCAGACCTACTTTTTTTAAGTTTGTTGTTTCAAACTAAAAAGGGCTTCAAAGTTAAAAGACATGCTAACAATTTTGTTGCGGGTTAAAGCTTAAAATTTGCTCAAAACATGTTTAAATCACTTTTTCATGCTTAAAATTTGATTAAGAACCTTGTTTTGGATGTTTAAGAAAGAATTTAGGTGATTTTGGTAAATGTTTTTCAAAGTTTTCAATTAAGACCAAGGGATCAAATGAACACCACCAAATATTTCATTTGGGTATAAAATTGAAAACACTTATCAATTTTTTGTTTATAATAGTTGTTTGTATGGTTTTGTTTAGGAAAAATAGGTATGTTACATGTATACTCTTCCATTTGTCCCCTATAGGAAACCCTTGGTATCAAAAAGACCATTTCTATTATAAATAGCCTAGTCTAAGGCTTAGAAATAAAGTCATCTAAAGCACTCCCCAAAAACTCGTCAAAGTTTGAGTGACCTTAAAAATAGCCCTAAAGTCTTTCTATTTTCATGCTTTTTTGTTTTTATGCATCTTGGCTTGCAAGGGGGACTTCATCACCTCCCACAAATTCTTTAGGGAAGCTTTGACATAGGGTTTCATCTCCCAGCATTTACTTTATTTGGCTCCTTTGGAGTTGCACACAGGATGTAGCGTCACTTTGGACATTGCGCTACACTGAGTGAATAGTAGGATGTAGTGGTTGTAAAAAAGACTAGACCTTTTTGCAACAAGCCAAGTGAACAGACCTAAAATATGTGCTTTTATTTTGCATTATTTGGTGTGAAAGTCATTGTGTAATTGATTCCCCTAGATCATTCAGAAACTTGTTAGATTTTAGATAAATCCCCACTTACCATGGAAGTATTGTTGGTGCAAGGTGTGCCTCAAGGTCCATGTTGTAGTAAAATCATTTGAGAGAAGGGGGTGTGTAAAAAAACCTACTATATAATGTGCATTTACTTTTGGATGAACACTTAAAATCCTCTCAAATGACGTAATTGACATATTCCAATAATACCAAGTAACCTTGTCAGTTTAGGATCTAAGGGTGATTAATTAGTTGATCTTGTCCTAGTTTAAATTCTTATGTGGAGTCAAAAACTTGGTGTAAACAAACAATCCAAACAAAACACATATTCCAAATTTTATTTTGAACAAAAAGGTGTTATGTTGCTCGTGTGAGATCATGCATTCACCTTGTTCAAATTTCATCAAAAGCTTGAGAGTCATATCATCCACTTTGTTATAGTTATTCTGCCCAATTGAATCTATACCTTTACCAAAGTTGTTTAAGTCATTCACTTATAATTTAAATTTGAAATTACACCTTTACAAGTTTATAGGGTTGATGTGTTAAGTGGGTTCACCATTTACATTAAACTTGAGGGAACTTAGGTTTAATTTCCAATTTAGTTTGAAGGCCATTTAAGACTCATAATCATTATCATCACTTGATAGACTTAAGCCATTTTTTGCTAAACACTTACACTTTAAGTCTATACACCATAACATTTTGGGTTAAGAAAGGTATTGTTACGCTACCAAAATTGTAGGAAAACATCTTTGCCTTAGAAATTTTTTGAAGCAAACCTTTTCATCACACCTTTTTGGGTAGTATAGCATCATCAGGCTGCCCAAAACATTTTGAATATTATTTCATAGACTTTGTTACGTAGAGTTTCAAATTTGTTCTTACATTTTTAGTCCAATCTAAGTGTACTTTGGTGATCATTTGTCTAAAATAGTTAGACCATTCACCTTTGTCTAGCCTATTTGTCAAAATAACTAAATTTTATACCATTATTTGTGAGAAAATAAACTATTGTTAAAGTGCCATTTGTTTCATACTTTATACCTAGTTGACAGATTTCATTTCCAAGAATCGAATGCCTAGTGTTTGTTGGAATTATTTCAAATATGTTAGATTAAAACTTTCATCTATATTCAAAGTCTAGTTTTTGACGTCGTTTGGCTAAGAGTCCTAGCACATGCTTTGTTTGAGCCTAGCTTTTAATGCCATATTTGATAAAAAGATCTATCAACTTTTAAATTCCTAGATTAAATTGATTTGAAACACTTCGACTGTAGAGTTTGGTATTTCAATTTTTTGGTCTATTTACTTGCTTACCTTTATGTGAATAGTGAAACATTAGATTCTTTGCACTAGCTTATTTCCTCACAAATATTTTCATAAACCTTTTGATCCTTTTAACAAATCTAGACCAAGTTGAAGGCATCATTTGTTTTAAATTCTATATTTTTTAGAGTTTGTAGAACTCTTTGACCTTTTATCGTAAAGCATTGACTATGGATCCCAACATGTATTCCTACACTCATAGTGGACTCATGTACAATCCAAGAATTCGTAATGTAGTTACGCAAAAAGAAATGGTGCAAGACCCCTATGCAGATAACATGGCTTATGAGATGGATTCGTATCCCTCTTATAATACTCAATCAGGGGCATAAAGCCAAGATCCATTAGTTAACTATCTGGTTAACACACCACCTTACACAAAATAGGACCAAGAACAAACCATGCAATACTTAGCTACAATACCTGTAGTGGATAAGCCAGTACTTCAATAGTCATTATCTACTAATATAGCTTCCATGTATGATCCATTTTTGTTTGAGCAACATTTGTTAGATAATAAAGATGAGATTTTGGTTAGAGCCATAAAGGTAGGGGCTAAGTTTCCAGCAAACTTCCCCCATTAAAATTTACCAAATCTAGTAAGAGTGCCCCATAATATCATTTACGATCAATAGGCTTCTTCTATAAATCATATGGCTCTAGTCCAAATAACGTACCAAGATCCTAATATATCAGATCAAAGTAAAAGCATCATAGAAAAGCACTTTAACCAAATACAGATAGCATATCAAACATCTCTAAATCTATCACATGATTTCAATCAAATGAATAGATAAGTAAGCCTCTCATTGACCTAGTTCCTTCAACAAGAGTGATGATAGAGTTAACTAGATAAGAGAATCTAAATTCTGACCCATTTGTATAAACTACTTCAATAGATAACCTGATGCATATGCCCATTATTGATGAAGTGTCTTCAGCCTCTACACTAAATAGTGAGCCAAATGTAGTAGATAATTTACAAACAACATTCAGTCTTAATCAAAGTGGCACTAATATGCAAACAACTAGCCAATAACATGTGCTTGTAGTTAATCCTATGAATAGGTCATCATACTAAGGGATAGGAGTTTTTTCACCCCAGCCTCAACCAACTACTTCCTTAATTATGAAACCTATGGGGTTAGGTAATCAAATAATGGCCAATATCACACCTCAATGATAGAATGTGGCAAATCCTACTCCCCCTCAATAGATAGTGAGTAATATTCCACAATAGTAGACACAGTATAGTGTATCAACGCAACAAAGGATGAATACATTGCCACCTCAATTAGGAGAAACAAATATTCCACCTCTCTAGGTAATGATGAACATGCCTTTTCAATCACAGACTAATATGCCAGTCCAAAATGAAGTAATGACTAGTCAGTAATGTGCAAATATTGGTCAATGATAGATTTTGAATCTACAACCTATTTTCACTCCCTCACAAGGATTCATGCAATAAGGAGGTCCTTATATTTCTTAGGTACGTACTAGACAACCATTGGTTCAAAATGTGCCACAAATCTAGAGATAGGGTCTTGGTCCACAAGTTCCCACTCAATAACAAGGTTTGATTAGTTAGTAGTAAGTCCCTTTTCAACCATAGAAGGCATAGTATAATTATATCCCTCCATTCCAACCATAAATTCCCCCAGGTCAAACCTTCATTACCAACCCAAATCAAAATATCATGCAGCTAAATGTGCAATTTTAAGTACATCCCAATCCATGTATGCGTATTCTTGGCCCATTCCTCAACCAAACCAATATACCTAAATAGGTGTCTCCATCATACCCTAGATAAAGTGTTCCACTTGTGACCTCCCAACCATCTATCCAAACCCAAATTCTCCCTCAAACCAATATTCCATCTAGTTTCGTATCCCAAGAATTGTAATAGATGAAGGATGCAATTATTGCCATTCAAGCTGGGAAGCAAACCAAAAAGTTTAAATTGGATGATGTATGTTCCTATCTATTCAACATGGATTATTTTTAGATACCATTTCCTCCAGGATATGATCCATCAAAGTTTAATAAATACAAAGAGAAAGGTGATCATAAGGCTCATTTGACTAAATTCTTTGTCGCATGTCAACCAGTGGCATATAGTGACATATACCTTTTTCTATTGTTTCCAATGAGCTTAGATGGACAAGCCTTGGAGTGGTTTTTGAAGTTTCTCAAAAATTTAGTAACATATTTTGATGATCTTTCTAATAAGTTTATGCAGAACTTTTCCTATAATCTTGAGCATGAGATTTCATTAGTGGACCTGACACAAGCAAAGCAAAAATCTAGGGAGAGTTTTGTGAGTTATTTACAATGATGGAGAGCCCTTAAAATTTGTTTCACCCATAGTTTACTAGATAAATAATTAGCCACTATGTTTACCAAAAATTTGCATAGTGAGATAACCTATCATCTAAAATTACAATGTGTGCATACGTTTAAAGAGATCATTAATAAAGGTTTATTGATTAAAAGGATGATCATCAATAACGTAATCATCAAAATTAATTAAACTAATCAAAATCAAGGTACCAATCAAAAAATTACCAACATTCCATCCAAGTGTAAGCATCACAACTGGCACAGGCCAATAACCATGAAAGGCCAAAGCAATTCAACCACAATAGGAATGTTGTGGGAAATGGAGTAACCAAATCTCATCATGTCCAAACTATGAAAACATCATTTTCCCCACATTTTTAGCTTACTCTTATCTATAAACCTCTCCAACTAATGTTTTAAGTGCAACAACCAGGACCTACACAATAAATATAGTAGTCTTTAACATTACAAACCCCTCTTCCTAGAAGAACTATCCTTGCACATCATGTCTTTAGTGACCTAGGAGAACCTATTGAGTCTATATTTTATAAGATTGTTACTAATAATTTGATTAGTTATCCCATACCAAAACATTATCTGTAAGGCATTCCTTATCCTGATTGATACCATGAAAATGAATTTTGTGACTATCATCAAGTCAACGGGCATAATCTATGAAGATGTGTCTAAATCAAGAATATGTTGGAGAATGGGGAGATAAAATTAGATAATGGTACTTCCACTTCCAATCAAACTCTTGGTATCTATCAAAACCCTTTTCCCTAACATAACAATCAACAGCAACAACAATAATGGCCAGTACAGTAGCAAAATCAATAGTATCAAAATCAAAGGCCGAACCAATAGAACCAACTAAATCAATAGTAGAAACCAAAACAATAGAATAATGGATAAAACCAAGGTTAAAATAGTAACAACCAACAAACCTACCATGCAGTTACACATGATTACAATAGGTTTGTAGGTCATATTGTAGGGGGTAGCATTAATACCATCTCCATTAATCCCAGACTAAACACTAATCAGCCTAGACCATTGCTAAACATTAATATTCAACCAAATCACATGGATAATCATTATTTGACCTAAGAGTTCATATAGGCAAACCAGCAAACTAGGACTTCCCCTTTTGGATCTTATAGTGACAACTAATCCTTACCACATGACCACAAGCAAGTGCACTAGTAATCGAGACTTGTCCTATCTATTCCCACACCATTTCCAACATCGGTTAGCAATAATGGTCTGATATTTAATCTTGATTATGCAATCATAACTTGAAGGTCAAAGATTACTATCCCATACCCATAACCATCCACCACTTTGCCTATCATCTAACCAATTGTTCAACTTTAGATTAAACCATTTAATACTGACCAAGACAAGAAGTTTGATATTATAGAACAATTACAAAAGACACCAGCAAAAATTTCTATTTTAGATTTGCTACGGATGTCAATAATCCACAAAAGCATCTTGAATGATTTTTTGACCTAGTCCATTGTTGCTAGTGACATATCCCTTGAAAAATTTCAAGCTTTGAATGGACACCTAGCTCCAACCCAACAAGTCACATTCAACCAAAGTAATATGTCTTCCCTTGGTCCACTCCATAATAACCCATTATACATTGAGGTTTATATTAGATGACATAAAGTGAAATGTGTCCTTATAAACAATGGATTTGGCCTCAACATAGTATCTCTAAAGCTCATCAAGCTTCTTGGGTACATAATGATGGATCTCCAGCTAAAAACAATAACTATTAAAGCATATGATAATCAGGAAAGAGAGTCACAAGGCACCATTAGTTTACTAGTTGTCATTGGGCCTTTGACCCATGATATACTTTTCCATGTGTTGGATCTTGAGTTATCATAAAATATGCTTCTAGGTAGGCCTTGGTTACATGAGATTCCTATCAACACTACACCAATGTATCAAGTTTTTCCACTCAGGCATGGAAGTGAATATTCTAGGAGATTTACATCCATATGAGCATTACAAGCATCTTGAGGCCAAGTTTCAAAGCTATAATTATCAATACAGTATGAATCCAAGTTCCAAATAGGATAGAGGAAAAGCTATACTTATTGATCCTTCATCGGATAATTGCATAGATCCTAATACCTTGGATTCCCTTTCCCACATGCTACCTCCTAAAGCTTCTAATCATTTCACCATTTCAGATAATATACTGAGATAATATGTGACCCATGATACATTTCATATTGCCAATCTTCCTTAGAATCCAAAAACCTTTAGGCAACCTAAAGTCATCCCACATATACATTGGTGACAAAAGAACAAAGATAAGGGACCTGTCACATTTATTCCAGCATTTGGCCTAGGACCTGACCCTCTTGAAGGGGATGAATCATGGTTATACAATGATGACCAAACTGAATGTTATAAAAATATAAAGTATCATATTCTGAATAGGATCATGGAGCATCAAAATTATGAAGGAAGAGGCCTCAAGCCGAATTAGCACGGAACCATCAAGCCAATTTCCATGACTAAGTATGAAAGAGCTTATGGACTTGGATTTAAACCACATGAGGGTGACCCCACATATCTTATTCAAACTCCATCACCAGTGACTAGTGATGATAATGTCGATATCAAATCAAAGTTTGATCATAGTCTCACCTTTGATAACCTAATAGAAACCAACTTGTTTGATAACAATGCCATTTGTACCCTTATCCAAGCCATTCATCACAATCTATTACCATTATATTATCCCCAACTGATAGATTGGGACCAACAAGAATATAGTATGTTGATTGATGAGTTATACAATGATGAGGCATTCTATGATTTCTTAGGCCTTAGAGACAATGTTTCATTGGGAGATCACAAATCAAGATTCTCAATTATATTGGATCCTATAGACTATTTTGGAGAGCGAGTGAACACCCTTAGCCAAAAATAAATAAGTAAAACATTGAGGTCCCAAAGTGAAAACCTCTTTAAGGCACTTTTTGAATAGGGAAAAAGTAAAGATCAAGGCCATTCTAGTGGTGAAAACCTGTTTCAAGCATTATTAGATGGGGGTGTTCATTCTTCTTTGAATTTAGACTAGGAGACAACTAATGACAAACTTGCTTATGGATCAGAGTTTAGCTTTGAGAAACAACAAGTATTTGATCAAATACTTCAATAATTTTTTATTGTTTTTGTTACATGGCTAGATCTCCCATTAGGGGATTCAGATTCATCATGCTTAAGAGAATTTGAAGAGCAAGACCTAACAGAGGACCCTAACATAGTCCAATAGTTCAAGTCATTGTTTACTATCTTAGAAGATAGTTCAACCCTTCTAGTTGAAGATACAATAGAGGTAAATATTGGGACTCCATCAGACCTAAAATGGATAAAATAAGGAGCATCTCTCACTAAGGAGGAATGCAAAATCTTTCCAGCTCTATTGAGAGAGTTTGTAGATATTTTTGCATGGGCCAATTTTGACATGCCAGGTTTAGACCCCACCTTGGTTCTATACCACTTTGTGGTTAATCCTAATGTTAAACTGGTAAAACAAAATTTATGTAAGATTCATCCTCATATTGTACTATTGGTAAAGAAAGATTTGGAAAAACTCTTAGAAGTAGGATGTATCTGATCCATTGACTACTCTTATTGGATATCTAATGTTGTACCTATTACTAAAAACCCTGAAGGGATCAAAATTTATACTGATTTTCAAGACATCAATAAAGCTTGTCCTAAAAATGACTTTCCCTTGCCTAATATTGACATGATCATTGATTCCATGGTAGGTTATGAAATTCTTTCACTTATGGATGGCTTTTCAAGATACAATCAAATTATAATAGCACCAAAAGATAAGCATGAAATAGCATTCACCACTCCATGGAGAACATTTTGTTATCAAGTGATGCCATTTGGCCTTAATAATTATGGATCTACATATCAAAGGGCCATGACTATCATATTCCATGATATGATGCATGATATTATTGAATACTATGTCGATGACATACTAGAAAAATCTAAAACCAAGGGCGATCATGCAACAGTGTTGCACAAGATATTTGAAAGAATACGAGAGTACAAAGTCAAACTAAATCCAAAAAAATGTGTGTTTGGTGTAACCTCATTCAAATTATTTGGATTCATCATGTCTCGTATAGGTATTAAAGTTGATCTAGCTAAAGTCTATGTTATAACCGAGATGCCACCATTAACCAATTTAAAACAACTCCATAGTTTGCAGGGTAAGATCCAGTCAATCTGACATTTCATCTCTCAATTAGCAAATAAGTGCCATCCATTTACACAGCTTTTAAATAAAGGAGTTGCATTCCACTGGGATGATCACTGCCAAATAGCTTTTCAATAGGTAAAATATTATCTTATCAATATGCCTATTTTACTACCTCTTATACCAAAAAATTCATTCTTATTATACTTATCATCTACTGACCATGCTCTAGGGGCACTCTTGGCTCAACATGATGATAAAGGAAAGGAACATGTTGTATACTACCTAAATCGTACCTCGGTTACATATGAAAATAACTATGCACCTATTGAAAAGCTTGTCTAGCCATAGTTTTTTTAGCTCAGAAACTACATCATTACATGTTAAATAATAAAACTATGGTCATTTCAAAAGTATATCTGCTCAAGTATCTACTATCTAAAATAGCTTTTCAAAGTATAATGGCTAAATGGATCATGCTTCTTAGTGAGTTTGATATAGATTATGTCAATCTGAAGGCAATCAAAGGATAAATTCTTGTAGATCAACTTATTGAAACACCTCTCACAGACACCCAACCACTCATGTTTTAATTTCTTGATGAATCCATCATGACCATCATGGACACACCCCTTGAGGAGCAGACCTAGAAGCTATATTTTTATGGTCCATTCACTGTGCATGGATTAGGGTTAGGCCTATTTTTTATTACACCATAGGGGGATCTAATCCCTAAATCATTCAAAATTAGCTTTCCTTGTACAAACAGCATGGTTGAGTATGAAACACTTATTGTAGGACTTTGACAAGTAGTTCATTGGAATATATCTCATCTTCAATTTTATGGTGATTCTTAATTAATCATCAATCAGGTCACATATCATTTTTAGACCGAAGATGACAAGCTGGTTCCATATAAAGCCATGGTTGACACTCTTAAAAAGCAAATTGCCAACATTTAGTATGAGCATATACCAAGGGCTAGTAATAAAACTATAGATTCCATGGCTACTATGGGCTCTCTGATTTGATAAAGAGATAAAGATATAAAGCATCAATTTCTTGTCAAGAATTTGTCAACACCGGCTCATGAACCTTTAGCCATTGCTATGATTTGTGATATTGTTGGTCCTAATTCTATTTGGTACTTAGACCTTTACAAATACCTTCATGATCGAGTTTTGCCACCTAACCTATCTCAAAAACAAACCAAAGCCTTCATTCATCATTCCACTTGTTATACTTTACTTGGATCCACTCTTTACCATCATATTTTTGATGGAACTCTGCTTCATTATTTAACTTCAACAGAGTCTACACTAGCATTAAGAGAAATTCACAAAGGATTACGTGGATCCCATTCTAATGGGGTAATCCTATCCAAAAAGATCTTGCATATTGGTTATTATTGGCCCATAATGGATGCAGATGCCATTACATATGTAAAGAAATGTGACAAATGTCAATGGCATGCTAATTTGATTCATGCCCTAGCAAAAAATTTGAAACCAATGTTGACACCATGGCCATTTTCTACATGGGGACTTGACCTCATTAGAAAGATTAACCCCACTTCATCTGATGGCCATAAACATATCCTTACCACCACTAAAAATTTCCCTAAGTGGGTTGAAGCTATACCCCTCACTTATGTGACTGGAAAGTGAATTTCCAAATTCATCTTCAACCATCTCATCTACTACTATGGTATTCCCTCTAACATTATATCTAATAATGGAGGATCATTCAAGAATAAAGATGTAGATTAGTTATGTATTAAATACAACATCACTCAATATTTTTCTATAGCATATTACCCTCAAGGTAATGGCCAAGCTGAGGCATCCAACAAAACCATTGTCAACATTCTCGAAAATATTGTCAATGATGGTAGTCATGATTGGCACCTCTAAATATTCCCTACCCTTTGGGCATATTATACCAAACATCATACCCCCACAAGAGCCACTCCATACTCACTTGTTTATGGTATTGAAGCCATCCTTCCCATTGAGGTTGAGTTGCCTTCACTATGCATCTCTTTTAAGCATGTCCTTGATGATCATGACTATTGAGTAGCTCACCTACAAGAGCTGGATCTACTAGATGAGAAATGCATAGCCACACTCAACAATCTTCAAGCATATCAGAATTGACTTAAAGGCCACTATAATCAGTATATGAAGCATAGAACATTTGAACTTGGTGATCTTGTTCTTAAACAAAACCAAAAGAATACCATGGCTGAGAAGAAACATAAAGGTAAATTCAAACCAAACTAGATAGGGCCTTTCATCATCACTATATATTATGTATCAAGAGCATACAAGCTTGTCACACTAGACGGTGATGAACTTCCAGAGCCAATGAATATTATTCATCTCAAGTGGTACTATGCTTGAATGCTAAGGTGTATTATTTGTAAGGACCATTTTAGTTATACCATTTTATCACTATTCTTCATTTTACACACACCACCCTTATTCATCTTCTTTCCTAGATCTACTTTCTATTTTTAACCTATCAATCCAACATGTTCTAAAGCCTAGCCCTTTGACCTTGGTTTCTATCATTCATTACTCAATTTCAACATCAAGGTATCTGATCAATTCATTAGTTAGTTCAACTATTTTAGATAAGGAGCATATCTTGGGATAGTGTGATAGAAGTTTCGGCAGTTGCATCCTTCATTTGTTAGTCCTTTCTTACCACCAATCTTACTACTAATTATAACTACCTTTGGGCAAATTAGTACCATTAATCTATGTTGTGTCCTAGTTATAATCACCTATGAGCAAACTAGGGGCAACACTAAGCCTTGACATACCAACTTACCACTTCTTATGCCATATTGTGTCTTTTTACCAATTGTGCCTATTTTGTTTGAATTGGCTACCACACTAGTCAAATTCCTCTACTAAAACGGCAAAACTACAATGACTTGAGGTCCTACTCTAGGACTATGTAGGCAGTGCTCAACACTTGTTGAGGTCAACTCAGTCACCCCTTTTACCCATGCTCTCATAGTTTTGTGAGCAAACTAAGCCATGCTTTCACCATTTTGTGAGCTTGAACCATTTAGTGTCTCATCATTCTTGATTGAATTACGACACTCCAAAACAATTCCAAAAACATTTGAAAATTTATTAGAAAAGAATAAAAACATTGACCACTTCTTTGCCTTAAGAATTCTAGAAAACCTTACTAAGTTACAAGTAAACCACTTGTCACTTAGTTTCCCCATCCTTTTTGGCCTTTTCTCTCACACACTTGCCATTTTACAAGACCATTCCTCTTCTTCTATCACATCCATTCTATTTGTTTTCCTTAGTTATCACATTTTTCCCATTCCTTGGGAGAACTACATTTGGCCTAAAGTTTTTTATTGGATATTACATCCATGGAACTATGTAGGCAGTGTCCACTTACCTCGTGCATATGGAGACAACTCAACCACCTCCTTCCTTTTCTTCTATTCCCCAATTTTGTTTGTTTGTTAAGTTGTCACCTATTTTCTAGGGGCAATGTTCATAGGGTTTCTATTAAGTGTTTCTTTATTGTTTGTTTGTCTACCTATTTGTTTACTTTCAATACTATTGCCTTGATTCAGTTTATATGTGTTCATTGGGTAATCCCTTGCCCACACTTACACTTAAATCCATCCATATTCATATGTTTACATTATCATCATGGTTTCTATCATTGGTTCATTATTTTTTACTGACTATTGGATTACTAGAGTCAGTCCTTATGCATATTTTGGCCAATTCTTTATGGTGTTTTATCATAAAGCCTACCATCACATGCTACAACAAACCTTAGCTTCAAGAAGTATATTCAACAATGGTAGCATCTCTTTGGCACCGACATCCTGATTCCACTCCCAATCATATCCCAAATAGAGTAATTGATCATGAAAGAATTTCAACATTTATTAGTTTAGATGAGCATCTCTCTAATAATAAGTTGTTCCAATTCATCATTACCCTCTGTGTCAAGTTCTCATCATCCTCAACCAAGTTTATCATGTTTTCCATAATCAAGGTCCAATGATTATAACCACCTATGGGCAAATCATTGCACACCATCCCACCTGTATTTCTCAATGATTATAACCACCTTTGGGAAAATCAGTGTGTTGTCACCACTTTAATTTTGTTGCCTATATAAGGGCATGTTATTATCTTGTTTGTCTATCCTAACTGGGTTAGCTCCATCTTCTCAATGATTATAACTATCTTTGGACAAATCATTGTGTTATCATACCATGTTGCCACTATTAGGGTACAATGCTTATAAGCACCTTTGGTAAAATCATTGCACACCATCCCACTTGCATTCTCAATGATTTTGACTAATTTTTTAGTCTCATTGTGTTTTTTCACCCCATCATTTTTCCTTTCTTTGGTCCCCTCATTTCACTTCTTTGTTTTTGAGGGATCATTTGTTAACCTATTTGTGCCAACCGTTCCCTCGAGGGGGCATCATATAGTTATTTTATCATCATTGTAGTTGTAGGCATACATGACCTTTTCATTCTTTAAGAAGATGTTACTATGATTATATCTTGCAACACCTTCCCAAATAGGGGCAAACTGTAGACACGTAAAACTAGCCATCGATAACCTCCAATCAAGCTTTTGGCCAATTTCCATCTAAAATGCACAATTTGGCTTAAAACACTAAAACATGCAAAATCAGGTGAAAATGACATATTCAAGTGCTGATTTTAGCCAGGGTATCCCTAAATGGGGAAATGTAATTTATGGTCTAACTAACTTTGATCAGTTAATTTCGAGTCAAAATGCCAATTTTGCACCCACGTGCTCTGGACTGCTCTTTTCTATCAAATTTTTTGCACAAGACTCATGCCTTTCTTATTTACATCCTGAATGGGAATAGGCATCTAACACATCTAACAGTGGCTTCCAATTCCAATCTAGTCAACTTTAGGACTAATAACAAGGCATTTTGATCAATTTGAGTAATTTGTGCATAAATTGCTTAATCATGTTTAAGAGATAATTAATCCAAATTAAGGCCTAATCAAGAATTCCATGGAAACTTGTTGAATACTTTATTTTCAAAATGAATATTGAATATTTGCATCATCAAGTGACCTCATTTTTTGGAAAGACATCCTTAGGCCATAAATGCCATAAATATCAAGATTCATGCCCCCCATGCCTCATCAATGCCCTCCATGATGCACTTCATACGTCTTACTTTCCCCTTCTTCCAATGTCATGATGAAGATAATTAAAAACTTAATTCCAAAAATTGAATTAATCCTTAACTACATATCTCAATCTTGAGATGGATGGTTGAGGTTGATTTTGATCAAATCCAAAAATTTATAAATAGAGAGGCCATGAACATCATTTTTAAGCTTTTTTGATGCAAAGTTTTAATGCCAAATTGGTTCCAAAAGCTTCAAGCAACTAGTGTTACCATGCCAAATTGATCCCAAGCCAATCTAAGCCACAAGACAAAGGTGTCAAGGAGAGATGGAGGTAGCCAACCTTGCATTGCTAAGGAATTCATGAGCACAAGCCGAACAAGCCACTACAACAAGAATTTTGGAGCATCCAAGGAAGGTAAAGGAGTTTTATTTTGCATTCTAGTTGTGTGTTGCATTCATGATTGTTAACTAAGCTCTTCCTAATATTTAGGCCTAGAGATGTTATGCTATTAGTGTGTTTCTTTCATTTTGTTTTTATTTTGTAACTAACACCATACTAAAATCCTCTCTTGAGTCAAATTCTTAAATCATAATTGAAACTAAAACAATTCTTCTTACAAAAGATATTATTTTCTCATAACTCGATCAAGTGTGTAACCAATGCAACTTGAATTTTAAAACCCATTACATGTCTTGCACTAATTTTTTAGTCATAGGACTTCCAAAATTAAATTGGTATGATTCTGACTTAACTTTCATGATAGGTGAAAGGGTTAATTCATTGACACGACAATTTTTGGCATCAATAGGCTCTATAAGGAAATGGTATGCATGTTGTTTAGCTTAGAAGCTCTTTTTCAAATGAGACAAACAAACTTTTAAAAGTATGCTCTTGGATTTGGATGACTTGTTCATGTGAAGGCAAGTCCTCAAGAAAACAAATGTGTTAGATTAGACTTGGTTAGCAAAAATCTGAATAAAACTTGCAAGGCAAGGATTAGATAAAGAAAACACAATTTATCAAAACCAAGAAACAACAATTAAAAACTCTAAAATGATTCAAACTCCTATTTCAAGATTTTGTTAAAAAACCATGCAACTTGAAGACAAATTAATGGCATATTCTAAAAATTAAGGAGAAACCACATGGTTTTAAAAAAATCATCAAAAATGGAGTCCGTATGACCCCAAACCAAACTCTAGAAGATGGCTTATTAGCTTGTTTCCATACACAATGACTGTCGATAGTTCTAGGATGCACACAATGACTATTGATGGTTATATATGACCAATGATGATTATATATGACCATCTAAGGTTATTTCACAACCATTGATGGTTACATGATACCGTTGATGGTCTCTTTGTAAACCCATGAAGATCAAATACGGCCAAACAAAGTTAGAAAATCAATTTAAAAATGTTTCAATCCTCCAAATCTTAGTTTAAGACCTACACATTGATATTATTGGTACATGGGATGCATTAGGTCCCATTGAGCATGCCAAAATGTAGAGTGCATTATGATACTTGATTAGTCAAGCATTAGTTAATAAAACAAAGAGAAATGCATAAAGAGATTAAAAAAAATCAAGACAAAGTATTCATGTGGGGGTTGCTAATGATAACATGATATAAATGAAAGAAATAAATCAACCATTACCTTCCTAAATGACTCCATTACTCAAAGTCTACTCCAAGTGTGTTCTCCCCTTGATCTAGAGCTCTAGTCTTTATCAACAATGGCTTTTTTAATCCTCTATTGCCTCAATAAATCTATGCAAAACCTAGGCTCATGATATAAAGTATCTAATATGCCTATCAATGAAGCTAATCTAAATGAAATTAACATAATAATTAAAACATAAATGACTTGTGTAGATATTTTAACATTATAAGCTTACATAATTTTATCTTAAAAATGGTATTGTGAGGCCTTCTATTTATATATTTTTGATATTGGTCAAGATCAACCATGACCATCCATCTCAAGATTGAGATGTGTGGCCATGAATTAGTATAATGTTTGTAATTAAATACATAAATATCATCATCATCATTTGGGAAGAAGGGGCATCAATGAGTCATAAGAGGCATTAAAGAGGCATGGGAGACCATAATTCAGATATTTTAGCATTTATAGCCTAGGAATGCCTTTCTAAAAAATGATGTCATTAGGTGATACAGTTAATAGGAATCAATTTTCAAAAATAAATATTCAATAACCTCCATGAAAAATCCACTTAATCTCGTAATTTGAATTAATTAGCCTTAAACAAGATTAATCAATATTTGTGCAATTCTTTGGAAATTGGCCCTCAATTAATCAAAATGGTTATAAAGTCATATTGATGGGTCATAATTTAACTCAAAAATAATTGGAAGGTGATGTTAGATATTTTGGAACTATATTCCCATTGAGGATGTTGACAATACAAAATAACAATGGTACATGACGTGTACTAATGAATTAGAAGAAAAGAGTGTTCCAGAACACAAAAAGGTGAAATCATCATTTTGACTTAAAATGAATTAATCAAAGTTAGGAATCACATAAAATTCATTGCCCCATTTACAAATACTTTAGCCTAAATCGGCACTTGTAAATGGCAAGTTCGAACCATTTAGCACGTTTTAGTGATTTTGACCTAAATTAGGTATTTGAGTGCAATTAGAGTAAGATTGACAATTTAAACATAAATGGTGTTAAGAATTGGATGTCTACAATAAGCATTATTTCAAAAAATATTTGAGGCTATCATCATTAGTTTTTACCTTTAAATGATGACCCATCAAATAAGGTCTTCATTCCTTCACTACATATAGAATAGCTACCATCTCTTTCTCATATATTGGTTTGATCCTATTTTTTCCCTTCAGTTGGTAAATTCAAATACAAGTGGTCTACCTTATTGCATGAGTACAACCCCCATGCCATATCTTGATACATCGCACTCCACAACAAAAAATTTTGAAAATTCAGGAGTAGCCAAAACTAGAGTTATGCAAATAACCATTTTCAATTGTTCAAACACCTCAGTACCTAAATAATTTAAATCGAAGAAGTCTATATTTAGTAAAGAGGTGAGTGGGGCTCCAATGTTACCACAATTTTTGACAAACCTATGATAGTAACTAGTTATCCCCAAAAAATTGTAGAGGTTCTTAAGGGTCTTAAGAACTTGCCACTTCATCATCACTTGGATTTTATTAGGATCAAATTTCACTCCTTCATGTGAAACAATATGACCCAAGCACTCCACCTCTTGGATGCCAAAATAACTTATGGAAGGTTTGGCATAAATTTGATGTTATTTTAGAATTGAAATAACCTATTTCACATGTTTTAAATGGTATTCCCAATTTTTTTTATATATGAAGATATCATCAAAAAACACTAATACAAACATTCTCAAAAATGGCCTAAAACCATTATTCATCAAACTCTAAAATATATATGGTGAATTTGTGAGGCCAAAAGGCATGACCATAAATTCATAATGGCGTTCATGAGTTCTGAAAGTTATTTTAGGTATGTCCTTAGCACATATGTGAATTTGATGATATCCATAGCAAATACCTAACTTGGTAAAATAAATAACACTATGAAATTCATCTAGAAAATCATCAATTACTATAATAGGAAAGTTATCTTTGATGGTGTATTTATTGAGTTCTCTATAATGTGGGCACATCTTCCAACTATCATCTTTCTTCTACTCCATGACCACTAAGGAGGAATATTCACTTTAACTATGTCAGATGATTCCTACCTCTAATATCTCTTGTACCATATTTTCAATTTCACTCTTTTTGGCATAGGGATACCTATAGGGTCTGATATTGGGTGGTGTGCTTCCTAAAAGAGTATGATGGAATGATCATGTACATGACTTGGAGGAAGTCATTTTGACATGTCACCAAAAATAACATAATGGTCATCCAACACATTTTGAAAAGCAGGATGTGTAGACTCCTTGGTTGGTTGAACCTCCATGGAAAATAAGCATGTCACAAAAACTTTTGCACCTTTTTTGAGAATCTTCATCATCTGGTGGGAACTAACCAAATGTGGATATTTAGCTCATAATCCATGTACTTCAAAAGTCTTTCCTTTTGAATGGAACCTCATGAATAATTCTTGGAAATTCATCTCAATAGTGCCCAAAGTCATGAGCCACTATACTCTAGAAATAATGTCAACTCCTCCCATGGGAATAGAAAACATATTGGAATCTAACAAATAGTCTCCCATAGCAAGCTTAATACTATTTCATTTTCAAGAATAGTTGATTGTACCACCATCTATAATCATAACCTAAAATTCTGGATATAGGTAAATGAAACAATTCAAATGAGTATCCAACTTACTATTTATGAAGTTATTTGTACTCTTGGAGTTAATTAACATAGTCACCTTTTGTTTCTTCAGTAACCCCACCACCTTAAGAGTTTGAGGAGTAATAATGCCTAAAAGTGCATGATAGGAAATAGTAGGTTGAGAATATTTAGATTCATCCTCAATTTCTTCTAGCACTTCCCCTAAATCCTCCTCATATTTTTCCTCCTTAATGGCACTGTCAATGTAAAATAACTTCTTTTCAACACATTGATGCCCTTTGCTCTATTTTATATTGGAGCCCAAACACAAACCTTTTGCATGCTTTTCTTCCACTAGTTAAGGTGTAATTATAGTAGGATGATGAAATAATAGTGTTGGAAGGTGCATTCATAAAAATTGGTGAAAGTTCTCTATCTAGTCAGTTCTTTTTGCTCAACCATGCATGCCCTTGGTATGGCCTCAGATACAGTACTCGGATGAAACATTTGAACCTATAATGAAATGTTATGTTTGATTCCACCTAAAAATAGGTCATTCATATTTTCCTCACTGATGTTTAACATACATAAGGAGAGATTCTAAAATTGATGAATGTAGTCCTTGACATTCCCAATCTAACACAATGTTACATGACAGAAGTAGTTTTCAAAAACATTATTTTGATAGTGGAGCTACAATTCCTTAGAAAATATCGACCATGAAATTGGGACACCCTTATTTTTATTTTGATCACACAACTAATTATAACAAATGAATGGCTTAGTTTTTAGCTATAGAGAGGACATAACCACTTTTTGAGAACATGGATTCTGATGTAGATCAAATAAATTTTTAATTTGAGAAAGCCAAGTGAGTGGATCATTACCATCAAACTTGTATAGGTCCACTTTTGGTAAAATTGACTTAGGGCTAGTATTGGTGTTGGTATTGCTTTAAGGAGGAGAACCAAATTGAAGTGGTGGAATATTATTTTGTAGAGGCTAAGCTGACAAGTTGGCCAATTGCCCAGATATTTATTGTAATTTATCTATCATGTTATCCAATTCCCCTCTCAAACCTGTAGTGTCCCCTTAAATCATATCAAAATCATCTTCTTTACCATGCCTTGCAACTCTAACTTAAGTTGATCAACTACCTCTGAAATAGATGGATCAAAAAAATTAGATTCCATGTCATCCTTGTGAGGATTTTTTGGAGTTTTTTCCTTTTACTACATCCATAAGTGTTTGTACCAGCCATGTACAAACCCTAGTTTTGAAAGTCATCATTAATGTTATGTGTTTGTATACTATCATTTATGTCAAGAAGTATCAATAAGGTGAGATTTGTCTTTGATGTCATATGCCTAAGGTCATTGATGTCAAATTAATTTTGAGGTCAAGTGTTTGTTTATAAGAAGGTGGTTATGGTCATTAGTATGAGGCTAATAGTCTGAGCTTACTAATGTAGCTTTGAGTGATCAAATGGAGTGTCTTATGAAGCATAGTGAGGTATGGTGAAATGAGTGGATATAGGTATGTGGATTTGTTTAAGGTAATGTAAGTTTCATGTCTTTCGTGAAGATATTTTGAGCTTCATGAGTTTAGAGAGAGAGATTGTATTCATGTCTTGTTTGTTCAAGAAGGCTAATTTAGACTTGCATAGTGACCTATATGGTTTAAGGAGACTTGGTCAAAATATAATGATGGGAGATGTTTTGGATCCTATCTCATATGTCTAAATGTTATTAGTAAGCTTCAAAAGGTGTCTTAAAGATCTCAAAGTGGTATAGTGCCTAGTAAATCTGTTTGATAGACTAGTTCCTAAGCATGGATATAGCTTATAAAGGCATGATGGTGGTGATATGGATGTGTATGAGCTTAAAATTATTTAATTAAATTTTATATAATGTGATAAAGGTGTTTATTTATACACATAACTCTAAGAATGAACCAAAGTGATAAGTTCTTTAGTGGTCTTCTCATGGACCTAGTCATAAGACCCTAGGTGACAGAATGAGGTACCATGATTAGGGTTGGAGAATTTTGAGATTATTTAAGCATGTTTTGAGGTCTAACATGTTTTCTCAATTGTTTTGGTGAATTTTTAGGTCTTAAGTTGAAGAAGAAAGCATAAAAAGTAGATTTGAGGTCTCTAGAGTACGCAGAGTAAAGGTTTTCAAGCCTGAGAGACACTTTTTTATGTTTGTTGGCATGTGTAACTATTGTATGGGAAGTTTATCTCTTAGGGATATATTTAAAAGGGTCATAAAAATTATTTCCAAGCATTAAGAGATGGTTTTAGGTGTAGATATTTATGAACAAACATTAAGAATGGAAACTGGTCTAAAACCCTCATAGTGACCCACTATGGAAGATCTTGATGGAAATGGCTCAAAATGGATTAGATGACCTATTTTTATGATTATATCATGTATATTACTCTCCCAAGTACCTCCAAGTGGCATTTTTATATCAAAAAACTGAGTGGAAGCTATAAGAAAACCCTTATTTCTTAAAAATTTGGTATAGTAGGTAGGGTTGATCGATTCAAAGTTACAAAATGGATGGAGGTTTAAGTTTGTTACTTTTAATTCATGTTAATGGTGGTTTTTTATTAGGTTATAGACTTCAAATATGCTAAACTAGTCATGAATTTTACCTATTGTTAAAAGGCCTATAGTGAAGACAGTGAAAAAACCAGGTAGAAGTGAGAATGACATTAGGGATGAGTTATCATGGATTAGGAATGGATCCAATTGCATGGTGTTGTTTTTAAATACCTATAACACATGTATATATTAGTTATATGTTTTTTAGGTCAATGAAAATGCTGAAAATATTGTTCACAAGATGACCTGTCTAGTGAAGATGAGACAGTGAAGATATAAAGTTGAGAGATTCATCTGCAAGGCCAAAATTGTCACTAGACCATGATATCTCTCTATATGAGAGTTACCTCATGATATCATAGAATAAAAAACATGTATAAATAGTTCATAAAAGTGTCCACATAGGTACTAAAAGTCATAATAATCATGACTGGTTCTCAAGGTAGAATGGTAGTTTTGGGTATGCAAGTGGAGTGATGCATTTGAGACATTATATCATGATTTAATATAGATAGTGTAAATTTTTAATTTTTTTTGGATATATATTACATATAAATTCTTGATATATGGTTTATAGTTACTTTAAGAGGTTGTAATATGGAACCTAAAATGGCTTATCTGACTGTGTAAGGACTGTGAGAGAGAAGTTCAACAAATTGGTCTGCAAGACCAATAGTTGACACTATATATTGTGATATATCTAATGTAAGATGTTATATATTTCACATAATAAATATTAATGTTCATAAATAGTATTTTAAGTCTCTTTGAAGGAGTTGAAAACAACATTCATCATGGCTTTGTTGTCATGCTTGCTGGGAGTTCTGAGTAGTCATCTAGTAGAGATCAGTTTAAGGTGATTTGCCTAAATTTGAAGAATATAATTCATATTAAGATGTTTTCTAGGTCTCAAGGGTTAATTTTAATTTATTTTTATTTATTATAAGTCCCTATGCAAGTGTGGAGAGTCAATTATTCATGACTATGTTTTGGAGCATTTAAACAGTTCTAACTGGTCATGTTGTAGAAGTGAGTTTGAGGTTTTAAGATATATATTGAAGTGTCTAATGAATTTGGTTATGACCTTGAGGTAATTAAGGTTATATACATGTGTTTTAATGATATGGTTGTTTGATCAAATTGGTTGTGTGATTCAGTTTTGGATGATAGACTTTCTTAGTGTGCATAAACCTTATTGTGAGTAGTGCTTATGATACAGTCCAAGTAGAGAATTGGAATAAAATGTGGTATGTACATATATGGATGTTATAAAGGGTCTATTTTAGGTGTTTTTGAAGTGTATCATCTATGTATGGAGGCCCAATAAGTTTCAATAGGGCTAACTATAGCGTGTTTCTTGAGAAGACCTTATTGCATTAGGTCTCCTTTAGGCCTAATAGTGGTTTTAGTCCTCATGAGTGGTGAATAACATATGTAGTGGTTTTTTCATGTATGAAATGTGTTCTATACCCCATTTTAATGGCAATACAAATGTGTAGAGGTTTTTGGCTGACCAATGTATATGAGAGCAAAAGACTAGTATAAGAACAAGGCCTAATTGGCCTAATTTTTTCAATAAAAGAGTAGACACCAATGAGAGAATAAGAGGGTAGATAATGGAAGAGTGGGAGGCCTTTAACACAATCATAATAGGGGAGAAATAATTTTATGAACATATAACCAAGTTTTTGTATATGGATGTTAAGGTTAATTGATTTAATAAGCCTGGTAAGAGGCATATTGAGCAAGGAAGCCCAAGAGACTGTTTTGAGAATGATAGAGAGTTGAGAAGAGATGCATGAGTTAATTATATTTTGAGAGACTATTAGAGATAAATTAAATATATGTTAATTATGTATGATATTTATTATAATTTAGATAGAGAGCTGAAGAAGAGGTCACCATCTATTGGTTGAGCAATAAGGTATTTTGAGGTGATCAAGTTGGTCTTGGATGAGTTGATACTTTGTCAAGAAAGAGTGAGGGTTGCCTTGTAATTTGGTATTTTAAAAAGTATTCTGAAGTGGCTGAGTTAGTGGCTGATTCACTTAGGGGGTTGGTGTCTCCTTGAAATTTGGTGTTTGTTAAAGGCCTAGCTGAGTTGGCGCTTGACTAGTGAGGGGTTGGTGCTCCTTGTGGGGTTGATGCCTCACTAAATATTGATTCATTTCTTATAAGACTATAGTATAAGCTATGTTTTAGTGTGTTTTATTCCCCATGAGGGTTTACCACATATCTCTTGTGTTCATATGTTGTATGCCTATGTGGATTCTTATTTATGTATTGGTTGATATATGTTTGAATGAATACTTGATGAATGATAAGTGAAATTGAATGATTATTGCAAGGGAACTAATTCACCCCCCACTCTCAATGGTTATGCTTCTAATAATTAGTATTAGATAAGTTCCTTTGAAGAATCTTTATATCTTGAAGGTGATCCTAAAAGCACAAGATGGCTAAGCAACTAAGGAAAGAGAAATAGGAGTTGAGATCTATGATCATAGTTCTTGAGAATCAGGTATGTACCTTGAATACTAATCTGGATAATGGAGCCAAAGAAGATGAGATAAATATTTAGGATCTTCAAGATTAGTTAGGGGTTAAAAATGCAAGTCTAAGATCAAGAGAGGTTGAGTGTGATCAAGTGAAGACCAAGTTTTGGCTCTTTGAAGGTTGAGCATGAGTAGTTCATGGACAAGATGAACAAGATTGAGAAAGAACATGAGAAGTTAGCTCAAACCAAGAAGAATATAGATCATCCTAATAAAAAAAAGAAGGTCAACATGAAGGAAAATTAGAAAAAATTAGCTCCAAATAGGCAACCCAATACAACAAGGTATTTTAATTAATTTCATGATTATTGCTTCACTTGTTATTAGCTTGGGCATAGAGAAAAAGATTGTAGGAGGAGAAGCAATTGGTTAAAAAGGGATTATAATTCAAATTAGGGAAAATTTATGAATAATTTTATTTGATTTAGTTGTCAATATGTTGGTCACATTGAAAGTTTTTGTAAGATTAGATTGGATAAACCTTCTACTCATAGCAAGATGATTGATGCCCCTAAAAAGGTATGGATACCAAAGGTAGTTAGTATCAATCACATTGAGCCTATTAGTTATAATTATTTGTTTACAGTAGAATAAGGATCAGATGTGAAGAAGTTCCAAAAGCATGTACTATCATCATCTATTAATGGTGTATTGAAAGAAAAAATGGCAATCAAAGATAAGAAGGATGGTGTAAACATCAAGCCTGAGGTACTTGTTAGTAATTTGGCCTATCAAGGTCAAATTACTACCCCTATTATCTAAAACATTCCCTAAAATGGTCAATTTTCCCAATATAGCTGGTCAAACTGGCGAATTATGGTCTGAAAATGCAATTTTTGGTCAAACATGTTAGAAAGTGGGGTAAAAATGTCATAATTACTTTTCAAAATGTATTTAAGTATCCAATTCATCTTTATTCATGTTTAAAAAGGTGAAAATTATCTATGTCTAAAGTTTCAAATCATAAAAAGCTCATTTGTTATGTTTTATAGTTTAAAAAGCCCTAAAACCCCTCCCACGTGCTAAATTGGCAGTATTTAAACATTAAAAAGGTAAAAATTTATATTTTTACATGATATGTCATGTTATTCTTCTAAATAATTATATTTAAATTTGTGGGAAGCTTGATATTCTTTTTAAAGAGGTAAAAAGGCTTATTTCCTCTATTTTGCAAGCAATTGTACAAAATTCATATGGAATCTGTACATCCAAGGTAGATAAAATTAATACCAAGGCATATAAAATATTACACAAGATTTTCATGGATATTTATGGCCATATAGGCTCTGAACTAGCTTTATTTTGATTTCTTGCTTATTGGCACATAGTGAGATGACTATATATTTATTAATGGTAAAACTTAATGGAGGGTACAACTCTAAATTTTGGAGTGAATAAACTAGACTTATAAGGATTCTTGATGGTTTAAGTGGTTTTTTAATTGGATTCTCCATGCTCATGAACCATCTAGTTGAAGTCAAGGCAAATTTTGTTGCCTAACATCCAAAAAGGTAGTTATTTTTCTTCTATTTCTCTTCACCTGGGTAGAGTTTTAGGAAAATTAAAATTGTTTAAAAATATCAAAGGATTTATTTATATTTATATGGCATTATAAATGTGTTATTCATTTAATTCAAGGTCAAAAAGAGGCCTCAAACTCAGCCAGTCAAAGAAAGAGCAGTATGAGCTTGCAAGGGAGGACTATACGGTATCAAGAAAGTTTTTAGCTTCAAGTTTTCAATAAATTAATGTTTGGAGCGTTTTCATTAAATTTTGATGATTTAAAAGCATAATCATTATATACTTTTCAAGTTAAATGTCTAAGGAATCCCATCTCTATGCTTTCATGTGTCTCAAAGGAGCCTTTTTAGCATAATTTGAAGAATTTTAAGCAAATTTTAAGGTTTTTGGAAAAAAAAAGTTTTAATTTCACCTCATTTCACTCATTATATGGCCTCTAATTTTTCATTATATGATTTAATAGTGCTCATGTCTGTATACACTTCTCTCCATGGTCTTGGCATGCTCCTTCACCTCCTTTCCTACCTCCATCTCACTCACCTTCCATCCATCTCCATCTCTCTACCATTTATCACTATGTTTTATGTTTTCCCACTCCTCCATATTATTAGTATCATATTTCCATTTCACTTACACTTCATACCCATCTCATTCCAAGAAGCTTTGTCAAGAGAGTCAAGGGCTAGTGAAGCCATTACAAGTAAGGTGAAAGGACATATATCATCATTAAGCATTAAGTTCAGTCAAAAGAGCATCTTCAATAGTGTCATATAGTCAAGGTGATCTAATTAAATATGAGAGAGGGCCTTCTTCAAGGCCTATTATGTCAAGAGATATTAGTTATGAAAGGAATCATAGCCAAGAGATTTTTGAGATTACCTTAAGCACAGTCAAGTTCATGGGATTTGGGAGTTTTATTTTCATAGTGTTTTGGTTTAAGGAGGATGTGTTCATGAAAAATGGTGAGGGTTTAATAAAGGGATATAGATCCTTCAAGGGAAAAGTTTCTATCATATCCCTCTCCAATATGTAATGTTGACCTATAACCCATACATATGGTACTACAAGAAACATATACAGCCTATTATAAGATGGAATATCATTCTTTAAATATCAAGGAGTTTTGACCTTTTCTCTAGGTCATTAAAGTTTATACAATTTCCATCATAACAATTATAACTTACAAGATCCTATTCTTCTATTTTTTACTTCATGGACATGACCTATAGTGCTGAAAAAACCCTCTTATAGGCCTATGTTTTATAAAGTAGCCTAATAATTGTTATAAGTATCTTATATGATTCATGGAAAGTTCCTTTGGTTGGTTTAAGTTTTCTTTATTCAATTCCATTTTATCATCATAAATTCTTTGGTTCAATCAAAACAATTCAATTCAAACCCCTAAGTGACTCAAAAGAATAAAATGGTACCCTACAACCACCCTCAAATAGTGGATTATAATGAATAAGAGATCACAAGCATAAAGGAGGTTTCCAAGGTTTAATACTCTCAAGTAAAATGGTTAAGTTTTGGAGATCACTTGACTTGAATAGGAAATTTCTCCTATCATTGATATTTTGTGTTTTGTCAAGCTTTTCAAACACCCAAGGACCATGTTCTTAGTCTGTACAGGGGTTTCAAAGAGCTCAAAACATAGTCAAGTATTTAATATAAATTCTAAAATCAAAAGGAGGGTTTTGTGCTATCATGAGGGATAGATGATTTTTTTGACAAACATGATGATTTGTCAAAGGGTAGAATAGTGAGAGTCTTAACACTTAATTATACAGTGATAGGGAGTTTGATCATACAAGAGTAACCTACAACCAAGTTAGGATACTGGGTTTTAACAAGTGAATAGTTTCCAAATGGTTTAAGGTTGAGTCCTTAATGTTGGTATACTGAAGGGAATGTCATATAAAATCTTGATGATAATGAAGATCTTGAGGCATGTAGGGATTTGAGAAGGGCCAATGAAGGACTAAATAAAACCCTACAGGCTCAATCCATATAAGTGACATCATACAAACATTTTCAAAGATAGGGATATTGTCACTTCTAGGAATGGTTTTTTAAGCTTGCAAAGAATTGCCTTGGAAGTTGATAGTCAATGCATTTTTTGCAAAGGTAAAATGTTCATATCTCTCTTTGATGACTATTTAGAACCATCATCATAACCTATAGTCCCTTGAAGTAATTTATAGTTGCTTCAGTAAGGGAATCAATGATTTGAAGTGTTTATAGGGGTTTTAAGCAAGTGAAGTGGTGTGTTATCAATAATTAGGATCCAAGAGTGTGATAAAAGTTTATAGAACACCTGTTGGGACTTTCATTCTACATACTAGCCTTTGAAGGCACTCAGGAGATCAGGTATCATTTCAATTATTGACTACTTTCAGCATTCAATTAACTAATGGTCTCTAATGGCATATTTCAGTATGGATCCATATAATCCTTACTATGATTAGTATAACTTGTCCTATCATGACCCATCCTACCCATCTAGCTAGCCTAATCATGGACATTTTGTATCTACCGAATCCATATCAACACTTAAACAAACTCTAGTGATCCTTGATAAGCATGCACTAGAGCTATACTCAAGAAGCTATTATAGACAATATACCCATACTCACTTGATTCATCATTTGAGGGAGTCATTGCAGCTAGTGAAGGAAGAATGGACACCCATTAAGAGGGCAAATCACAAAAATATCTTAGATATTATGTTGGATATTGGAGGTTTCATTAAAATCATAGAAGATAAGCTTAGGAGTCTTGAAGGATAGCAGGTATATTGTCATCAATTTCATGTCCCTTCATTTGTTGTACCAAAGCCTTCATAAATGCCATATATGATTCCCTTAGAAATCAAACCTCAAAATGTTTCAAATCATTCTTATCCTCCTCCAGCCTTCCCATCTTGGAAGTCAATTCAAGAGACCATTCAAGAACAAAAAGAGACAGTTATGGAGCAACAAACTATCAAAAAGTAGGATAAGGTCGAGTTACAAAGCTTGATAGCACTGTGGAGAAAAGAAAATGAAGCTACCATGGTAAAAAAATATACTCCATTCAAGATTCCAAGATTCATGAGCTTCTCTCCCACTCTCCATGTTGAAGTTTCCCAACCAATTCAAGTTATATCAGAAGTTGAGCCATCTTGCACTCCTACCATTCACACTCACGAAGAAGAGCATGTCACATCAGAGCTAGAGCAAGATATTATAGATTTAAATAAATTTTAAGAAGAATATACTGAAGAAGATATAACTGTTTATGAAGAAGTTGAAGAAGCAGTGCTGCCATCATATAAAGAGGATGAAGAAATGAATCTAACAGCTGATCAATTTGATCAATTTGTGGGATAGCTAGAGATTACCAATTAGCCAAAAATCTCATTGGAGGACTTGTTTGAAATTTTGAGAGAAGGATATGATCTTCTCCAAGGAGATTATGGTCTGATTAAAGCCAAAGAGAGCAGCCATGTCAAGCAAATCAAAGAAGATGGAGTCTGTAGTCTGTCAATTCTGCCACCTCAAGATTTCATGGTTCACACAGACTTGTTTCAGATCTTCAGAATGGGCTATCATCTTCTTGATCAGCCTACAAAAAAAAGGTATGCTTCTAAAAGGTATTAAGTTAGTCAACCAGATTGTGAAGAAATGGATCATGATAAGGAGAAAGAGCCACCAAATGAGTATGTCTACATCAGAGGTTATTTTATTCCTACTTTTCCACATATGGGCATGCCAAAGGAGTTGGTAAAAAAGTTTCTTGAATTCTAAACCATTTATCTTGTAAGGGAACATGTAGCACATCATTTTCCATCTTATTATTAAAATGTACTGAAGAGCTTTCCTTTTGATCTAGGAAGACCATCAAGCTGGAGGTTAGTTTGTACATAGACTAGTCATAGTTGCATTCCTCTAATTGATTTTCCACACATGATTTTAGTATTGTTTTTTTTCCTTTTAGTGTTGTTTTCCTTTCTTCCAAGTGTTCCCATGCACATGTTATTGTTGATTCAGTTTCTCTTATTGAGTATTGGTTTGTAGGTTTCCCAATTTTAGTGTTTATCTTGGTTTATCCTTGCAAGAGTTCTGAGTTCTTTTGACCAGTAGGCTGGTCAACCCCCAAAAGTCTCAAAAAAATTATTAATTTGGATTTTCAAGGCCAAATTACTACCCCTATTATCTGAAACTTTCCCCAAAAGGGTTAATTTTCCTAATATAACTGGTCAAACTAATGAATTATGGTCTAAAAATGTTATTTTTGGTCCAAAATGTTATAAAATGGGGTAAAAATATCATAATTACTTTTCTAAAGGTCTTTAAATGTCAAATTCATATTAAAAAAGGTGAAAATGCCCTATGTCTAAAGTTTCAAATCATAAAAAGCTCATTTGTTATGTTTTATAGTTTAAAAAGCCCCAAAACCCCTCCCACATGCTAAATTGGCAATATTTAAACATGAAAAAGGTCAAAATTTGTATTTTTTCATGCTATGTCACATTATTCTTCTAAGGAATTCTATTTAAAGTAGTGGGAAGCTTTAATTTCTTTTTAAAGAGGTAAAAAGGCTTATTTCCTCCATTTTGCAAGCAATTGTACAAAATCCATATGGAATCCATACATCCAAGGTAGAAAAAATAAATAATAGAGAATATCAAAGATTACACAAGAGTTTCATGTCTATTTATGGCCATATAGGGTAAGAACCATCTTTCTTTTGATTTCTTGCTTATTGGCATATAGTGACATGCCTATAGATTTCTTAATGATATGGCTTGATGGAGGAGGTTACAACTCTAAATTATGGGGTGAATAAACTAGAGTAAAAAGTATTATTAATGGCTCTAGTGGTCTTTCAATTGGATTATCCATGCTCGTGAACCATCTAGTTGAAGTCAGGGCAAATTTTTCTACCTAGCATCCAAAAAGGCAGTTATTTTTCTTCATTTTCTATTCACCTAGGTAGAGTTTTGGGAAAATTCAAATTGTTTAAAAATATTTAAGGATTTTTCTATATTTACATGGCATTATAAAGTTTTTATTAATTCAATTCAATGTCAAAAAGAGGCCTTAAACTCAGCCAGTCAAAGAAAAAGCAGTATGAGCTTGCAAGGGAGGATTATACAGTCTTAAGAAAAAATTTAGCTTTAAGTTTTCAATAAATTCATGTTTAGAGGGTTTTCATAAAATTTTCATGATTTTAAATCATAATCATTAGAGACTCTTCAATTTTCATGGCTAAAGAAGCCCATCTTCGTGCTTTTATGTGTCTCAAAGGAGCCTTTTTAGCATAATTTGAGGAATTTTTTGAAAATTTTAAGGTTTTTGAAAAAAGACATGTTTTAATTTCACCTCCTTTAACTCGTTATATGGATTATAATTTTTCATGATATGATGTAATGGTGCTTATGTCTGCATACACTTCTCTCCATGGTCTTGGCATGCTCCTTCACCTCCTTTCCTACCTCCATCTCACTCATTTTCCATCCATCTCCATCTCTCTACCATTTATCACTGTGTTTTATGTTATCCCCACTCCTCCATATTATTAGTATCATATTTCCATTTCACTTACACTTCATACCCATCTCATTCCAATAAGCTTTGTCAAGAGAGTCAAGGGCTAGTGAAGCCACTACAAGCAAGGTGAAAGGACATATATCATCATCAAGCATTAGTTCAATCAAAATATCATCTTCAATAGTGTCATAGAGTCAAGGTTATGTCATTAAAGATGAGAGAGGGCCTTATTCAAGGTCTATTATGTTAGGAGATATTATTTATGAAAGGAATCATAGCCAAGAGATTTGTTATATTACCTTAAGCACAGTTAAGTACATGGGATTTGGGAGTTTTGTTTCCATAGTTTTTTGGTTTAAGGAAGATGTGTTCATGAAAATTGGTGAGGTTTTCATAAAGGGATAGATATCTTTCAAGGGAAAAGGTTCAGTCATATCCCTCTCCAATACATAATATTGACCTACAGTCTGTACATATGGTACTATAAGAAGCATCTATAGCCAGTTATAAGATGGAATATCATTCTTTCAATATCAAGGAGTTTTGACCTTTTCTATAGGTCATTAAATTTTATATAAGTTCCATCATAACATTTATAACTTACAAGAACCTAATCTCATGTTTTTTACTTCATAAAAATGAATTATAGTGCTAAAAAAACCCTCCTATAGGCTTGTGTTTTATAAAGTAGCCTAATACTTGCTATAAGTATCTTATATGATTCATGAAAAGTTCCTTTGGTTGGTTTAAGTTTTATTTATTCAATTCCATTTGATCTTCATAAAGTCTTTGGCTCAATCGAAACAATTTAATTCAAACCCCTAAGTGGCTCAAAAGAACAAAATGGTACCCTACAACCACCCTCAAATAGTGGATTACAGTGAATAAGAGATCACAAGCATAAGGGAGGTTTCCAAGGTTTAATACTCTCAAGTAAAATGATTAATTTTTGGAGATCACTTGACTTGAATAGGAACTTTTTCCTATCATTGACACTTCATGTTTTGTCAAGCTTTTCAAACACCCAAGGACCCTATTCTCAGTCTGTAAAGGGGTTTTAAAGATCTCAAAACACAGTAAAGTGTTTAATACAAATTCTAAGATAAAAAATAAGATTTTGTGCTATCATGAGGGCTAGATGAGTTTTTTGACAAACATGATGAGTTGTCAAAGGGTAGAATAGTGAGGGTTTCAACACTTAATCTTATATTGGTAGGGGGTTTGATCATACGAGATTAACTTACAACTAAGTTAGGGTACTAGGTCTCAACAAGTGAATAGTTTCCAAATGGTTTAAGGTTGAGTCCTTAATGTTGGTATACTCAAGGGAATGTCTATATAAAACATTGATGATAATGAAGATCTTAAGGCATGTAGGGATTTGAGAAGGGCCAATGAATGACTAAATAAAACCGTATAGGCTCAGTCTGTACAAGTGAAATCATACAAACATTTTCAAAGACAGGGATATTGTCACTTCTAGGAATGGTTTTTCAAGCTTGAAAATAATTGCCTTGGAGGTTGACAGTCAATGCATTTTTTGCAAAGGTAAAATGTTCATATCTCACTTTGATGACTATTTACAGCCATCATCATAACCTGCAGTCCCCTGAAGTGATTTATAGTTGCTTAAATAGGGGAATCAATGCTTTAAAGTGTTCATAGGGGTTTTAAACAAGTGAAGTGGTGTGTTATCAATAATTAGGATCCAAGAGAGTGATAATAGAACCAATAAAAACCAAGTTAATCCTAAAGAAAGACTATCAGTCTCTTGATTGCAAGATGGTTAAGAGAAGTCGAATGGATAATTGGGGTTATCTGGAGTTCACATTATTTTAAAGCCCTATGAAGTGGGGTGTCTCTATCTAGGATTCAAGAAGACACTCTTCAGCCAATAAGAATCATGTGAAGGCTTCTATCTTGAGGTGGTTGTTGAAAGAAAGGTATAGATGATCAGTTCAGAGGTAGCTCATGTATGGATAACATCAAACAAGTACCATTGTCTATGAAGAGGAATGGAAGTAGGTGTTTGCATTAGTTTTAGTATAAAATGAGATAATTTAAAGACAACTAAGAAGTCTAGTTGTTTGCATGATCTAGGTCATAGTTGAGGTTTGCACAAATGACTACATGATGAGATAATGAGAAGATGGGTTGAAGGAGTTAATATGTTTGAAGGTGTTTTTGAGGTCATCAGAGACATTCTAAGATGGTCTACATGGTTAGCTAGTATGGTAGAAGGAAGGTGTTGCTTGGTTTAGGTTTACACCTAAACCTAGTCCTAGACCCTGTCAAGTCTATTGAAACCTGATGGGTAGTTGTTTAATCATGATTCTATTAAGGATTGGTGCAAATATCAGTTTGGGAGATATGAAGTCAGGCAAGGTAGAGTGTTGCTCTTCGAGATGATAGTGTGTTCATTATAAAGGCATATATTCTAAGGTGTGCATAAAGTAAGGGGGAGCATGTGTGAGATGTTTAAAAGGTTAAGGAAGCATGTTTTGAGAGCCCAAATGAGAACAATAATTAATAAGTATGTATGGACAAAGGGTGATTTTTATAGCTCTAAGAGTGGTTAGGTTTAAAGATCAGTGGACTATGTATGGATGACCTTATGAGAGTGTGTATGACCCTTTGTCATTAATGTCAAAGGGGGAGAAAGTTCTTGATTAAATTATTTAGTTTGAGAGAGAAGCAACTTGTTGAGAGTAGTGTATTTTGGGAATGATTAGTTAATTTCTGGTTTGCCATCAATTTTGTTTGACATCAATGACAAAGGGGGAGATTGTTAAAAGTTGTCATTGATGTCATGTGTTTGTGTATTGTCATTGATGTTAAGAAGGATCAATGAGGTGAGAGTTATTTTTATGTCATATTCTTGAGGTCATTGATGTCAAAGGAAGTTTGAGGTCAAGTGTCGGTTCACAATAAGGTGGCTATGGTCATTGGTATGAGGTTGATTGTTTGACCTTGCTAGTGTAGCTTTGAGTGATCAAATGGAGTGTCTTGTGAAGCATAGTGAGATATGGTGAAATGATTAGATATAGGTATGTGGATTTTTTTGAGGTATTGTAAGTTTCATGTCTTTGGTGAATATCTTTAAAGCTTCATGAGTTCAGAAAGAGAGATTGTATTCATGTCTTGTGTGTTCAAGAAGGCTAGTTTAGTCTTGGGTGTGACCTATATGGTTTAAGGAAACTTAGTCAAAGGAGAATGATGGGAGATGTTGTGGATCCTATCTTAAATCTCTAGAGGTGATTATTAAAATTCAAAAGGTGTCTTGAATATCTCAAAGTGGCATAGTGCCTAGTAGGTCTATTTGACAGACTAGTTCTTAAGCATGATATAGCTTGTAGAGGCATGATGGTTGTGATATGGATGCGTATGAGATTTAAATAATGAAATGTAGTGTAGATCATGTGATAAAGGTGTTGAGTTAGTCACATGACTCTTAGAGTGATCTAAAGGGGTAAGTTCTTCTCTAGTGGTCTTGTTGTGGACTTGGTCTTAAGACCCTAAGTGGTAGAATGAGGTATCATGATCAGGTTGGAGGCTTGTGAGCTTATATATGCATGATTAAGGGTATTACATGTTTTTTAAAGTATTTTTGTGAATTTTTAGGTCTTGAGTTGAATAATAAAGCATAATAATTGGATTTGTGGTCTCTAGAGTATGCAGAGTAAAGGTTTATAGGCCCAAGAGACAATTTTTTATGCTTGTCAGCACATGTAACTATTGCATGGGAAGGTGATCTCTTAGGGAGAGATGGAAAAGCATCCTAAAATTGATTTCCAAGCATTATGAGTTGGTTTTAGGGGTAGATCTTTATGAACAAATTTTAAGAATGGAAACTAGTCCAAAACCCTCTTACAACCCTCATAGTGACCTAATATGGAAGATCTTGATGGAAATGGATAAGAATGGATTGGATGACCTAGTTTGATGATTGGATCATGTATATAACTCTCCCAAGTACCTCCAAGTGGAATTTATCTATCAGAAGAGTTAGTGGAAGCTACAAGAAAACCCTTGTTTCTCATAAATTTGGTATAGCAAGTAGGGTTGTGTTGTACCCAACATCCCCCTTTTTCCATAAGAAATAGGGACCCACTTTTTTTAGATTGTTGTCTTGATTTTGAGTCCCCCTATTCTATATGTTTATGTAGATTCTTAGAAAATATCATGATTTAGCCTTTTATACTTTGGCAAGATGGCATTGGTATTGTGTTTCCATAGACTAGATCTTTTGTTCTATCAGATTTGTTACTTTGAGCTAATTATTATGGACTTATGTTTTCATGGACTAACCTTATTTGAGAGTATTTGTTATGATTTATGTTTTTAGGCTTTTCTCTCTAGGTATTTTATTTCGTAATGAATTAGACTTCAAGTTTATTTTGTTAGATAGTTTGTCTGACAAAATTTGCTCTTCATAGTTCCCTGCAACAATTCTACTAAAAAATTTCAATGAATCAGACTTATTCTTACAGACAATCTTGTTGATACACCTTTCCTAACAAAATTACCCTTCGGACCCTTTGAACCAACCCTTTGGCCTTTTTTGAGATTACCCTTCGACCTTTATAAAGTAGATTCTTTGGGACTTTTGTCATGGATGAATGCCCTATGAAGTAGAACCTTTAGATTATTTCCAGATAGAAATTACCATTTAGCATTTTAAAATTTCCCTTTGGGACTTTTGAAATTCCATTTTTTCCTTACCAACCTACCATGTGGGCTTTGTGCAATATATCCTTCACCCTTTTTGTTGTAGCCATTTTTGCTCGATAGAATTCCTTCAAACCTTTTGCAATTATCCTTCGACCCCTCTACAATTTTCCTTTGGGACTTTATCCCATATCTTTGCCTTTTTGAACCTTTCCTTCAGACATTTCATCTAAGACACTTTTTCCAAGCCAATTGAATTCCTTCAAACTTTTTGTATAAGAGAATTGTTGCAGACATTTTCTTTAAAATAATTCCCCCAATGGAATTACTTCAAGACTTTTGAAAGAACCCTTTGCCTCCAACTTACCCTTCAAAAGTTTTGTTGAGGACACATTTCCTTTAGACTTTTTGAACATACCCTTCGACCTTTTGAAAGTGCCCTTTAGGACTTTTGTGGTTACACTTTGGGACTTTTTTAAGGGCCCTTTCCCATCGAAATGTACCCTACAAAGTATACCCTTCAAATTGTTCTGCCATGAAGTAGACCCTTCAGACTTTTAAACATGCCCTTCAGGACTTTTTTCTCAAGCATTTTTTCCCTATGAGACTATCCTTTAGAAATTTTTTATCCCAATCCAATTCCTTTCATCTTTATGTTTCAAACATTTAATCCAACTCAAAAACCTAAAACAATTCCCCTAAGGGCACATGCCCCTCAAACTTTTGGAACTGACCCTACAAACATTTTGAAAAAGACCCTTTATACTTTTTGAAGTTACCACTTACCCTTCAGGACTTTGTCCTAGACCCTTTTCCCTCAAAGACTTAGCCTTCAAGACTTTTATCTTGGGCCTTTTGCTCTTCGACAATTCCTTCAAGACTTTTATCCCAGGCCCTTTTTCCCTTCGACCAATTCCTTCAGACATTTTTTTTTGAAGCATCATGCCCTTTGCCCCTTTTGAGACCATCCCTTCAAGCATTCCTTTAGACTTTCTGTCCAAGAGAATTGTTACAGAAATTTTGTCCCAAATAATTCCCCTAATAAAATTTCTTTGGACTTTGTGTCTTAGATATTTTATCTGATGAAATTAGGGTCCTAGAAATAGAAATCCCATGATGATCCTCCTACAAAAATTATCCCAAAATAAATACTAGATTTCCAAGGGACACCTTTTATTAGAGAGCATTTCATTATGTTTTAATCTTAATTTAATATTTAGCCCAGGCCTAAATCATATTTTATTACTAATAAAACCTTAGGCTAAAATATTTATGCAAGATCCTTTATAAATATTGTAGACATTTGAAAATTGCATAATGATAGTTTTTGATGTTGTCTTGACCAATGGACCCCACCTAACCTACTAGCACTTGTTTATGACTTCACTATGTCAAAACACCCTCCAAACATATCACTCAAATCAAAACCTTTTCACTCATTTGCTCATGGTCCTCAACCATTGTCAGTTAGGGTAACCATTGACAGTTGACCCTACCCATCGATGGTTGTGATCATAAACCTTACCTTAAGCTTTAAAAGCATTGAAATACCTTCTAAAATGGAAACTTTCTTTAAAAATAGCTTTTAAAAATTAATGAAAATAGACATCTTTATCCTCCCAAATTAGCAACTTTCCCTCAAAGCTTCTCTCCTCACTTAGCAAGTTTTTACTATAAATGTAGGGCTCTTGGAGGGGTTTTGGGATCCAAAAATTTGCATCTAGATTATCTTGTTCTCTTTTTGCAAGAATAAAAGGCTACAAAGCTCTATCCACGTGACTTTTGAAGGTAGGAGTATTGTTATGTTTTTTAACTCTCTTCAGGTTTCAACTATCATCCACTTGGCATCATACAAGTATCATTTACTTGTTTTAGCATTTTCTTCTATCATTTGAATTTTCTATCTTGATCAATATATCTACACATACTTCCTTATCCATAATGCCCATATTTCTCATTCTACCCCTTAGTTACCTCATCTCAACTATCCTTTTAATCCCCCATAGGCACCCACAAGAAACTATCGATGATTGTGGCAACTATTATCAGTCATAGTAACCATTCTCGATTACCTAACCATTGTTGGTCAGGTCCATCCACACCGGTCACATTGACCATCGATGGTCACTATCAAAGAAAAGAATAGATTGTTATTTTCTCCCCCTTTTAGCCAATCAAACCCCTATTTATGTTCCTAACTTGTCTATAGATTCTACTCTGATTCTCTGGACCTGACCTTAATACACTTGTGGATCGTGTCTTTTATCTGGTACGTTATTTATCTTCTTGCATATCTACTTTATTATCATTTGAATTCAAGTATATTTATTATATCATTTGTGACTTAATTGTCTTAAAAGTGGATTGACAAACTCCTAAAAAATCTTGTGCTTCTTGGATCTAGCATATGCTAGGCAATCCACTTAACGTACCATCTAAAAACACTCTCTTCTAGTCTTTTTGTGATTTACAAGTTATCCTCCCTAGCCAAAGAGGAGTTCCCATATTCATCTAGATCAACGCACATATTATACCATGTATTCATCCACATACCTTAATACTTACTTTCTTTTATCTACTTTTAGAACTAAGAAATGAAGGAAATAAATTGAAACATTTTGGCACGCCTTGTGGGACCTTAGTTCTATTTCTTCCTTAATTGTTTGTTCATCGAATGAAATCATTTCTTTTTGGGCTTTAAAATCAACCATTTGCATTCATTTATTGCTTACTAATTTTAGTTCACTTAGTAACTTAAGAGGCATAGTATTTTTATCGTAGCATTTACACTTGTTATCACACACAAAGCCGAACCACAAAATAATTTACACATCAAAATGATACTTAAGACAAGGATCAATCAAGACTTCATCACCTGGCAGCAACCTTACCCACTTGGATTTCACCACCAAGGGGAAAACCAACTCAAATCTCTGATTGAGTATAAAATCTAGACTCAGTATATCTTGGCTAAACACCCAACACCCTTATCATTGTGGGATTATGAAGTGAGGGGGTAGGCCCCAACACCAAGCCACGTACTGAAGTTCAACATATATCTTCCTTATGACCACCTAAATAACCTAAAACCATCTATATACTTCCTCTTTAGTACCTATTTCTCAAGCCAACCTCCCTTATCACACTCTTTAAGGCATAATCCAAAAGCGATTTAAAAGTAATCCTAAAGTTAAAAGGTACTTCTTAGTGTATGTATTGATTGTTTTGAAATTCTTTTGGGTTTGCTCTCTATTTGAGGTGTGAGTATCGTAATAACATTCCCTATTTTCTCATATGGTTTTAACCTGACAAAAAGTAAGAAATCAAGGCAATCGACCACCATGTTCTTCTTCATCTATGGATTATACCTCAGATGTTGACAAATCTTCTCATGCTTCACCTCACCATTCTCCTCCACCACCTTCTCCTTCCAAAATCCTAACCATATCTCAAGGAGATCTAGACTTTACTACCTTTCTTGATAATAATTTAGTTGCTTTACAACATTACCTCAAGATCATACCTCATCGTACCCCCTACTTCAGTTCTTTCTTTTGATCATTCTATTGGCTTGCCATCCCACCTCATGGTAGGTACCAATTCAACCCAACCATTAACTCAGGCCTCTTCCAACACCTCATCCACTCAAACTCAAACTAAACTTCCACCTCCCAACCAAACATCTCGTGTCACACCCCATGTGGGTTAAACTTTACCATTAGTCACCTACCACCCATATCTTCTATTTCAACTTCTATCTTCCCTTCAGTTGCAACCAGTCCCTTGACACAGTGTAGACACCAAAATTGTGTCTACTCCTTAGTCGACTCCCCCCTTGGTCCCCTTGGTCCACTTCTACACATTCCTAACCCACACACTTATTAATTTAAAATAATAACTTATTTTAAATCAATAACACCTCCCTTGACACCTCACCCTTGACACCTCACCCTTGGATACCCTCATTCATTACCCTATGACTAATCATTCCAACTCTCCCACTAATCCCCATGCTGATTAAACCCACCTTCCACCATTTTCTAATGACCATTGAACTCGGTAGACAGAGGAATGGGCAGAAGGCTAAAAATAGCCTTTTTCCCATCTTCTAGCCACCGACGTCGGTTACCTGTCAGCCAACACTGGTGGGATCACCGACGTCGATCACTTAAAACAACTCAAAGGCAAATTCTCTTCCCCCTAGGATGCTGAATCACAGACCCAAATGCCAAATCTCTTACTCTCGGTATTCGACCTTTCTCTCTCTCTCTCTCAGATGCACACCAAGCATCACAGGCTATAAGCACTCTACAAAAATAGCTCCAGACTTTGGGTTAAATACATTGTAGGTACATCAACCACATCAACAACAGGTCTTCTACACTCTTTCTTCATCAAACCAGAGCTAATATTTCTTCTACCCTTTCATTTTAGTAGTTTAGAAAGCATCAGTAATTAGTTCTATTTCTGCTAGTTCTAAGCATTGTAGACCAGACCAAGCCTGAATTTCTTCCCAGAGAGGCTGAGAGGCCTTCCCCATATCCCTACACCCTTTTGACAACCTATCCCCTGCCTTTGTCCCTCCTAAAGACCTTGTCCACTTTCTTGCATCCCTTGCACAGACCTCCAAACTCCTACAGACATCCCAGACCATTCTGTTGATCACAGATAGCGCTAAAACTCGTCCAGAACCTATCCAAGGCCATTCCCTGACCGACATCGACCATTTCCCCTACCGATGTCGGCAGAATAACTAACATCGGCAACTTGAAAAAATCAATGATGGCAGACTAATCGGTGTCAGCGACTGTGAGAGGCAGACAGCAGAATACAGGTACACATCATCTTTATTTCTTTTGTTTAGCCTTTCATTATTTCTCTTTTTAGAAACATTCTTTTTATCAACTAGTGGATTGTCATCCCTCAAGGAAGTCTTTGCACTTCTGGCACTGAGCTTTGCTTGGCAGTCCACCTTATATCCATCTAACAATCTTTGTGTTTGAGTCCCTTTCTTCTACAGGTGTCATCCTCCACAGCCAAAGAGGAGCTCCTTCAGTCGTCTAGATAATGGTGCGCAAACTTCATCTGGGTACGTACGAACCCCTGACCATTTTATTTAGTTTCTTATTCCTTTTGAATGTGAAAAGCAAAAAAATAGTTAGAAACATTCTGGCACGCCCGGTGGGACCCTAGGAGTTTTCCTTGGGTTCATACTTTTTCTTCTAAAAGCAAACTTTTCATATAGGTGCATTAGATCTCTTCTTGCATCCTTTTCTTCTATCTCTTCTGAAAAGACACCATCAGCAAAGTTAAAAAGAATCCTTCTTTTTCTTTCTTTTCAACATCTTAGAGTAGTGAAGTTCATACTCTTCAACCTTTTCTCCACTTGTCTGCATCCGAACACACATTTCAATTTGGGCTTAAAATCTATTGCATTTTATTTCTGCCTGAATGCATACTCAGCTCTCACATCTAGTAACTTAAAACCACATTATGAATAAAGCGTAGTGCACTTATGTTACATGACCAGACCACTATCACAAATTAAACATCTAAACATACCTAAGACAAGGTACAACTAGGATTTCATCACCTAGCGGATACCTTACCCTTCCTGGTAATCCCACTTGGACTTCACACCAAGGGGAGAGCCCACTCTGTTCTCTGGCAGAGTATAAACTCTAGGGGAAGTATATACTGGCTAAGCGACCCAGCTTAGCTCTGGGCTCATGAAGTGAGGGGAGCTTGCTCCTTAGCACCAGGCCACGTACGGAACCTAATACAGACTTTTGAGCACCAAAACTAACCCGAAACCAACCTTAGACTGCCTCTTCTAGGACCCATTCTGAAAGCCAACTTCCCAAACACACTCTTCTAAGGCATAAGCAAACACGATCCTAAAATTTATTCTTAGGAATTAACGTTTAGTGGCTGCTTGTATTCATCTCTTTTCCTATCTGTATCTAATTTTTTGAGTTGGTGAGGTCGCATTCTAAGATCTAAAGACAACTTAGACTTTCTTCTTTCTTCCAAAAACTTTTAGTTTTCTGAGTTTCTGGAAATCCACAGTAACTGACATCAGTTTTTCCACCGACGTCGGAAACCTATTTTCACTGACATCGGTTATTTAACTGACATTGGCACCTTTCTTCACTGGCATCGGTTTTCCCATCGACGTCGGTCACTATCAAAAAATTTCTTCTCAAAACAGCAAGCTAAAAATCTGACCTTCTGATTGTCAAAAACACATTCTGAGTTTCTAAAACTAAAAAAACATAGTTTTTGGAACCTACCCCTTTTTTCCTTGAATGGTTTTGACACGTAGTCAAGCCAAAACTCTTGTTGACCACGCAAGGCAACAACCACTCCCGCCTTCGCCTTCCATAACAAGTCCCCTAATGGAGTGTACTTCAAACGCTGAATATTCTCCTATCCAATCAACCCCCGATTAATCTCCTATTGTTCCTAAAGGGGATCAAAATTTTGAGAGATTCCTTGACCATAACGTCAAGGCTCTCCAACACTATCTCGCTAAGGGCCAAGCATGAGAATCTTCAATTCAACCAAGTTCTACACCTTATCAGAACTTGATTGTCTTGACTCCACACACTCTTACACCTATAAATGTGGGAGTGACTACCTATCCTTTTACCAGTGCTACCATTCAACCACCTGTAGTGACATCAAGCCAAGTTGTGCCTCTTAGCTTCATGACACAACCACCCTTGGCTTTGAAATCAGACCCTATGACTAGTTACCAATATGTTGTGCCTATACAGGCACAACCAACTACGTCATATGCCCCTCCTCGCGCCTTCCAAGTGCCTTACAACCTAGGGGGCACCCCACCCACAAATCTGTCAACCGACCTAATCAAGATGTTGATGGACAAAATGTCTAATCTTGAGACATCTATTTCCGGTTCAAGTAATGTTCCCTCTTATGACCAAATTTGTAATGAACCCATTCATCCTTCAGTACCAATCCGACCATATCCCAGTTAGTGGGAACTTCCCAATTTTACTCATTTCCAGAGTAAGGAAGACCCACAACAACATCTACGAGCATTTAGACATGCTTGTTATCTTATAGCATGTGATGATGCGTTATTGTTATGCACATTCTCCATGTTGCTTTCTGGTGCTGCCCTCAATTGGTATAGCTCTATTACTAGTCACTCCCTTTTCACATTCACCCAACTGGCTCAACTTTTCTTTGACCACTTTTCGATTAAAATCACTAAAAAGGTCTCCATCACGGACCTATATTCTATCAGACAATTTGAAGATGAATCCATAGCTAATTTTGTTGCTCATTGGAGAGGCTTAATCAACCAACTCTCCTTTTCTTTACCTCAACTTGAGCTCATAGAGCTCTTCTCTAGAGCGTGTGCCAAACACATCTCATCCACTTTGTGGGTCCAAACATTTCAGACATTTGATGAAGCTTTCACCATGGCCCGAAATCTTGAACTCCGCACGGTTGAAGAGGACAAGGTCAAATTGTGAAATACTAATGCCAAATCCAATGACCCTTTTTCATCCAAAACACCTTATTCATATTCCAAGTCTAAGGGATCAACAAATGCTATGGTACTTAGACCATCATCTTCAACCACAACTAATCAATCCAAACCTTCCACATCACAAAGCATCACAAGACAATTCCAACAACGATACATACAGTGTCAATACACTCCAATAAGAGAATCATACACGTCCGTGTTGGATAAACTTGTCAAGCAGGGGGTCCTCAATCTCCCCCAAATCTGACCACCTCAATTCGACCCCTCGAAAGCCATCCCTACATGGTATATGGAAAATGACTTTTGTCATTATCACCGTGTCAAAGGCCATGACACAGACAACTGTAAAACCTTCAAGAACATTGTCCAAGACATGATAGACAAACGGGATCTTGTTTTGGATAACCTGAATGTGCCACCTAACCAAAACATAGACATCTTTAGACAACCTTTTCCTAACCATCCTCCTAGCCAAAATAATGTGTAGACCATGCCCGATGACTCCCAAGAGCGTAATATACGCACGGTCAACATGATCTTTCTCGTCATTCCTAACCAACCTCTTCCACAGTCTGAAGAGGTTAGTCAACCTATTTTTCCACCACAGGAAGGAGAGCCTTCTCCTATTTGTCCACCATAGGTAGAAGAGTTTTCTTCTCCCATTCATCTTCCACAGGTGGAAGAACCTTCTTCTCCTATTAGTTCTCCATCAACCTCTCTTATATTGGAGGATGCTTTGACCATATCGACGCCACTAACCTCACCCTCATCCTTCCTATCATCAATGGGGGATCATAATTTTCCGCACCTCAACCACACGCAGAAGCCATGACCATCCCTACGCTCTGCCCTATCGAAGAGCCACAATCTCCAATCCCTTCTCCACCGAGAGAGGAACTCGCCACCTCACCTACTTCGGTTAAAGAAGATCTGGTGAGGGTAGACTTGAACCTTGCCTTGCACAATAGTAGTCCTCACACTAAACTGAAGAAGGCTGCTAAACCACGTCAGAGAACTCTTCCTCCCACCATCACCATTGCCCTCTATTTTGGGCCCACACCCATCCACCTCAATAGGAGTACTTCCTACTTTGACACCCAACAAAAATAAATCACCTCCATTATGACCAACACCTAACAAAAACATACCTCCTTCAAAACATCCAACACCTCCTACCATGAAAGTGTCATCTATGCGTTTGGCCACACTGCCAAACAAAAAGATGGTACAAAACACTCCCTCAACAATGTCTAAATAGAAGTTGTCAACTTTTACTGCAACACAACATGCAGACCCATTAGTAGGTTCTTATACCTTACTGTTACACCAATTCTTACAATCCTCTAACATCACTCTTCTGCCTATCAAACCATTTCAACCTCTCAGACCAAAATCGTCTTGGTTTGATGACACTAAAATTTGTGCGTATCATCACACACCTGGACATGATACCGAGCACTATTGTACTCTTAAAGCTGTCATCCATCAACACTTGAAAAAGGGCACTCTCCTCATTAAGGACCCCTTTGATAAATCTCCAACACCGTCTCATGTCTCCCAACCCTTTTCACCGTCACACTCATCAACTCTCGGATCAAAACCATCTTAGTTCAATGACACTAAATTTTTTGCGCATCATCACACACCTAGACATGACACCAAGCATTGATGTGCTCTCAAAGCTGTCATTCATCAACACTTCAAAAAGGACACCTCTTCCATTAAGGATCCTTTTGACCACCCTTTCAACAAACTATCGACACCACCCCATGCCTCTCAAACCTCTTCACCTAAATCGGGATCCCATCATCAGACTATGATCCCACCACCTTTTATGCCATTATTTGAAATCAACACCATCAATGTGGCCAATAGGTCACAAACCATGAAGGATAAAGGGAAAGAGAAGGTTTTTCTCCCTCAAACATATCCATTCATCAAGCCTCCTCAACCATAAAAACCCAAGATTTCAATTTTGGGCACATCTCGACCAACTTTTTCGAAACCAAATCATGACCCCATGGTGAAACAACTTCACCAAACCCCTGTGAAGACATCTTTGTATGACCTCATTCAAAGCTCTCCACAACATCACCAAGCTTTGATCAAAACTTTACAGACAATGGAGGTCCAACTCGAAGACCCCCAACCACTAACTTCTTTAATCAAAACATTACCAACCATTGCCTCCATCACCGTCCCTAATTCTGACATTCCAAACTCCAACCTGGAAGATCAGGATCTCACCCTCTTAAACTAAATCTATCAGGCAAAAGCTTCGCAGGATGCATCCTTGCATCGCACTCCTTGATAAAGAGAAGCTTCAATGTCTTCTCTCCATCTTATCTAACCATTTCTCAAGCATTCTCCTCATCCCCACAAATAACTGGGGGAATTCAACTCTATCTTGACTATCACAACCTCAACCAAACATCAACCGACCAAGCCTCGATCAAGCATCAACCAAACATCAACTAGTCAAGCATTGACCAAGCATCAACCAACTTCTAAATCATCTTTAACACATGACCAATATGGAACGAAGTAAATGAGGCAAGTTTGCTCCTAATTGGCTCGGACCTTACATCATCATGCACAAGTATGGATCAGGGACTTATCGTTTGTCTTCTCTTGAAGGCCGACCAGAACTTGAGCCCCTTAATGCCTTGCATCTGCGACCATTCTACTGTTAATCAAGTACTCATTCACTTGATATTTAACTTGAGCTCGTCCCTTGAGTAATCCCCATCATTGTCATTCCTATTCCTTTCAACCCTTTTTCCCCACAAACATTAGACACCCCTTTTGTCAAGTATGAATGCTTTGTCCTAATAAAAGGGAGCCCTCAAACTTTTATAGTCTTGTCCATGACTAAAAATTCTATCAAAAATAAATTGGGATGTCAAAATATCAAAAGGTCATAAATTATAAATGCAGAGTGCTCCGTCAAAGGATAGTTGTATCATCATTGTTGTAGCTAATAGACTGCTCCCTCGAAAGACAGCTATTCAAAGCTCTCAAAAATGTATAAAGCAAAAATATAGACCACTCCCTCGAAGGATGGCTATGCCTAAAATTTTGATACAAACATCACTCTCTTAGAAGCTTCCCGAATCGATCAGCTTCACAAATGACCACAAAACAAAATGACATCCCCATGTAGACTTCCCGCATTGATCAGTCTACCCAAAAAAAAAAGGTCATGGACTTGACTTATAGTCGTTCTCAGAGGCTCCTATAAAAGGGGCAACATTATCCCTACTAAAAAGGGTTACCCTATCCTAACATATCACATCACCTACTCAAGGGATTTCGAGCTCATTTGAATGTCAAAGTGATTCGATTACTTCTCTAACACAACCAATGGTCGACGACGTAATGCATGAACGGGGCTTTTGTTTTTAAAAACCCCCTACCTATGTTATCATTATGGTCCTTGTCAATGAAAGAGCAACGTGCCTTTCACTTCTTATCCATACCTTTGTCACATTCAACCAAATCATTTTCTCAACCAAACCAAACCAACCCAAACATTTCTAAGACCACTCACACTATCATAGCTGATTCACACTAGTTTCTATGGAAAACCATACACATGGAAACTATCGACCACACAATTTATGTCAAGCATAAACCATTACTTGCTGAAGCATAAGTAATCTCATTTCATTTTTAGCATACATCCATCACCGATATGGACACTTGCTAGGGATGAAAGACCACTTAACAAATGTTACAGAATACACCATTACCTAATATGGAAAAGGCTGTAACATCATCATACCCTCATCATTTATAACCTGACCAAACCAACCTATCAACCAGCCTGAACTACATTGGTCTGAGGCCCTTCAAATAGGGGCTATGTAGGTAGCACTCAGATGACATGACATCTTCTGGGGTTAGCTCGGCCACATCCGTTTGTTCGTCCATCTGATGGATAAACCATATTACCTTTGACCATGTCCAAACCAACTATCAACCACTTTGACTCCAATCTGAACTACATTGGTCTGAGGCCTTTCAAATAAGGGCTATGTAGGCAGCACTTAGATGACATGACGTCTTCTAGGGTTAGCTCAGCCACATCTGTTTTTTCGTCTACTTGATGGATAAATCATTTCACCTTTGACCATGACTTAACCTAGTCCAAACCAACTATCAACCACTTTGACTCCTAGCCTGAACTACATTGGTCTGAGGCCCTTTAAATAGGGGCTATGTAGGTAGCACTCAGATGGCAAGATGTCTTCTGAGATTAGCTCAACCACATCCATTTGTTCATCTATCTGATGGACAAACCATATTACCTTTTAACCATGACTTAACCTCGTCTGACCCACATCCATAACCGACACTCTTCTTCCCTTTTAGGGAGAACTACATTGGCCTGAGGCCCTTCAAACAGGGGCTATGTAGGCAACACTCAGTTGACACAGGTTCTTCTGAGGTTAGCTCAGCCATTCCTTCATCCATCCATTTAATAGACCAACTATCTCAATTCAATGCGACCAACAACCTTGGCGATCACGACTATCTCCTCAAACCACAACCATTTTCGAGACAACTTTGCCTTAGTTGTTTTGATGGCATATATGCTACCTCATGAATGGTTAGCAAAATTGTCCACACACCACACTACGACCCTCACAAGTATTGGATCGCGAGCAAGTTGATCCCCACTACTTGTGACATTTTCATGTTTTCCAGGAGCACTTCCTGAGCCCAGGATACTTGGAACACGATGACCATTGGAGCTACAGCTTGGATCGTTTAACCCAATCAGCTATGACTAAATGTTGGGGACCGATTATTTTGATTTTAGCACTCCTCGACCCTTGACCTGCGACAATTTGACCTGACCATCATGTGAAGTGGTATGCGTGCAATCTCAACTATTGAAGCGTTCACACTCAAACTTCACCATATCCATCCACTATTTATCAAATCGGCACCCAATTTTAAGTTCCCTTCCCTCGACTCCCGCTTTGAGAGGGAATACCTCATCCCATAATTGGGACAATCAACTCTTATTTTTGTCTTGCAGTTCATTAGAACAACCAACAGAACAAAAAAAAGACCTCATCCCATACCTAGGGCAACTTACTCCTATTTTTGTCTTGCAGTTCGTCAGAACAACCAAAAAGACAAAAAGGGGCACATGTAGACACCAAAATTGTGTCTACTCCTTAGTCGACTCCCCCCATGGTCCCCTTGGTCCACTTCTACACATTCTTAACCCACACACTTATTAATTTAAAATAATAACTTATTTTGAATCAATAACACCTCCCTTTACACCTCACCCTTGACACATCACACTTGACACCTCACCCTTGGATTCCTCACCCTTGGATACCCTCATTCATTACCCTATGACTAATCATTCCAACTCTCCCACTAATCCCCATGCCTATTAAACTCACCTTCGATCATTTTCTAATGACCATTGAACTCGACAGACAGAGAAACGGGCAGAAGGCTAAAAATAGCCTTTTTCCCATCTTCTAGCCGCCGACGTCGGTTACCCGTTGGCCGACGCTGGTGAGATCACTGACGTCGATCGCTTAAAACAACCCGAAGGTGAATTCTCTTCCCCCTGGGATGCTGAATCATAGACTTGAATGCCAAATCTCTTGCTCTTGGTATTCGACCTTTCTCTCTCTCTCTCTCTCTCAGATGCACACCAAGCATCACAGGCTATAGGCACTCTACAAAAATAGCTCCAGACTTTGGGTTAAAGACATTGCAGATACATTAGCTGCATCAACAACAAGTCTTCTACACTCTTTCTTCAACAAACCAGAGCTAAGTATTTCTTCTGCCCTTTCATTTCAGTAGTTTAGAAAGCATCAGTAATTAGTTCTCTTTCTACTAGTTCTAAGCACTGTAGACCAGACCAAACCTGACTTTCTTCCTGAAGAGGCTGAGAGGCCTTCCCCATATTCCTACTCCCTTTTGACAAACTATCCCTTGCCTTTGTCCCTCCTAAAGACCCTGTCCATTGTCCTGCATCCCTTGCACAGACCTCCAAACTCCTACAGACATCCCAGACCATTCTATTGATCACAGATAGCGCTAAAACTCATCCAGAACTTGTCCAAGGCCATTGCCCTGACCGACATGGACCATTTCCCCTACCGACATCGGCAACCTGAACAAACTAACGATGACAGACTAACTGACGTCGGTGACTGTGAGAGGCAAACAGCAAAATATAGGTACGCATCATCTTTATTTCTTTTGTTTAGCCTTTCATTATTTCTCTTTCTAGAAACATTCATTTTATCAACTAGTGGACTGTCATCCCTCAAGGAAGTCTTTGCACTTCTGGGACTGAGCTTTGTTTGGTAGTCCACCTTATATCCATCTAACAATCTTTGTGTTTGAGTCCCTTTCTTCTACAGGTGTCGTCTTCCACAGCTAAAGAGGAGCTCCTTTAGTCATCTAGATAACGGTGCACAAACTTCATCTGAGTACGTACGAACCCCTGACCATTTTATCTTAGTTTCTTATTCCTTTTGAATGTGAAAAGTGAAAAAACAGTTAGAAACACACGGTCCCACTTCAAAACCTAGTGCTCTCCATACCTCAAAACCTTCCCCCAATCAAGACTAGGGTAACTATCCAACCTCAACCTTCCCAACTTCCTCTTACCTCAACCATACCAACCATGTCTTTTTCTCAACAAGTGCCTATGACAACTTACCAGTATGTCTCGAACCCATAAGGGTATATACCACCCTCCACCCAACCTTTCATACCAAGTAGTTCTTATGTACCACCATCTCAACAACTTGGCATTACTTATCATTATGTGGCTTCTTTAGTACCATCTACTGCCTATTCATACATTGTTCCAAGCCAACCCCAACAAAATGTAACTTTTAATTATGTAGCTTCTCAACCCTAGCTCGATCTAGTCAAAATGCTTATGGATAAAATGACTAGTTTCGAGTCATCCATCTCCACCTCAACTAATCTTTTATCTTACATCAAAATTTGTAATGAGCCTATCTACCCATACGTACCCATTCATGCTTAACCTCATCAATGGGAATTGCCCAAGTTTTCTAAATTCTAAGATAAAAAGGATCCCCAACAGCACTTAAGAGCTTTTTATCATACTTGTTATTTGATCACTTATGATGATGTTCTCCTCCTCTAAACCTTTCCCATGTCATTATCTGGGGTGACCCTCGATTGGTATAGTGCCCTTCTTACTCATTCTATCTTTTCTTTCTCTCAATTGGAACAAACCCTTTTAGGATACTTTTCAGTAAATATATCTAAAACAGTTTCCATTACCGATCTATACTTCATCAAACAATTTGAGGATGAATCCATTGTTAATTTTGTTACCAAATGGAGGAGCCTCATTAATCAACTCACTTTCCCATTACCCAAAACCAAATTAATTGAATTATTCTCTCAAGGGTGTGCTAAACACATTGCTCCAACTCTCCAAGTCCAAACCTTTAAGACCTTTAACGAAGAATTCACTATGGCCCACAAATTGGAAAACCATGCTATCGATGAAGGAAAGTTGAAGCTTCAAAATAAAAAAATTAGTTTTAAATCCACTGAGTCATCCTCCACCAAAACCACAAACCCAACCAGTTCTAAAGCAAAATCATCAACACACATGATTTTTCTCAAAACCACACCTCTTCCAACCATCAACCAAACACCTCCAACCAACAATCCTTCCAATCGCCAAAACCATACCCAAAATTGGGTTCTTTCAAAACCATTTACCCTAATTGGGGAATCCTATGCATTGGTGTTGGAAAACAACTTAAAGCTAATCTAATCCAACTTCCACCCATCAAACCCCCTCAATAATTTGATATTTTTTGGCCCCTTCCTAGGTGGTACAACAAGAATCATCACTATGATCATCATCAGGTTATTGGACATGATACTGATAGATGCAATACCTTTAAGAGCATTGTCTAAGACCTATTTTATAAAGGGGAGCTAGTGTTTGATAACCCAAATGCTCCTTTTAACCACTCTCTTGATATTTTTCAAGAACCATTCCTAAATCGTCCACCTTCAACCCGACATCATGAAATCCAACTCAAATCCTCCAACTCACATGAGGCACATGTAATTAATGGCATCAGTAATGTGCCCACTATGAAAGAAGTTATCACCCCCATCACCTAAATAGAGAAAGACAACCTACCACCACCTATTTCTCTAGATGCCCAAATGGAGGAAGTAGCTACCCCTTCCACTTCTTTGGATGAAACCATAGCTCCATCTACCCTTCCTATGATGGAAATACCCAAGGAGATAACCACTCCATCAACCATTTCATCCACTCCTCCATATCAAATAGAAGAATCACCTACTTCTTTAGACAACCAGACTAAGGAAGAAGCTATACCAACCCTTCTACTTGAAACCATTACCCTTACCACACCAATTAAAAAATTATCCCTACCTCGCTTGGAAACCATTTCCAAAGAGACCATACCCCTACCTACTTAATCATTACCTTTGGAACCTCCCACCAAGGATAGCAACATTGAAACTACTTCTTCTTCTTCCCCAAAGGGTTTGAGCTTTGAAATTAATGATTAGGTAACATTACCCATTTATAAACCCTTTTCTTAGTTGGTTCAAAGTTTGGAATTTACCTCCCAACCTAACTTTGATAGAGCCACCTTTTGGCATCGGCTTAGAATCTCATATCAAAATAAAACTAAACCCTCTACTTCACTTGAATCCACTCTTGAGCCTATTATTACAACTCCACCAACAACCCCTCCTAAAGTTACCATAAAACCATCTCAATTACCCCCACCTAAAATTTTCAAGTCACCCTGTGCTTCTTTTATCAAGCCAATCAAGAACTTGGGTATTCTTCCCACACCTAATCCTGCTCACCTAGCTTTGCGACTGGATTTAACCACATCAACCCAACCAAAACCTAATTCAAGTAAGCCTATTAAGAAGGAAAGATTGCCTAGACCACAACCTCAAGGAAGAACCATATCAACTCCTTCACCTCTGCCTTATATTTTAGGACCATGTCCATCCACCATTCCCATTAGTTACTCTTCCTCCAAAAAACTATCTCCCCTATCTCTACCTATAACAAGCCCATCTCTTAGTTCATCATCATTCCTTACCAACCTTTCTCCATCCACTTTCCCATCTGTTAAACCCTCATCATCTAAACTCCCAATTCCTAAACCAATTATAACTAAGCCAATTCTTCCTAAACCACCAACCAAACTCACTCTACCAACCACACCTCCTATCCAAAAGTATTTACCCAATAAAATCCCTACAACTAAAGTTTAAAATTTACCACCTTCAAGATCTTTATCAAAATCTTATACAACCATTTTACAGACTATTGCAAGTTTTTATCATTAGTTTACAACCAATCAATCCTTTTGACTCCACTCACCAAAAGTTAACCTGGTTCAATGACAATCTAATTTGTCTTTACCATAGGACCACTGGGCATGATACAGAGAACTGTAAAGCTTTCCAAACTATTGTTCATGGCCTTTTAGAGGAGGATGATCTATTAGATGAACCTTTTTTAATCCCCTTTCCTCTCTTACCACCTATCCCATCTACCTACCAACCATCTACTTCTCTACTCCTACCAAGGAGTGAAAAAGAGGAACCGAAGCAAGCAACTGGTCCGCTTATCCATACCATTTATATGGTGACTCAGTCTCAAGCCCAACAAAAGGATAAGGGAAAAATATTCCATCAGAATGAAAAGGGTAAAGCCAAAGCCACCATTCTATGGTCCTACCCTTTAACTCCCCAACCAACCCATCAAACTCAAACAACTACACCCTCATAACCACCCAATACTAAAGTCTCCATTTTGTGGGCCCCTTATTCAAATGCATCTCCATTCATCTAGTGCTTGGTATTAAAATAACTTTACCAAATGCCAATCAAAATGAGTCTTTATGACTTGGTTAGCAGCTCGCCTTAACATCACCAACCTTTATTCAAAGCACTACATTCTATAAAGGTTCAACCAGATGATCCCCAACCTTTTACACCTTTGATTGGAGCCATAAAAAATGCTACCATGGTCACCATTCAAGAATCTAAAATTCCACGCTATCACAACAAAGACCTTAATCCCCCTCTTTTTATCATAGTATCCATTAATCATACACGTGTCAAAAGAGTTATGATTGATGGGGGAGAAAGTATCAATATCATCTCTTCCCATGCCTATGATCAACTCCAACTACCTAAAAACATCATGTCAAAAATCATACTAGTTCTTCAGTCATTTAATGATGCCTTGGTCAACACTCTAGGAATAGTTGCTCTCCATATCCATTTGGGGCCTCAAACTATTCCTTAATTGTTTTATGTTGTAGAGGGTGAATTCAAATATAATGTGTTACTCAACTACCCTTAGATCCATACCATAGGATGCATCCCATCTACCCTTCATCGATGTGTCAAATTTGAATATGAGGGATAAGTCATTATAATCAACACTGATCCAAGTCCATTTTCTTCTTGTAATATTGCATATTTTGTCCAAATGATGTTCTTATTCCACCTTCATCCTCTTCACAACCAACCTCTAGCCAAGCTACCATGTCAAACCAACCTACCAACACTTATATCTTCAACAATGATGAAGCATCCACTAGTTTGACCATCCCTTCATCTCAAATCCTAGCTGAACACCCCTTACAATCCATGCTTCAACATCTTACACTAAGGGGATATCAAATTTTAGCTTTGGATACTTTCCCTTCTCCACATGAATTTGGGAACCTTAAAAATGATCCATCATATGATCCCAATATTGGCACCCTCATCCCCTTTGGCCTTCTCAACAATAGAACATATTTTATCTATGGGGGATTTGACAAACCACTTCTTGCTCCTACCACCATGCCTTGTATCTAGCCATTCACTTTTGACTTTTCTTATCTTAGCAACCCCACTTTTGCCCAAACATACCTTCATCAATGCACTTAAAAAGGGTATGGTTTTGGCCTCTTTGAACAAGGACCCCATGAATTTCCTATTGTTAAAACCCAAAAACCTCATGATTTCTTTGGCTTATGGTATGTTCCCTCGGAAGAGCCCACATCACCAACATCAATCCCACCTCTCCCATTTGGAAAACCTACAACCTCACCAATCCCACCTCTCCCATTTGGAGAACCTCCACCCTCACCTCTCCCATTTGAGGAACTTCTATCCTTATCAACCTCACTTTTCTAATCTAAATAACCTCTACCCTCACCAACTCCATTTAAAGACATCAACATCATCCCACCTAACTTTTTCTTATCAACACTGTTAGTTTGGGTTCCTTGACTTATCAATGGGAAGGCCAAACCAAAACCATTCCTCTTATCCACCCTCAAATGATTACATGACTTACCCACCGTTAACACTATCTAGCATCAAGATGACAATTCTATTCTTACCTATCTAGGTGCGGGGGCCTTTTCTCTTCAAAAAGACCTCACTCTTGAAAACCAAACAATGTTAAATGAATCAACCATAGAAGTTAATTTAGGCACTCAGGAGAACCCTCATATTGTCAAGATTAGCCAATCCTTAACCCTTGAGGAACAATGAGACTATCAATCTTTTCTATGTGACCATAACAAATCATTTGCTTGGTCTTATCAGGTTATGCTTGTCATCAACCCCTCCATTGCTCTTCATAATATCGTTACCCATCCTATAGTTAAGCCCATTCGGCAAAAGCTTCATCATATGTACCCTCACATAGCTCTTCTCATTAAAGAATAAATTCAATGCCTTCTATCTATCAACTTCTTTCAACCTATTGATTATCCATAATGGGTCTCCAATATTGTTCTTGTTACCAAACCCACCAGGGGACTCTGCTTTTGTGTAGATTTATGTGATCTTAACCTTGCATGCCCCAAAGATGACTTTTCCCTACCTAACATAGACCAATTTATTGATCTTATTATTGGCCATGAAATGCTATCCCTTATGGATGGATTTTTAAGATACAACCAAATCCTAATCGCCCCTCAAGATCAACATAAAACATCTTTTATCACCCCATGGGGAACTTTCTACTATCATGTCATGCCTTTTGTCTTGAAGAATGTGGCAGTCACTTATCAATGAGCCATGAATTACATTTTTCATGACCTCATCCACAAAATAGTTGAGGATTATGTTGATGATCTGCTCGGTAAATCCAAACACCACCAAGATCACCTTGTTGTTATCGCCATCATCTTCGAAAGACTTATCCATTATCATTTCAGACTCAACCCAAAGAAGTGTATCTTTAGAGTTTTATCAGGAAAACTTATGGGCTTTTATTATTTCCCTCTATGAAATAGAAATAGACCCCATAAAAGTTTGAGCCATTTTAGAAATGCCTCCCCCTACTAACCTAAAATAACTTCATAGCTTACAAGGCAAACTTCAGTCAATCTATTGCTTTATCTCCCAACTATATGATCATTGTCAACCTTTTCACCTCCTCTTTAAAAAGGATACCTCCTTTAAATGGACCAAAGAGTTTCAACATGCCTTCGATGTAATCAAGGAGTATCTTCTTTCTCCACCAGTTCTTATTCCTCCAAATGAGGATTAGCCTTTTTATCTATACATATCTTTTATCGATCATTCTATAAGGGCCATGCTCGCTCATCGTGATGACCAAAATAAGGACTAATCCATTTATTACATTAATCATACCTTCATTGACTATAAAACCAGATACACCCATCCAAAAAAACTTTGCCTTGTCTTAGTTTTAATCATCTCTAAACTTCATCACTATCTTCTTAACCAAAAAACTTACGTCATTACTAACAATGATCCTCTCAAGTATATACACTCCAAGCCATATCACAACCAACATATGGCCAAGTGGCTCATGATATTAGCTAAGTTTGATCTTGAGTTTGTTCCACAAAAATCCATCAAAGAATAGGTGATTTTAGACCAACTAGCTAATGCTCCTCTCCTTGATAATCAAACTCCCTCTCTTACCTTTCTAGATGAGTCTATAGCTACCCTTTCTTTGGAAGAACCCACCTACCAAATGATTATGTATTTTGATGGCTCCAAATGTCAAAATGGTGGGGGTAGTTGCATAATCCTTATTCCTTTTAATGGGGAACCTCTTCCCCCATCTTTCAAACTCAATTTTGAATGTACCAATAATATAGCTGAATTAGAGGCCTTGGTCATAGGTCTCCAAACTACTCTGGCTTTGGGAATCAAAACCATTAGCATCTACATCTTTGGAGACTCTCAACTTATCATTAACCAAGTCACAAGAGCCTATTAATGCAAAAATGATGTTCTTCTAAAATATAAACATATTATTGAAAAACTATTAGCATCATTTGACCATTATATCATCCAATCAATCCCTCATTCTACAAATAAATTTGCAGACACAATGGCTTCCCTTGCATCCCAAAATCCATCTCTACCTGCTAGCTCTAAACTATTTTTCACATCCACCATTTCATCATACCATCTTACCTTAGTCTTGATCTTCATACCATTTACCAAATAGAAACATCATCTTCTGACACTTGGTACAATCAAATCTTTAATTGTCTTAACATCGGTATTCTCCCTTCATATCTTTCTAGAAATACTCATAGAGCTTTCATTCAAATCACCTCTCATTAATTAATATTAGGGCGTATTCTTTATAAATGAGGCTTTGAAGGTCTCCTCCTTAGTTGCCTTCGTAGCAATGAGCCTTCTCACACCATCAAAGAAGCACATGATGGCATCTATGGTTGGCACTTCAGTAATCTGGCCTTTGCTAAATGTACCCTTCACCTAGGTTACTATTGGCCCACACTCAATCAATATTGTTGTGACTATGTCAAGAAATGTCTCAAATGTCAACAACATGCTAACCTTCATCATGCACCTTCTCATGGTCTTCAAATATCAATTAACTATTGGATTTTTTCATAATGGGCTCTTGATCTTATCGAAGAAATAAATCTATATTCCTCACAATGACACCAATATATCATCATTGCTATAGAATGTTTCACCAAATGCATATAATCCATCCCCCTAATATCAACCAAATCTAAAAAAATCATTGATTTTATCAACCACCACATCATTTGTCACTTCGATGTTCCTCACAAAATCATCAATGATAATGGTAAATCCTTTAAAAAAATGCAAGAGCTTTGTGATGCTTTTGGTATCAACCTAAGCTTCTCCTTACCTTATCATCCACAAGCTAATGGATAGGTTGAGGCTTCCAACAAAACCCTCATCAAAATGCTCACTAAGGTAGTCAGTGCTTCAGGCAAGGATTAGCACCTCCATATCCCATTTTCTTTATGGGCTTACTGCACTAGTATCTAAACTTCTATAGGTGCTATGCCTTTTTCTCATATTTAAATCCAAGGTGATCTTAACTCTATAAATCCAAATTCCATCTCTCTGTATATCCATGCATGAGATTCTTTTTGAAAGTGACTATCATCAAGAAAATTTAACACGCTTAGAACTTCTTGATGAACATCATCTTGTTTCCCTTAATCACATTCATGTTTATCAAGAGACTATCAAATGAGCATCCAATAAACATATAAAAACATGAAAATTTAACATCAAAAATCTCATCCTCAAAGAAAACCAACACATCACTAACATGGAAAGGACCAAGAAAGGCAAGTTTGATTTTAACTGGTTAGGACCCTATATTATAACCCATAAGTATGATCAGGTGCTTATCACTTGTCCTCTCTCAAGGGTAAGCTAGAACCTAAACCCATCAATGCATCACATTTGTGTCTCTTTCATTGTTAAAACAAGGTTCAATCACACTTTCATGTCTCACTTAAGCTCATCCTTTGATCTATTAACCTTCTTTTCTATCTCTTTTAAGATCAATTGATTACATCCATATGATTCATCTATCATAGTAATAACCTTATCCTAAATATGGATATCCGAGGTCTACCCATAGCATGGTTCTCATGGATACTTTTAATCTTTTAATAAATGGAATCCCATGGTCAATTATTTCTCAAAACCCCTTCCTCTAACGAACCTTCTATGTCTAGATACTTCTTATACATGGGTAGACATTTTAAACCTAAATAGACTTGTCCATGCCTAATTTTAGTTTAAAATATATCCATACTTCAAAAATAAATAGCAGACTACTCCCTCTAAGGATAGTTGCCACATCAAATTAAAAGTTGCTTAAGGTAGACTGCTCCCTCAAAAGATAGCTATGAAAAAAATAAAATAGACCACTCCCTCGAAGGATGGCTATAACAAATGTTCATTTGAAACTTCCCACATCGATCAGCTTTAGCAAACTTATAAAAGCAATAAAGTAAAATCCAAAATCAATAGGCCACAATTAGCTTTTATATCTACTAATTGTAGACTTCCTGCATCAATCCATCTACCTACTATCTAATCAAGTTGCAATCAACTTTTATTAGATAAGTAGACTTCTCACATCGATTAGTCTACCTATTATCTAATTAAGCTACAATCAACTTTTATATCACAACTAGACTTCTCGTATTGATCAGTCTACACATTATTATACAACTTACCAGAGGCATGGACTTGTCTATTGGGGTTATTTGGTCACCTATGGAAAATACAATCACTACACTACCCATAGATTCCATTTTCCTCTACCCACTGATTCAAATCCCTACCTATCACCTAACAATGAATATAAATGATTATGAGCTTACTTGGCACGAAGTGGTTAAGATACTGATTTTCTTAATACAACATGCTCTTACAAAACATTTGATGGATTTATGTTCACTAAGTTGATCCTTCTATGGATTCTTATTATTCAGTTCTCACTAGCAAGAGGCACCATGCTCCTTGTCTTATCCAAACATGTGGATGTAAATGTTAACCTTACCTATGCCACACCCATACCCTCATATCATTAACCAAACATCACAATTTTTTTAACATTTTAAATCATTAACTAAACATCACATTTTATTTAACATTTCAAATCATTAACCAAACATCACATTTTATTTAACATTTGCCCCAAACATATGTAAAATTAACATCATGTGATCTATAAACCATAATTTCAAAATGAACATACAAAATTACATTATGATTAACCCATAAAAACATCATCATCATATGGAAATGACATCAAACCTAATACCATCAATGAAAGAGTGTCATAATCAAAACTTCCACATCAATAAACATCAAATCACCATATCATTCTATAAGCATCATATCATAAATCAGAATCACATGCCTAAACTATGCAAAATAATCATCAACATCATACATATCCTACATAAATAATCATCTCATAAAGCATGAACACAATATAAACTCATCTCAAAATACACCTATATATATGTGTGTGTGTGTATCAACAAATGAACCTATCTATCACTCACATATACATCTCACATTTCAGCATACAAGCCAGTGTCAAAATATCAAAATACATCACATAAGATCTCTACTCATGACCCTAGAGCACCTAAACTAGAACCACTAGCACCTATACATGTACATATACTCATACTTATCCCAAGTGGAGGCCCTATCGATTGACCTACTGCCATATCCCACTAACCTAGTATTGCAAGTGTCACTCCACCAACCATGCCAACATGATACTCTCCCCATCTCTACTCATTAGGACATTGTGCTAACATAATGCCCTCATAGTAATGTAACTCTTGTATGGCCACTAGGTACTTGGCCTGTGTCACAAAACCTAGAGGTTTCATTACTACTCCACTAGGCTATCATAGAGAGTCCCTCTCTTGAGTCACCAAGCTAAGTGAGGTCCTCACTTGATCCTATTCTCCTATCACTGACACAATTTTCTCTTGTAAACTAGTGACTTTCCCTTGTAAAGTGGCCACCTAACCATGTAAAATGGTGACCTATGCATGTTCCTGGTCTCTTTGTACTATCATTCCACCCAATTATCCCTAAAGAGTGGTAATTTATCCCTAAAGAGAGGCAATTTACCCCTATAACACATTAATCTAGGCCTATGCTGCTATGAATGCTACTACTACTTATGGATCTCCCTGTGTTGGTACCTATCCTAAGTCAACATCCATCGATCATTGCTCACCATCTCCAAAACCAAAATCCATGGCTATATACCTCCCCTAAAACCAAGTGGGGTAATCAACTGTGAACCCAGTACATCCCCATCTCTGAAGGGGAGCTCCTCATGATCTAGTCACTCCTCCGATGGTTATGGCTCAAGTAGGAAGAACTCAACATCCTTCCTCTTATATCTTATAAACTATGGTGGGATACCCTGTACCAAACCAAACTATCATCACACCTATTCAAATGAGATGCACTCTATCTCCACATCATGCCTCCCATAGGCCCATCTTTAGCTCTGCAAAGATAAGGTGTGGAATTTGTATTTGACCCACACTAGCCATGTCCAATATGGCCTCCACACTACATCACTAGGAACTAAGCCCTCCAAAGCTCCTCTAAATTAATCAATATCTTGAGAGCCACCACCCACACCTTGACAGGACCGAAGTTCCCCAAAGCTCTGACACAACTTGTTAGAATTAAGAGCACACATGATTACCATTGTATAAGCAACTTAAGATGCAGAAATAACCAGAAGAACAAATAACTATCAATGAGAAATAGCACAGAATATGAGAGGCAATACACAATTGTATTCAACTCATTACAAAGGAAATTACAATAAAGAGATCACACTCTTCTTCCACCTCTATGAGGCTTCCTCCTCAAGGGCTCCCAGTAATCTTCCCTCCAGAGTAATCTTCTCTCAATAGGTCACAACACACAGCTAACACAAGCTGTTGTTCACCTCATTGTACGTCCAGTACAACCGAGTATGAACCAGTACTCCAAGTAGATCTCACCATGATCTTGCTCCTTGATGTATTGATGTCACCTTGGATCTTGCTCCCCCACCGATCTCCTTTTGACCCTCGCATACACACACCCCTACAGACCAACCTGATCTTACTTATCACATGTAGATCTCCACCATGATCCTGCAACACCTTGCATATCAAACCTGATCTTACATACATGAAGAATCCTACTTGATTCTACCATGGGAAGAACTCACCAAGTTCTACACTTGAGTTCTACACTTGACAATACAGCCCATGAGTCTATTATATAGATCTCATGCATATAATGATTAGACTTGCGGCTCAAGACTCGAACTAGTCTTTATCATGCAAATAACCCATTCACTTAACTAACTATTTGTCAACAGTAGTTCTAGAACTGCCACAGGTGACTGACGTCAGTCCCTATCTGCCTGGAGGTGATCGACGTCGACCGATCCCTGTCGATGTCAGTTTCTTGTACATTGATCCCTGACTGACGTCAATTGTGGCCTACCAACGCCAGTGACTGACATGCTTAGAAACCTCCATGTTTACAGTAAGGTGAAGCTTTTAGCTCCACACCCTAACAATCTCCCACTTGGAGATAAACAGCTGCACCTGTACCTATACCAGTACTTTGTCTAATCTGCATCCTGGCTTGTACTCCTCTTCAAGCTCAATCTTGAAGACTACCCACCACACTCCTTGTGGTGTTAATCTTGTGCTTGAATTTCTTCATTCTCAGCTTACCATCTTCTGCCATTGCTATACTCCCACTCAAACAGAAACCCCTGTGAGTAAACTGTAATCCAAAAACCACTAACTAGATCTGGGCCATCTGTTAGTCAAACTCGCTCTAAGAACGTCCAACCTCGCTCTGATACCATTTGACAGGACCTAGGTTCCCCAAAGCTCTGACACAACTTGTCAGAATTAAGAGCACACATGATTACCATTGTATAAGCAACTTAAGATGTGGAAATAACCAGAAGAACAAATAACTATCAATGAGAAATAACACAGAATATGAGAGGCAACACACAATTGTATTCAACTCATTACAAATGAAATTACAATAAAGAGATCACACTCTTCTTCCACCTCTGTGAGGCTTCCTCCTCAAGGGCTCCCAGTAATCTTCCCTTTAGAGTAATCTTCTCTCAATAGGTCACAACACACAGCTAACACAAGCTGTTGTTCACCTCATTGTACATCCAGTACAACTGAGTACAAACCGGTACTCCAAGTAGATCTCACCATGATCTTGCTCCTTGATGTATTGTTGTCACCTTGGATCTTGCTCCCTCGTCGATCTCCTTTTGACCCTCGCATACACACACCCCTGCAGACCAACCTGATCTTACTTATCACATGTAGATCTCCGCCAAGATCCTGCAACACCCTGCATATCAAACCTGATCTTACATACATGAAGAATCCTACTTGATTCTACCATGGGAAGAACTCACCAAGTTCTACACTTGAGTTCTACACTTGACAATACATCCCATGAGTCTATTATATAGATCTCATGCATACAATGATTAGACTTGCGACTCAAGACTCGAACTAATCTTTATCATACAAACAACCCATTCACTTAATGGACTATTCGTCAACAGTAGTTTTGGAACCGCCACAGGTGACCGACATCGGTCCCTATCTACTTGGAGGTGACCGACGCTGGCCGATCCCTACCGATGTCAGTTTCTTGTACACTGATCCCTAACCGATGTTGGTTGTGGCCTATCGATGCTGGTGACTGACATGCTCAGAAACCTCCATGTTTGCAATAAGGTGAAGCTTTTAGCTCCACACCCTAACACACCTATCATGGCCCCATCTCTCCTCTATCGATAAAAGTTGACCACATAATCTATCAACTGGTACCCCTCTATCGAAAGGCCTAGGGGTCTTAATACTTATATGTACTCAAGTACCTAATAGTGTAAAACAAACCCCATGTTGATGTTGTATCACCTATGAGCCCTAAACCCCCACAACTATCTATATATCTGCACTAGCAAAACCTATGCCCACCCAAATATAACTCCACCAAAACCCCCAACAACAAACCAAGGTATCTCCCTCTAATAGAATCTGATAACATGTAACAAGTAAACATTAACTACAATATAGCCATCAAATGTCTCTCTCCTAGAGCTCTTTGGTATAGTGGCCTAATATTGAAGCCTCCATCCTGGAACTATGTTGTACCTACATCATCCCCATATAACATCTCCAAACACTCATCGATCTCATCCCCTTTTATGTGATAAATGGGATCTCCATGGATGGGTAGATGTGTAATCTAATGTACATCATCTAATAGGAAGGACATCTCTTCCATCGATAGCTAGAAGGTATTAGTCATTGGGTCCCATCTCTCAATGAGGGTGACTATCATCCCAGCATCCTTGGGAAGGCACTAGTAATGGTGTATCCCTCAAAAACCCACCACCCCCATGTGATGCTAGTCCTCCACCAACATCACATCCCTCACCTCTACAAACATTTTGGCACCTGATCTTATAGCTAAATCTACTCCCATGCCTATAATAACATTTATATCATGAATCAAATTAAGAACCTACCCTATTTAAATTACCTACACACACAACTATTTTTTCTCCTGATTTCCTCCATACCCCTATTTTTTTAAGTTGACCCCACCTTTTACTATCCTACCTAGACCCACAAGTACCTCAAAATCATTATATATCAAACTTTAGCTCCTAAATCAACCTACATACTATTCTCCCACCTTAACTAGCACATGCACCTAACCTAACTTTACATGTTTCTAACCCAGCCTAGTTTTACCTATTTCCTTCCCCTAAACTCTACCTGTCACCCAACCCAACTCTACCTCCATTCCATCCCACCTCACCTCTTACCCCATTCCTACCCCAACCCAACTCTTTTCCCAACCAACTCTACCTCCCATCCATCCCCACTCACCTCTTACCCCTTTTCTACCCCAACTCTCCTCATCCCAACCCAACTCACCAACCAGCCCTCCCAACTCCTCTCTCCAACCCAACCCATTGACCATTAATGATTCTCACCAGCCATCGATGGTCGCTATTCGATGATCATTGATAATGTGGTTTGACCCCTTGACCTCCTCATAAAACCCTAACTCCCTCTAAACCACCCATAACTTCCTCTCTCTAACCTAACACATTTATACTTACCTCTCTATAAATAATACACCCCCCATAACATCTAATATTATAAATAAAAACTATAAATAGCTAAACCCTAATGCCAAACCTCAAAACCCATAGTTCCCTAATTTAGCCTACTTAGTTATCTTTTTTACCATTTAATTTACACATTACAATTCACTTCTAATTTAAGACATAGCCTACCTCATTTCATGATCAGTGGCATCACCTCATTTCGCATCCTACAACTTTTTCTACAACACCTCTAACATCCATCTTGACCCCACCATCTCTCTCCACCACCAATCTCCTCTTACCAACTCATTAGTACATTCCATTACTAGACACTCTTCTTACCACTACTCAGAGAACATGAATCACAAAGCTCCAATTTGTAAATGAGGATAACTTGGGCCCTCATTGACCTTTTTTCCATGGTTTTAGGGTTTTAACCCATCCATTAATGGTTAGATAACCATTAATGGTTCTAACATCCTCAACAGTGGACCTTAACCATCATTGGTTAACCCTAACCATCGATGGTTAGGGTTTAGCTTTCTAAGATTTTTTCTTTCCTTCTTGTCACCTCAACTAAACTCTTGACCTACCTCCACATGAGGCAACCCATTCTTACCTCATCAAGAGTCCCTTCACCCAAATACCAAGAACTACATTAGGCCTGAAGACCATATTGGATTCATTTTCTACCAGACTATGTAGGAAATCTCCTCTTGCCTCGTGCATTAGGAGTCAGCTCAACCATCCCTTCCCAACTAATAACCTGACCCATTTACCTTTACCTATCTTGACATTGATACCAACCTCTTTGTATACCTTGTGGTGACTTTGCTTTGGTCATACTAACTGCCTTGACCAAATTTCCCATAATGGAACTTTTAAATACATGCACTCCCACATGCGTGACCTGAACATTTGTGTTCTTTTCAAGAGCACTTCCTACCCTAGATACATAAGTAAACACCAACCCTTTTTAGGACACATGATGATTATGACCTGATAAGTAATGCCCAATACTATGGATTGGTTACCTTCTCACTTATCCTAAGACATGACCTTATTGATCCTAATATGGCAATATTAGTCTTTACATGCTCTTAACTCTCACACTTCATCTCACTCTATGCATGGTAGGGTCAACAACCTTGTGACCTCCCTTTTACCTTTTGTCAAACCCTGACCCAATTTACTCATACCTCATTGACTCCTAGTTTGAGGGGGAATATCTTCTCCCTCCCACACTTAGGGCAACTAGACATATACCTTGATCAATCACCTATTTTTGTTCTATATCTTGCTTAAATATACTTAAAAAAAGGGGAAAAATATAAACATTTAAAAACTACAAAATAATAGTTTTTATTGTCATCTTGACCTATGGACCCCACCTAACCTACTAGCACTTGTTTATGACTTCATTATGTCAAAATACCCTCTGAACATATCACTTAAGTCAGGCCCTTTTCACCCATTTGCTCATGGCCCTTGATTGTCATCGATTAGGGTAACCATCGACAATTGACCCTAACCATCGATGGTTGTGGTCATAAACCTTACCTTAAGCTTCAAAATCATGCCAACTTTGTTTAAGAATAACACATTCCAAAATGGCAACTTGATTTAAAACTAGATTTTATAATTAAATGAAAATAGGCATCTTTATCCTCTCAACTTATTAACTTTCCCTCAAAGCTTCTCTCCTCACTTAGAAATTTTTAGCTATAAATGCAAGGCTCTTAGAGGGGTTTCGGGATCTAAAAAATTGCATCCAAATTCACTTATTCTCTTTATGTAGGCATCTAAGACCGTGAAGCTCTATCCACATGACTTTTGAAGGCAAGAGTATTATTATGCTATTCAACTCTCTTTAGGTTTCAACTATCATCCACTTGGCATCATACAGGTATCATTTACTTGTTTTAACATTTTCTTCTATCATTTGAGTTTTTTATCTTGATCAATATATTTGTATATCCTTCCTTATCTATAGCACCCATATTCCTCATTTTACCCCTCAATTACCTCATTTTAACCATCTTTTTAATCCTCCACAAGCACCTATAGGAAACCATCAATGGTTGTTACAACCATCATCGATCACAACAACCGTCATTGGCTACCTAACTGTCACTAGTCAAGTCCATTTGTCATCGGTCACCTTGACCGCCGATGGTCACTATCAGAGAAAATAATAGATTGTTATTTTCTGCCCCTTTCATCCAATCAAACCCTTATTTCTATTCCTGACTTGTCTTCAGAGTTTGCTCCGATTCTCTAGACCTGCCCTTAATACACTTGTGCATCATGTCTTTTATCAGGTATGTTATTTGTTTTCATGCATATCTACTTTTTTATCATTTGAATGTAAGTATATTTATTATATAATTTTTGACTTAATTATCTTAAAAGTGGATTGATAGCCTTCTAGATAGCCTTGTGCTTCTCATATTTAGCATACATTAGGCAATCCACTCAACCTACCATCTAACAACACTCTCTTCTAGTATTCTTGTGATTTGTAGGTTATCCTCCCTAGCTAAAGAGGAGTTCCCATATCTATCTAGATCAATGTGTGCATTATACCAATTCATCCACACACCTTAATACTCACTTTCTTTTATCTAATTTTAGAACTAAGAAATGAAAGAAAGAAATTGAAACACATATTTTCCAAAAGTATTATGCTAAGTCTTCTTTTAATTTATACTTGTAGGAGTATGGAGTCTCAAGGAAATGACAAGTGTTTATTTTATGAGATTAAATTTAAAAATCATGTTGGCATCATTGACAGTCATGAGGATATCATTTGACAGTCATGCAAATGTCAAATTTAACCTTGGCAATGGCTAAATTATTGAATTAAATTTGATAGTCATGTGGATGCATTTGATGATCATGAGGACATCATTTGACAATCATGTAAATGTCAAATTTAACCTCATAAATTACCCATTTGAATTCAAATCAAGATTCTATGGTGTGCATCCACTCGATCCCACTTAATCGAATGATGTGAGAGTGAGTTTAAATGTTAAACTCTATAAGTATGATAATTTTCACCATCAGAAGAACCCAAAACATAGATCTAATGACCCATAGGAAAAAGTAGGGAACACAATACATAAAGCTCAAAATCCCCGAGTAGATGCCAAGTGGCACACATATGAAGTAGATAAAAATAGGAAATAACAAGTGTCAAGCATATAGGAGTTAATAAGCCAAAATCACAAATATAATGAACTATGTTAACTTGGAAATAAACATATTGATGGTGCAAGTGTAATATGGAATTTTCAAAGATCTTGGACTCAATCAAGTGCTAACACGTGCCACATTTCAAAAGATAATAAGGCATTATAAACAGAATACTTAGATCTTTGGACACTTGATCCATATCTATCAATAGACATTGGGTCTCACAGTTAAGCTAGAGTATGAATACACATGTCTTAATCTGAATGGTGAATATAAAAGTGAATATCTAGATTCTATAAAAAGTATGGGCAAGCATGAAATACACAGTTTAGATTAGTGATGTCTAATAGTAGTACCACTAGTTCTAATACATTGGTAAATTGATTTTGGTACTTCATGCATATGTCAGAGTTCCATTTTGAAGGTGGCTAATCTAAAAGATCAATAGGTTGTTCTCATAACCTATGAAAGGAGGCATGTATAGTTTTGATAAATAGTGCATCAATTTCTAGTTTACATATAGTTCAAGATATAATTATTAAAAATTACCTCTATATTTTTACACGTGCACATGTTCCATAGATTTTACAAAGGCTATTTTAAACATATAACTTTAAGAAGAATTTTATATGGTTTTAAACCATATTTAGAACTCATGTTCTGACTATCACATGTAATGACCTTGCATGAACTTGGAGGATGAGGTGACCCCTTCCCCAAGTGTATATAAACAATTATAAGCCAACTTGAATTTTTGTTAGAGAATTTTAAATACAAGAGTATCATCAATTTTGACTATCAGCGAATGTGTTTGTGTATTTTCTTTCTAATTTCTATGTAATTAGTTGTTACTTTCTTTTATTTTATAAATCAATAATATTTAGTGTGCGAAAGTTGTGAATGGATTCTTGATTATTTTGATTGATATACTAATATGTAGATGTGAAACGGCTATTAAAATATTGGTAAATATATTGGTTAGGATAGTCAAGTTTAAATTGATTCATAATTTTGATTATGCATGAGTGCTTTCTTGGATGTAGTTTTATGTGTGTGTATAACAACTACCTCAAATACTTTACTAGTCTGAGCCATAATCTCTTAATTAAGGGTGGGAAATAGTTTCTCTAAAAGGAGAAACCATTCTCTAAGGCTTGTGAATTTCTTACATCTTTATTTCCTTGGACTTCTTAGTCATGTCTAACTATGTATCTATAATTGCTACTAGTAATAGGCATATGTTCAGAGAGCACTTGTCTTTTTAGAAACTAGCTAGAGAAGTAGTTCCTAAAAACCACATTAGCTTTCTTTTCTACCTTACCTCTCCCTCCTTTTTTGAGTTTGTTTTGAGATCTTCCCACTCTAGATTAGCAACCATCAACCCATCCAAATCACACAGATATTCATAATTCTTTAGGAACCACACCTTCATCAAAAAATCTTGTCAACAACCTACATGCCCTACACATTATTCTATCAATAGGTTGTAACAAATTGCATATCGACAACTCATGCCTTGGAGTGTATTTTATCTCCATTGAGATCATTAAATGTTAGAGGCTACCTCATTATGGCTATGGTGTGCATAAAACCCACACCAATAGTTCCCTACTTTAAAATTGAGGTCATGTGGGTGTCATTGATAGTAATGAGGATGTCATTTAATGGTCACATGAACATCAAATTTAACTTTGGAAATAACTAAATTATGGAATTAAACTTTATAGTTACACGGATGTAATTTGATGGTCATGAAGAGATCATTTGATGGTTACATAAACATTAAATTTAACCTCATAAATTACCCGTTTGGATTCAAATCAATATCTTATGGTGTGTGTCTGCTCGGGACCATTTGATTGAATGATGCGAGAGCGAGTTGAAATGTCAAAGATCTATGAGAGTGACAAGTGTCACCATCATGAGAGCCTAGAACACATATTCAATGACCCACAGGAAGAAGTAAAGAACCTAGTACATAGAGATCAGAAGCCTCGATCAACTACCAAGTGGCACACATATGAAGTAGAGCAAAACATGAAATGACAAATGTCAAGCATATAGGAGTCAATGAGCCAAAAGAATAAATCCAGTAAATTGTATTAACTTGGAAATAAATGCATTGATGGTGTGAGTTTAATATGGACTTTTCAAATATCCTAGACTTAATCAAGTGTTGACATGTGTCACATTTTAAAAGCTAATAGGGCATTATAGACAGAATACTTATATCTTTGGACACTTGACCTATATCTATCAATATACATTGGGTCTCACATTGAAGCTAGAGTATGAACATGAATGTCTTAATTTGAATGGTGAATATAAAAGTGAAGATCCAAATTCTATAAAAAGCATGGGCAAGCATGTAATACATAGTTTAGATTAGTCATGGCTAATAGTAGTACCACAAGTTCTAAAATATTGGTAAAGTGATTTTGGTACTTCATGCATATGTCAAAGTTCTATTTTCAAGGTGGATAATCTGAAAGATCAATAGGTTGTTGTCAAAACCTATGAAAAGAGGCATGTAAAATTTTGATAAATGGTGCATCAATTTCTAGTTTACATATGGTTCAACTTATAATTTTAAAAAATCATCTCTATCTTTTTACACATGCACATGTTTCATAGCTTTTGAAAAGGCTATTTTAAATGGATAACTGCAAGTAGACTTTTATACAATTTTAAACCACAGTTAAAACTCATGTTTTAATTATCATATGTAATGACCTTGCATGAACTTGAAAGATAACGTGACCCCTGTCCCAAGTCTATATAAATAATTATAATCCAACTTGGATTTTTGTTAGAGAATTTTGAATATAGGAGCAACATCAATTTTGATCATCAGTGAATGTGTTTGTGTATTTTTTTTCCAATTTTTTTGTAATTATTTATTACTTTCTTTGGTTATATGTTTTAATAATATTTAGTGTCCAAAAGTTGCAAATAGATTCTTGATTATTTTGATTGATATACTAATCTATAGATGTGCAACAGTGATTGAAATATTGGTAAACATATTGGCTAAGATAGTAAAGTTTAAATTGATTAATAATTATGATTGTGCATGAGTGATCTCTTGGATGTATTTTTTTGTGTGTGTGCAACAGCTACCTTAGATACTTCACTAGCATGAGCCATAATCTCCTAATTAAGGGTGTGCAATATCTACCCTAAAAGGAGCAACCTTTGTTTGAGGCTTGTGAATTTCCTACATTTTATTTCCTTAGACTTCTTATCCATGTCTAACTGTGTGTGTGTGTGTAATTACTGCTAGCAATAGGCATAGGTTATGAGACCACTTGTCTTTTTAGAAACCATTCAAGGAAGTAGTTCTTGAAAATCACAAAAGCTTTCTTTTATGCCTTACCTTTCACTCCTTTTTTGAGTTTGTTTTAAGATCTACTCACTCTAGATTAGAAACCATCCACCCATCCAACTCACATAGAGATTCACAATCCTTTAGGAACCACACCTCCATCAAAAACCCTTATCAATAACCTACATACCATACCTGCTATTTCATCAAATAGTTTTAGCAAACTGTATACCTATAACTCATGCCCTAGAGTGGAGTTTACCTCCATTGAGATCCTAAAACATTAAAGGCTACCTTGTTATGGCTATGGTGTGTATAAAACCCATACCAATAGTTCCCTACTTTAAAACTGAGGTTGCATAGTTGTCATTGACAGTCATGAGGACATTATTTGATGGTCACATGAACGTCAAATTTAACCTCAACAAAAGCTAAATTATGAAAATAAATTTGATAGTCCCACAAATTTTATTTGATAATCATGAGGACATCATTTCATGGTCATGTGAACATCAAATTTAACCTCATAAATTACCCATTTGGATTCAAATCAATATCCTATGATACACATCCACTTAGGTCCATTTGATTGAATGATGCGAGAGCAAGTTGAAATGTCAAAGCTCTATGAGAGTGACAACTATCACCATTATGAGAGCCCATAACACAAATCCAATGACCCACAAGAAAAAGCAAGGAACTCAGTATATAGAGATCAGAAGTCCTGAGCAGTTTCTAAGTGCCACACATATAAAGCAGAGAAAAATAAGAAATGACAAGTGTTAAACATATAGGATTCAATGAGCCAAAAGCACAAATCCAATTAACTGCATTAACTTAGGAATAAGGAGATTGATATTGCGAGTTTAATATAGATATTTCAAAGATCCTAGACTCAATAAGGTGATAACACATGTCACATTTTGAAATATAATAGGGCGCTATAGACAGCATACTTAGATCTTTAGAAACTTGAGCTATATCTATTAATAGACATTGGGTCTCACAGTTAAGCTAGAGTATGAACATGCATGCCTTAATTTAAATGGTGAATATAAAAGTGAGGATCTAGATTCTATAAAAAGCACAGATAAGCATGCAATAAACAATTTAGATTAATCATGGCTAATAGTAGTACCACTAGTTCTAAAACATTGGTAAAGTGATTATGGTACTTCACGCATATGTCAGAGTTTCATTTTGAAGGCGAATAATCTAAAATATCAATAGGTTGTTCTCACAACCTATGAAAGTAGGCATGTATAGTTTTGATAAATGGTCCATCTATTTCTAGTTTACATATAGTTCAAGATATAATGGTTAACAATTACCTCTATTATTTTACAGATGCACAGGTTGCATAGATTTTTCAAAGGCTATTTTAAATGGATAACTGCAAGTAGACTTTTATATGGTTTTAGACCACATTTAGAACTCATGTTCTAACTATCACATGTAATGACCTTGCATGAACTTGGAGAATGAGGTGAAACCTTCCTCAAGTCTATATAAACAATTGTAATCCAACTTAGATTTTTGTTAGAGAATTTTGAATATAAGAGCAACATCAATTTTGATTGTCAATGAATGTGTTTATGTATTTTCTTTCCAATTTTTGTGCAATTAGTTGTTACTTTATTTGGTTGTATGTTTTAGTAATCTTTAGTGTGTAAAAGTTATGAATAGATTCTTGATTATTTTGATTGATATACTAATTTGTATAAGTGCAACAGTGATTGAAATATTGGTAAATATATTGGTTAAGATAGTCAAGTTCAAATTGATTCATAATTTTGATTGTGCATGAGTGATTTCTTGGATGTAGTTTTTTGTGTGTGTGCAACAACTACCTCATATAGTTCACTAGCTCAAACCATAATCTCCTGATTAAGGGTGTGAAACATTTGTCCTAAAAGGAGAAACCTTTGTCTAAGGCTTGTGAATTTCTTACATCTTTATTTCCTTGGACTTCTTAGCCATGTCTAACTGTGTGTGTGTAATTATTACTAACAATAGGTATAGGTTCTAAGAGCACTTATCCTTTTAGAAACCATCCAAGGAAGTAGTTTCTGAAAACCATAGAAGCTTTCTTTTTTACTTTACCTTTCCCTCCTTTTTTTAGTTTGTTTTGAGATCTATCCACTCAAGATTAGCAACTAGTTGCCCATCCAACTCACATAGAGATTCACAATCCTTTAGGAACCATACCTCTATCAAAAAACCTTGTCAACAACATACCACATACCTAAAACTCATGCCCTGGAGTGGATTTTACCTCTATTGAGATCCTAAAATGTTAGATGCTACCTTGTTATAGTTATGATGTGCATAAAACCCACACTAATAGGTTGATTGATTCAAAGTTATACTAGATGGAAGTTTAAGCTTGTGACTTGTAATTCATGTTCATGGTGGTTTCTAATCAAGTTTAAAAATTTAAATATTCTAAACCAGTCATGAAAGTTGACCTATTATTAAAAGGCTTAATACTGAAGGTAGTGAGAAAAATAGGCAGAAGTGAGAATGACATTAGGGATGAGTTGTCATGGATTAGGAATGGATAAAATTACATGGGGTTATTTTTCAAACCTTATAACACATGGCCAAATTGGTTAGATGTTTTGGAGGTAAATGAAAATGTTGAAAATATTATTCACAAGATGACATGTCTAGTGAAGATGAGATAGTTAAGATGTAAAGTTGAGAGATTAGTATGCAAGACCAAAATTGTCACTAGACCATGATATCTCTCTATATGAGAGTTACATAATGATCTCATAGCATCACAAACATGTATCAATAGTTCATAAAAGTGTCCACATAAATACTTAAAGTCATAATCATCGTGACTAGTTCTCAAGGCAGAATGGTAGTTCTGGGTATGCAAGATGGAGTGATGAGTTTGAGATGGTATACCATGAGTTAATGTATCTAGTGCACATGTTTAAGTTTTTTGGGATATATATGACCTATACATGATTTATATAAGGTTGAGATTCACTTTAAGAGGTTATAATATGTAAACAAAAATGGCTTATCTGGATGTGTAAGAACTATGAGAGAGAAGTTTAATAAATTGATTTGTAAGACCAATAGTTAACACTATATAATGTGATATATCTGATTGAAGATGTGTGCAAACCTTATTATGAGTAGTGCTTATGATATGTTCCAAGTAAAGAATTATACTAAAATGTGGTTTGGACCTATATGGATGTTATGAGGGGTTTATTTGAGGTGTGTGTGAAGTTTCTCATCCGTGTATAGAGGCTCAATAAGTTTCAAGAGGGCTAAGTGTAACATGTTGCTTGAGAAGACCTAATTGCATTAGGTCTCCTTTAAGCCCAATAGTGGTTTTAGTCCTCACTAGTGGTAACCAACCTATGTAGTGGTTGTTTTATGTATGAAATGTGTTATCTGACCCATTTTAAGGGTAATCCAAGTGTGTATAGGTTTGTGTCTGACCAAGGTGTATGAAAGCAAAATACTAGTATAAGAACAAGACCTAATTGGCTTGATTATGTGTGTAAAAGAGTAGACACCAATGAGAGAATAAGAGGGAAGATAGTGAAGGAGTAGGAGGTCTTAAAAACCATCAGAATAGGGGAGTAATACTATGATGAATATATAACCAATTTGTTGTATGTGGATGTCAATTTTAATTGACCTAATATGCCTTGTAAGAGGCATATTGAGTGAAGAAGCCTAAGAGGCTATTTTGAAAAGGATAGAGGGTTGAGAAGAGCTAAATGAGTTAATTATATTTTGAGATATTATTAGAGCTACAATAGCGATGTCTTCTTGATATATGAAAGTGAGTGAAATTCAGATAGAGAAGATAGAGAGCTGAAGAAGAGGACACCATCTATTAGTTGAGTAATAAGATTTTTTAAGGTGATTAAGTTAGTATTAGCTAAATTAGTACTTTTTCAAGAAGGAGTGAGAGTTGCCTTGTAAGTTGGTGGTTTCAAAAGTGTTCTTTAAGTGGTTGGGTTAGTGTTAAGTCACTTAGGGGGTTGGTTCCTCCTTGCAATTTGGTTTTTGTTAAAGGCTTAGCTGAGTTGGTGCTTGATTAGTGAGGGTTTGGTGTTCCTTGTGGGGTTGGTGCCTCACTAAATATTGATTTATTTCTTATAGGACTATAGTCCAAGATGTGTTTCAGTGGGTTTGATTCCCCATGAGGTTTTTCCACATATCTCTTGTGTTCATATGTTATATGCATAGCCTAAAATTCAAGCTTGTGGATTAAAATATCTAATTTAATCACTCAAACTTTAAACCACTATGTAAAGTCTAGAGCCATTAGAATTTAATGAAAATAGATGAATAATCCACAAAAATAGCATTAGAATCCTAAATCATAGTGATATACACCATGATCAAATGAATTCAAAACAAGTGGATGAGATTGATTACCTTAGACTCAGAAATTGTACATTATGATGCTTGATCAAGGATGTTGGATGCTTGTGATTAAAGGATTATATCGACATGGATTTGTTATGGATTCCTAAGGTGACATGAGAATAGTTAGCTCTAATGGAGGATTTATGTGGTTTAAATAGATTTTGGAGGGAAAGATCAGTGGATGAGATTTTAAGTGGGATGAAGGAGATCAAGGGTAGAGAATTATAATGAATTTAAAATTCCTTGGAAACCTCTAGATTTAGAGGCTTCTAGAGAGGAGGGGTGACGATAGAGAAAGTTCTAGATTTGGAGGGTTATAGAATCCTTATTAAGGATTAATGATTATTACATGGGGGATTAGATATGGATTAAGCGGGTGATTAGGGATTAGGTGTGTAGGAGATCCTAGGCATAGGCTAGTAGGTGGGCCATTGGGAATTTAAAATTACCAAATAATAGGTAAGTGGGATTAGGATGGGATAATGAGGATTTAGGATAGATTAATTGATTGGTGGGGATGGATAAGGTTAGTAGATGAATAAGTATATTGATGGGGATCTTAGATAAATGATTAGGAAGGGGGGATATATTAAGATAGGATTAGTTAGATAAGTGGAATTAGTGTCAACTAATAGTGATATTAATGACAATAATGAAGTGAGTGAGTTTAGATACATATAGTATGCTTTTGTGGATGCTTGTTTATGCATTGGTTGATATATGTGTTTAAATGAATACTTCATGAATGATAAGTGAAATTGAATGATTGTTTTAAGGAAACTAATTCACCCCCTAGTGGCTATGCTTCCAACACCTAGGAGGGTTTCATCCCCAAAAAAATGTACTAGTGGAATACACCATTCGGATTGTCTCATCGAGACAAAACCAACTATTATTATTGTGCACAAGGGTGAAAATTTTTGACCTAAAAAAGTGTACCAGCAGAATATATCATTGTGATCATCTCATAGATATGAATCCAATGACTGCTATTTTTCACATGATAAAAAAAATTAGATTTTTTTTTACCCAGAAAAAATTTGTAAAAAGCCCTCACAAACAAAACTATGGTGACAAAAAAATCAATTCCTCCCAGATCACAAGTTATGGTTTTTCAACCTTCTAGTGCTAAGGATGCTAGATCTAAAGAAAAAAATGTGTTGCAGAAACTTACCTAAATTGAATCTCTAATACTACTTATAAAGAAACTACTTAGATGATTCACAATAATAGAATTATATATGGCAAAATTAAGAGTAAAATAAGTAGATCCACAACAACGATTGATGAAAGAGTAGAATACTTGAATATTATGACTGAGCCACTTTGAGGGAAAACCTCCATAATAATGTAATAAGAGTAATATTCATAATATGATGATAAAACATTAACCACTACCTCCTGTATATACTCTACTTAGCCATGGTGTGAGGAACCTATTGTACATATTTATGATATAGAAAATAATGGAATAGTAAAAATAACTTCATAAAATAACTTAAAATAATTCAGATATGTTATATTGATCTTAGGCCACTTCAAGGGGAAAACCTCTTTTGAGCAAGCTCAATATAATAATATTCATAATCTTTTCATTGGGCCTCAATACTTAAATACTAATTATATTCTAGCAACTAATACTTCCTAGACATGTGGGATAATTCAATTATACTACTTACTTAAATACTAATTCTATTCTAGCAACTAATACTTCCCATACATGTGGGATAATTCAATTATACTACTTACTTAAATACTAATTCTATTTTATCAACTAATACTTCTCTTGCATGTGGGATAATTAAAATATACTAAAGGGATGACTTACAAAGCATATGCATCCATAATGACTAATACACTAACAAATTCAAAGAGAAGGGTAGGAACACATGTTCTTAACATCATCTCTCCCTTAGAAAAAGCTTTGTCCTTAAAGCTCCAGCTATGGAAATCATTACTGAAGTTGGAATAATGGTTCAAATGTGGCATCTTTAAGTTGCATATTATGCCACTAGATTAAGACTTTAATGATGCAGTGGGAGTAAAGTTGGCAGGTGCACCTATTTAGGATAGCTTCTAGTTTGAGAAAGATGGAGCCTTCATTATCAAGTTTAGGTAAAACTATCTGCACTCTAATGGTAGGTCCAAGAACTTTCTTCAAACAGGAGATATGAAAGACTAGGTGAATTCAGGAGGAAGGTGGAAGCTCTAAATTGTAAGCAATAGACCCAATCTATTGGAGAACCTTATATGTCCCATAAAAATTTGGGGAAAGATTATGATGCCCTTTTAATTTTAAGGAAGATTACTTGTACGATTACAGATAAATAAAAACCATATCACTAGGTTGAAAGGTGCACTTGAAGTGGTGTTGATTTGCCTATTACTTCATTTGGTTATATGCCAGATGGAGATTATCCCATAGTATGTTGAGAATTTGATCCTAATGACAAAGAGTAGTGTCAAATGCCTAAAGTGGGGAACTAACGAATGTATTAGGGAGTAATGTTGGGGGTGCTTGACCATAACCTACTTCATATGGAGTCATTTTAGTAAAAGTGTGGTATGAGTTATTATACCACCATTATACAAGGGGGAGCCATTTTTTCCAATGGTTCTATTATTTTGATAAAAATTAATGAAGGAATATTTCCAAGCATCTATTGATGATTTCTATCTAGCCATAGGTTTAGGGATGATACCCAAATCTCATCTTTAATTTTGTGCCTTTGCATCAAAATAGCTCTTTCCAAAAATGGCTAGTGACAGTTGCATCACAATCAGAGAGAATTAAAGAATGGATGTCATGAAGATGGAAAATTTGATCCAAAAAAACTTGTGTGACCATGGAGGTTGTATAAGGGCGGTTGAGGGCACAAGAATGACTATATTTGGAGAGGCTATTGAACATGACTAGGATCACTATTTTGCTACTATATTTAGGGAGCCCCTTAATGAAATCCATAGAAATATTAGTCTAAATCCTAGTAGGGATGGGCAAGGTTTCAAGCTAACTAGGAATTATTGTGGTTTCACCTTTGTTGCATTGTCAGGTATCACATTCGACCACCATCTATTTAATTTCCCATTTCATCCCCTTCCAAAAAAAGTTTCAATGTGCCCACTCATATGTTTTAATACATCTTGAGTACCCTACTAATGGAAAAGTATGGATTTCATAGAATACATCTTGATGAAGGTCTATGTTATTGGGAAGCACCAAATGACCCTTGTAATGCAAAGAATCACCATCCCATGAATAATGTGGTACTATAGAGGGGTTAATGGTTAATTATTGAATGAATTGGGGTAAATAGGGATCATGTGCATACCCTTGGTGTATAGATTCCAACCAATTTAAAATGGGCATGGAGATGGTAGAAAGTGAATTATGGTCTTCGACTGTGCAGGAGAGAGCATCTATAACTACATTGTCTTTACCCTTATTGTAAGTGGTCTCATAATCATAACCCATGAGTTTGCTAACCTATTTTTTTTGTGTCATGGATGAGACCCATTATTCCAAGAAGTATTTCAAACTTTGGTGATTAGTTTTAATGCAAAAATAACTCCCAAGTAAGTATGGCTACCATTTTTGTACTGCATACAAAATGGCCATAATTTATTTTTCATATGTAGATAAAGCCAAATTTTGTTTAGAAAGGGAATTTTTAGTGAAGGCAATGGGATAATATTCTTAGAGAAGAACAACACCAAGGTCATTGCCACATGCATCACTTTCAATGATGAAAGTTTTGGTGAAGTTAGGCATGACCAAAATTGGTGTGCTATACATATCTTGTTTGAGTGCCACGAATGCCTAGTTAGCTATAGCATCCCATGTGAATGCATCCTTACTCAATAAGAAAGTTATAGGAGTTATGATCTTGTCATAATCCTTGATGAGCTTATGATAGTATCTTATAAGGCCAAGAAAGCCACGAAGCCTCTTGAAGTTCACTGGTTGAGGCCAATATTGCATGACATTGATTTTATCTAGACCTATGTAGACCCCATCGACTAAAACAATGTACCCTAGATACTCAACTTATTCTTGATCCAAAAAACATCTGGATTGCTTGGCACATAATTGATTATCTTATAGAAGTTGTAATGCCATATACGTATCTTGGAAATTTTCATCTCATGTGTGGCTATACTTCAAAATATCATCAAAGAAAACCAAATAAAATTGATGGAGGAAGCGCTGAAAGATTTTATTCATTATGGCCTAAAATGTTGAAGGGGCATTTGTAAATCCAAATGGCATGACCAAGAAATCATAGTGACCCTCATGAGTGTGTAAATATATCTTTAGAATATCATCAACATGCATGTAGATTTGATGATATCCATAATGAAGATCCAATTTGGAGAAAAAATTTGCCCCATGGAGCTCATCAAGAAGCTCATTGATGACTAGAATTGGAAACTTGTCTTTGATAGTGAGGTGGGTAAGGGCACAAAAGTTAATTTAAAGACACCACGACCCATATTTTTTATGGATAAGAAGAACTAGGGAGGATTATGGGCTGGTGCTTGGGTGAATAACTCTAGACTTGAGGAGTTCCCACAATAGTTGTTCAATCTCAGTTTTTTATAGATAGGAATAGCAATATGGCTAGATGTTGGGTGGGATGTTTCTTGGAAGGAGTCAAATATGATGATTTTCAGGAGAACTTGAAGGCAGAAAACCTAATGTCTCTATAAATATGGTTTCATGCTTGTTAAGGATGGATTTCAAATAATTAGGGTAGTCATTAAAAGTGGGGAGTTGGAGTTAGATGGAGTGAAGCTGGGCAATGACCCCATATGAACCTTTATTTGGAAGCTTTTCCATGCAATAGGAACTAGTGATGTTAGTAGATCCAAGAAATAACCATTTTAAGGTGTATTTCTAACCACTATTAATGAATTACATCCAAATCTTAGATAAGTCCCATACAATAGGTCCTAACATGCAGAGTCACTTCACCCCTAGGACCAAATCACATCCCCCTAAGGGTAGGGCAAACATATTTGAGTGAAGTGTGTAATTGCCTATCATGATACACATATTATGACACTTCCCTTTATAGGGAAATGTTCCCCCATTATCAATCATGATTATAAAGTTGGAACAAAGGTTTATAAAGTAATTTGTGTGCTTAGTAATGTAGGGATCAATAAAATTATACATGTTGCCAGAGTCAATCAGGATTGTGAGAGGAATTTTTTTAATAACCCCTTGAACTTCATAGTTTGAGGGGTGGTCACACATGTGAGTGTATGGAGAGATATCTCAAGTTGATTTTCCTGAGCCATGGATTCATTAAAGGGGATTTGTTCTACTTGAGGATCTTAGAATTCTTGGATATTAGGCTCACTGTCTTGATCTGGTAGTGAGTCCACATCTAGAAATTAAATATTTTATGTGATGCATCGATGACCCTTAACCCATTTGTCATCATAATTATAGCACAACCATTTATCCTTATGATCCCACATCTCTACCTCAGTAAGATGTTTGACGAGTGTGGTTATGGCTGGTTGTTGGTTTGTTGTGTTCTTTATGGGTGGAAAAGTGAGAAGTTGATGTCGCACTAAAATTTTATCTTGTGCTAACTTAGCCAGACCCAAGACATCAATCAAGTTAGTGGGATAAAACATTTTCACCTCTAATTGGATTATCTCTTTGAGGCCACTAATGAAACAAATCTTGAATAAGTCATCTAATAACCCTTCAGTGTGATTAGCCAATTTTTCAAATTCAATTTGATAATCATGAATGGTGCCTATCTGGCAAAGTTTAGTGAGAGCTCTTATAAAGTCCTTGAATGCCTAAGGGCCAAACCTACCTAGAAGTAATGATGTAAAGGTTTTCCAATCATTTTCATCATTCAACTTGAGATACCAATGGTACCATTGAAGTGCTTATTATTCCAAGTGAAAGGAAGCAATTGGGACTTTGTTGACAGAATAAGTATTATGAAGGTTAAAGAATTATTCTGCTTGATATATCCATCTAGTAGGATCTATACCATTGAACCATGGAAAGTACAACTTAGTCCCACATGATGTGTGTGGAGTAGAGAAACTATTCTCTAAATAATACTCCTTCTACCACTTATTGAGGAGAAGTTTATTCTGTTGATTTAGTCCATATACCCTATCCATTAACTCAATGACCTAAGATTTCAATGAGGCAAGTTCTTCCTCCATGATTTTTGTGCCTATGCGGTTGACTATCATAACCATTTTTTTACAAGGCATAGAAAAACAAGTTTTAAGACACAGTTAGTAAGGCACTTTTTTTATTTGGACTAAAATAAAATGGGTAAAGGTATGTTTACAATTGTTTTTGCATTGTTTGGGTATGATTGATGAGGGTAAGGGCAATTTAGGAATTGAAACATTAAAATTCATCCAAGAGAAATAAAGGAGAATGAAATGGAAAGGAATATTTTGAACAAATTTCAAAGAAAGAGGATAAAAAATTAAGAAGTTATGGCAAAACTTGAAAAAATTAAAAAATAGAATTTATGGCTAATGGAAGTGGAATTAAGAGATGGGACCTCAAGGAATGATATGTGGAGAATGAAATTTCACGTGTCCAAGTAAATTTTGAGAGTCAACAAAGATAGAGATGGAGAGATATGAAAACAAAAAACAAAAAAAAATTACTCTTCTAAAATTGGTTTCTTTGGGTTATGTTATCAAAAGTTTGTCCCTAGGTTTATAGTCACCACTATGCTAATCTGAAACTAGTTTCTCTAGGTTGCTCCTATTAGAAGTCGATCCATAGGTTTTTAGTTACCACAGTACTAATTTGAAACTAATTTTGTTGAGATGCTCTTGTCAAAAGTCTATTCATGGGTTTTTAATTACCACTATGTTAATCTGAAACTGGTTTTTCTGAGATGCTCCTGTCAAAATTTTGTGTGCATAAACTGATATGTTTGATATGGACCCCAAGTTTGTGTAGTTACCTAAAGTTTTTAAGAAATCTCTATGACCACCAATGTTGTCTTAATGAGTATCGCTATCCAAAAAAATTTGGCCATGGATTTACCCCTAAACAATAGCTCTTAGTTTACCTCATAGGTAGGAACTAGTCAATTAGTATGGGGCCATTTATATTTTCATTGGCAAGTCATCTCAATGGGAAATCTATTTTGAGGTTCCTGTGGTACTCTTCACAATGAGTTTTAGGGATATATGCCCAAGTATTTCCCATAGTTATGTGGAGGGGTATTTTACCCTTATTGAAACCTGAAAATAAAGATGTAAAAATAGATACAATGAAAAATATTTCTCTTTTTAAAGGGTGCATCTATTGGAAAGCCCTGTTGTAAAAATAAAATCTCCAAAATCTAGTTGTAGGTTGAGGAAAGTGATGTAATACCAGATGTGAGGAGCTTGCTACATATATTTACAAATTATAGAAAATAATGGAAAAGTAAAAATAACTTCACAAATTAATTTAGAATAATTAAAATATGTTATGTTGATCACAAGCCGCTTCGAAGGGGTAACCTCCTTTGAGCAAGCTCAATACAATAATATTCATCAATGCTTTCATTGGGACTCAATACTTAAATAATAATTATATTCTAGAAACTAATACTTCTCATGCATGTGGGATAATTCAATTATGCTACTTATTTAAATACTAATTCTATTCTATCAACTAATGCTTCCCATGCATGTGGGATAATTAAAATATACTAAAGGGATGACTTACAAATCATATGTATCCATAATGACTAATAAACTAACAAATGCAAAGAGAAGGGTAGGAACATGGGTTCCTAACACATGGTTATTCCATAGGCTGACCATACTAATAACATCAATAAATGAAATAAAGCTAATATGAAGGTGTGTAATCCAAAGTCATCCACACATATCCCTAGACGCACTATAGGTTAAGGAAATAGTATTTATGTATAACTGTAACATGTTCATAAGTAGATGGAGTTGATTCTATAATATAATCATGTTGATTAATACATGAATTAACTATAATGTTCTTTAGAATATGTAAATCATGCTCTTGAATAGTTCTATAGACTATTTCATTACCATGTTATTCAATGATTATGTTAGGAAGTTGTTTAAAAGTAGATGTAAACATCATTTGTCCCAACCAATTTTAATATTAGATTCTTGGAATTTTAACCACTTGATTATCATGAATATATTTAAGACATTTATGCACTGTATAATGCAATTATCTAATATTTAGTATCTAAGGGCATCCTAATAATATATCAAATACCCCTATGGTTGGTAGAACTAATAATGAAGTGGGCACTATGAGAGGTGCCACTTGTAAAGGTAGAACTATATGCCTAAGAGTATTACATGTATGGCCATCAAACACTTTGAAAAATCTAGAAATATGCTATAAATCTTACTCTATATAACCAAGAGATTATAGGAGTGTTATGGTGCATACATTCTCACTTGAACCATTATTTATCATAACATTATAAATCGATTGTTTGTCAACATATGCTCAAATAAAGAGTGCATGTATATCTAAATCATTGTCATTAATTTCACTATCATCAAATGTGATCATAAGACATGATGATTTTTTAATTTTACTTATATCAATGATGCTATCAAAATGGATGTCCATATGCATAATGTACTTTATAATTGTCCTTGTTAGTTACTTCATGCTTTAGAAAATGTTTTTTGTACATTTTGAGCTTTGCATTATCATTTACTTATGGTTTAGCCTCTTCAATAGGTGTACCAATATCGATAATATTTTCATCAATGATACCTTGAATCTTATGCTTAAGCTTGAAACATATGTTTGTAGAATGCACAATACATCTATGGTAGTCATAATATGCATTGTCATTAAAACTTTGGATTATGGTCTAGACATGTCCACTTCCATTGGTGAAGGAAGAGTGATTAGATTACATTCAATTAACTTTTTCAAAAATACATGATGAGATGGTAACCTTGAAAATTACCTCCTTGGTGGAGTTTATAATTAAAGCTCTGTGTTGGTTGTGAGATAACATTAACTCTAACTTTAGCCTCATTCTTAATTTCATTTAGTTTGCTCTTATAATTGGGCTTGTTTTTAAATTTAACATTTGAAGTAGAAAGAACATTTGGAGTATACTTAAAAAAATTCAAAGTAAGCAATTTGCCCTGACACTATTTTATTGTATGGCATAGTTCATCAAAATATTTTAACTTATCGAAAAGAATTGACTCTTGAAGTGGGGATATCAAACTTTGAGTGAAAATATCTTGAATCTCATTACCATTTATTTATTTGGCATTTTTCAATCATAGTCTTGTATCTTAGCACTTATTCATTAATTATTTCTTTAAACCCCTATTTGAGCTTTGAAATTTGAGCATATGAAATATTTTCACCAATGCTGATATAAAAGTGTGTCAAAAACTAATTTTACAAATGATTTAAGCCTTTACTAATTGAAGAGAAAGATCATAGAACCATCTACAAGAATATTCTTAAAGACTTCTTGAAAGAGCTTAGTCAACAATTTTTCATTATCTACATAATATAGACAAACTACATGGTATGCACACAAATATTTCACCTTTTTCTTCATATGAAGGAAGCTTATGAGCCACAAAGCCAATTGGCAATTAATAAGATGCAATTTATACAAGGAACATGAGTCTATAGAAGGGATATCACGAGAAAGAGTTTGCTTAATGTTGGAAAGTTTGGCTTGTAATTCAAGAATGGTGTGTTCAAGAGTAGTGTTTGTAAAGGTAATAGGTTGAGTATAAGTAACATGAGTAGGCATAGGCATTGATATATATTGTAATCCAAGTGATTTTCCCAAATAAAATGATGGTGATATAGAATTAGCAAGAGGCATAGAAGTGGGAATGGATGTGTAGTCATATAAAATGTCAAAATTGGTAGATTGAGTGTGGCTTGTGACACCCAACCCATAAGTTCCCATTACATGCTCTCTTGACCTATTTAGACACGTTTTCATTGATTCCCAGTTATCTATAGACTTTCATAACCTCGTTCAAGCTTAGCCAAGCCCTATTTTCTAGGCTTATTCCATCTCCTTGAGTCTTATACCTATAGGACAATAGCTCCCAAGTTGGACTATATCACTGGACCTTAGGGTGTCCCATTTCCAATGCTCCTATCTAATCACCTTTTGAGCCCAAATGACTATTTTCTCTTGATTTCTCTTCTTCATTATGTCGGCCTAGCATGAATGCATTTAACCCATGATTAATAGATCTTTATAAAAGCCCATTCAAAGTTCATTTAGAAAGGGTTGTCAATTATCACAAAGCAAAGCATAGAATACAAGCAAAACCACTAAGGTAAATTTCCATGTTCTCTACATATAGCCATCCAATACAACTATCAACATATTCAAACCCTCACACCAGTCCCTAGCCATCTCAAGTGTACTTAGTTTAGCATTTTTGCATCTTCATTACACTATTGCATAAAGCACATCAAGTGGGAGAACTACATATGGTTTGATCCTTATTTGGAGTATTGGTATGTAGGCAGTGTGCCCACACAAGGGGTATGGATACACATTCAACACATCTTACACACACTAACCCCCCCTCTTTCTTAAAGTTTTCATTCAAGTTCAATCACAAGGAAGATCCAGGGTTAGAGATTAAATCAACTCTACGAGGAGCTTCGTCAATAGTCAAGACTTGAAATTTCATTAGCAGATTAATAAAGGGACAACAAACAAAACTCAAATCTCTATGACTAGTTTGGAAAATAGCAGCAGGACCTAGACTATAATACCAAACCCTGAAGTGTCTTATTTTCAGCACTCCTATCCTTTCACTAAATAAAAGTCAGATCTTGATTTATGATAGTGTCCCAGTCCTACACATCTAGTACCAGCTTATGTCTTAGTCGTCTTAAACCTGTTTAAGCTAAGTTGTATTTCTCTTATTTCATTACTATTTTTAGAAAGCTATGAAGGTCAAAAAAATTATACAAATTAGTACTCTATTTATTGGAATATATTTTACTAATTTAATCAACTTAGACCCTTAACTAAGTTTGGAATAATACTCCAATATTCCTAAAACTATTATATTTGGTGAACTTGACTTACTTCATTTGTGCATAAAAAACCTTAGAAACCCTAGGGAAAATTCCTTCTAATTTTCCTAACATTTTTCTAAATATTTAAATCAAAAATTTACATTTAAATTTTTAAATTTACCTTAGTAATTTTTAAAATAATTTATTTCAAAACCCTAATTAAACTTACTAGGTCCCATTGCTTTTGAGGTATCACCTTACATGGTTGTGAGCTTCATATCTTTTTTATGCATTTTTCAGTTTGTTATATTTAGGACTTTACATTTCTTATATTCAATACTTTCCTTCCATAGCACTTTTCTTATTAAAACTTATTTCAAAAAATTCAATCTATTTTCCTACGTTAACAATGGCCCAATATACCAATTTTGATAAAACTGATAAGAGGGAACTTCAAGACCTTTTAACTAAACATCCATATATGCAAGATGACATGCTTAAAATATTAAAAGAAGAATAACAAAAAGTGAACAATGGTCAATCTTCTCAAACCATAAAGCAACCAATTACAAATGACACTACGGGGGCAACTATGTCTCAACAACCTCCTATAGCATCTTGATTTGTTATTTTTGAGAATAATGGACTTTTATTCCTATTTAATAAACAAGTTTGAGTAGGAGAAATCAGTAAATAATATTCCTAATTAAAGCTACTAATTTGTGAAATTGAACTAAAATTAGACCTTTTCTAAAAATAACAATGAGAGAGAGTAAATCCAACTTAACTTATTATGAACTATTCTGATTGAGATAGGGTTTGGAAATTTGTGTGCAGGACTAGGACACTATCACAAATAGGATCCTAGACTTTATTTTATAATTAGATAGGAGGAAAATAACTAGACACCCTGGGCTCTGACATTGTAGTCCTTCTCTAGCACTATTGTCCCAAGGATTTAAGCTTTTTAGGTTTTGTTTGCCTACTCAGTGTAAGCTTGTGTACCAATTTTCAAGTCCTCACTATCAATAGAACTCCTTGTAGAGCTGATTATTCATGTACTTGTATCTTCTATGAAATTGAAAGGAACATTGGCAAATGGAAAAAAGAGGTTAGTGTGTGTAAGATTCACTGAACGTGCTTCACACCCCATGTTTGGGCACATTGCCTACATACCAATACTCCAAAGAGGGATCAAACCATATGTAGTTCTCCCTTTAAGAGTCATTTGTGAAATAGTGAATTAAATGCTAAAATTGGGTAATTTTGAGATGACTAAAGACTGGTGTAAGATCTTGAATTGGCTTTAAAGTGTATAGGTCGGTTGTATGTAGAGAATAGGGAAGATTGTTTGAGTGGTCTTGCTTGTATTCTTGCTTGCTTGAATGATATTTACAAACTCTTTCCAAATAATTTTTGAATGGGATTTTATAGGGATCTATTGGTCATGGGTTAAATGAAACCATACTAGGCTAACATAATAAACAAGATGAATCGAGGAAAAATGGTAATCTGGGCTTGAATTATGATTGGATAGGAGCACTAAAAGGGGGACACCCTAGGGTCTAATGCTATAGTCCAACTTTGGCACTATTGTCCTGAGCAGATAAGACCTAGGGAGATTGATTAGTCATGAAGAAAGGGTCCTGACTCAGCTAGGGTCAAGTCTAGAAGGCCACAGATGACTAAGAATCAGTGAAAATAAGCCTAAGAGGGTCATGAGAGAAAGCAAGAGGGACTTAAGAAATGGGTCTCTTTATCCATGCTCAAGTTACTAATTTTTGCATTTTATATGACTAAATTTGCCCCCCCCACCTTTATTATATTGATGTAGTAAAGCAAAATACTAGGATAAAGGAAAATAGAAAGCATACCTGAACTTACCTATAAAAGTGAAGGCCATGAAGCTTGTGATGTTCAGTAATGTTAGATAGTGCATAGAGAGCATGTTGTGTAAGTGTGAATCTGTGAAAGGGAAATAAAGAGTGGATCAATTATTATTATATGTAATATAAAACAAGAACTTACAAAGTTGGGTAAGAGAGAGGAAGAGAAAGGAATCAATACACCTCACTGGGTACGTGACCCAATACAAAACCTATTGTGTTACTGAGTAAGGTTGAGTAATGTTGGATGTGTTAGATGATGATGTACCAAAAGTTATATCACGAATGAAGGTGAATGCTCAATTCCCTAAAAATTGGCTCAAGAATGCAAAGGTTGACCCTTTGGATCCATCGTTGCCTACTAAGTGAAGTTAGATGATCATGCATATGCTAATCAGTGTTTGGATTATGTGTTTAATCCCTCTAAATAGTGGCTCAAGAATACAAAGGTTGTCCCTTTAGCTTTATCATTGCCCCATGAAGTGAAGCTATAAATTGATACCAATATGAAGAAGTATGTCATATGAGATGCCTCTTGAAGCCCATGAATGCTTTATAAATTTGAAAATGTGGCATGGATAACCAAATGTGTAATAGAATCTAGGCCAATGTTGTCCAACTTGGAAAAAATGAAGATTAGGCTTGTATGAAAGCCACTCCAAAACTAAAAATTTGGTTTATGTGGAAGCCAATCGGGTACTCAGGAATGTGGAGGTTAGAATTGTATGAAAGCCATTCCAAAATGATGCCAACCACCTACATATGGAATAAGGCACATAACTACTGAGAATACCTGGGTAATGTTGAAAATTGAAAGAAAAGAAGAAAAAGTGTTGTGCAATCTACCCCCAATCACTAGTGTCTAAAACATGAATTCTAATATGGAAGTTATACCAACTACCATATCTAAAACTAGAAGTGAGAACCAATCATGTCATGCATGATGCCCCCTATGTCTAGATTCTCTAAGAAAATTATACTAAAAAGTGTTGATAAGAATTGGTCTAATTGTGCAAAACTATAGTTGAACCTACCTTTCTACCTACTTTTAGAAAACTTGGTTTTTCTATTGTTTAGATAGGATCACTAAAAATAGACACCTTGGTGTTTGGTGTTGTAGTCTAGCCTCAATGCTATTGTTTTGGGTTGAAATTGGTCACTAATCTAAAATCTTGACTATCTGTTTGGTTTGTTTTGAGTGGTTTGATGACTAATTTTTGTTTTGATTATTCTAAAGCTAAATTTTTTGATCGATAAGAGCTCTGATCTCTATAGTAAAACCCTTATTTGTTACCCCCTCTTCTGAGGGTAGGAATAGGTACCCTATAATGACTATCATCAAAAGAAGCCCTACAAGTGTGTTAAGCTAGAAATATACATGATATAGCAATGATAACCAACAAGATATCTCAAGATATACATGGTTTGATTTGAGATATTGTTAGATTAACAGGGGTATGCCTAAATAGATAAAATAATGTAATATCATGTGTAATGTTCTTGAATTGAATTGAAACTAGAAATATTAGTTGTTAGTTTCTTAGTTGAAGGGATGGAACATGATGTCCATCATGACATCCAAATAAAATATGAAAATGCATGATATGGATCATGGCATTGAAATAATTGAAAAACAATCAAGCAACAAGCACACAAGACAAGAAGCAAGAAGCATACAAGAATGGCCAAGGGGCCAAGCAAACAAGGGACATAAGAACATGTCACTCAAATTAGAAATCAAGCATACAAGGCATTTTCAAATGCCACATACACATACAAGTGGATCAAGTAATGTAGGCATGGAAGCCATAGGCACATAGAATATTACAAGTAAAGGACATTGGCAAATGTGTTAAGGTACACACATGAATAGAAGAAAAGGACATTGGTGAATGTCCTAAGGCACATACATGAGATAAGTAAGAAGTGAAAATACAATCCAACAAGCTATGATAAGCAAGAAGAGAAAGCATGTAATAACTAGAAAGATAGAATCACATCTAACTAATCAAATCAAGAATGAAAGTATGTAAGACATGTTTAGTACAAGACTAGGTATATGCTAAGAGATACATAAGTGCTAGATACTAGTGAAATGTTGATATGGTAATCTGTGCAATCTAGTAATTAATGTACATCAGCATGATAACTTGGAGTGTGTAGTGTAGGAATGGCATAACTTGGATGGTGTAGTCATGTAGAAGATGCCCCCAGTGGGTATATATATCGAAGTATGTCTCGAATGTAGAAGTAGGATGTCCCCTCAATGGGTAGAGTGAAGCAATCAAGTAGCTGAATATCACTACACACACTCAAATAAGATCAAGTAAAGCATGGTAATGTAGATAAATTGACATACAATAACATGGATGATGCATACAATCAAAATGTTTTTGATGTTTTGATATTTTTGAATGTTTTTGGATTTTTTGGAAATGTTATATTATTTTTATATTTTGGAATTTTTGAACTATGTACAATCAAGCAGAAGAGATTATGTATAAGCAAAGTTGGAAAGAGACTATGTATAAGCATGTAAATAAAACAATATGTACATAATTATATAAAACACTAGGCTGGAGGGGGAAGGGATCCAAGGATGGAGCCCACTAGGGATGTAAATGGAGGAAAGGGTCATGACCATCATCAAATGCCTCGAGATCATCATCATATGCTATAGATGTTGTGTTCATGGTGTCATTGTGCCGAATGTGAACTAAAGGTTGATTTGGTGGTGGAGATGTTCACTCTGCTCTAGGACATTTATCCCTACTAGTAGATGACTTCAATGGAAGTGGTAGAGCTAGTGCTACTAATAGTGTTATAATATAAATAATACCTTGATCTTATAGTTTATCTAATCTATACTGTAAAGATATACATGATTTTGTATCATGGCCTATAATCTTGTGAAAAGTACAAAATGGGTGACTATCCTACTATGACAATCTGTTGACAGATCTGTGTCATACTATAGGTAATGTGTTTGATCCATGATCAAGTAATATATGTAACATAAACTATGGTTGATGTTGTGTGTTATCTACTTGAATATAAATAACTAGATCTATATTCATAGAGGTGACCATGTGAACTGAGTCAAGTGTTAATCGTATTGTGCTTAATTTATGCCTAGTGTTCTTGAGAGTTGTTCATCAGAACTGTAGTGATGTTATAACTTGAATCCAAAACACAAACTACTTGTTATAAAAAAATGAAATTAGGCATCATAAGTATGAGGAACTCATAATAACATGTCATTTCAATTGTAGGGATCCGATTCAAGTGTGAATACCTATAACTAAGGATAATGGTAAGAAATGACCAAAACTAGATTTACAACTATTTACATTTAAACAAAAATAAAAAATAAAACATAAATGAACCTAACTTAACATCAACACATGAACAATTATGACTTAAGTAAAAACAAGAATGTATAAAAACAAAGAAATAACATCGCAAAAACATAAGATCAAGATATGAATAATCAACATCTATGTGGACCATCAAGATGCACTTATAAAAGAGAAACAAAGCAAGACCAAACAGTAAATCAAAAGAACAAAATAAATAAATAAACACGCACATAAAAAAAATGTTTTAGGATTTTTCTAATCATCTCAACTCAATTTGAGAATTAAGAGATACAAAATAACCCAACTCACAAAATGGTGATGGTACTGCAAAGAGTGCTTATGAAACAGGAAGAGTGCGCCAACTTAAAATGCTCACAATACGGTAAAAGTGTAATGAAAAGGGGGATTGAGTTGACCTCAACATGAAGAGAGCAAAATCAACATAATCTCATTAAGATCTTAAGTCATAGTAATTCCACCAATTCAAAAGGTAATTAAAAACCAACCAAGCCATAATAAGTTCACAAATAAAGGTAAACGTCAAGGAAAATGATAATAGGAATGACTAGATGATGCGACAATGCATGATAAAAAGGCATTGGACCTAATGTACCCATAGATAGTTATAATTAGGAAATAATGTCATAATTTTTATTTGCCTAAAGGTGTTTATAATCAAGGGCATCAAATATAATACTGATTTGCCCATAAGTGGTTATAATCAGCGATACCAATTAAGATAATAGATGAAAGATAACTTGCCAGATCAAATGTCACACTACTTACATAGACTATCATTCAACATGACCTAAAACTATTGGAACCAAATCAAAATCCCCTTGTGGAAATTATGAGAAGAACCAAAGGACCCAAGATCAAAAATGGGATAAGAAAGATGGCTTAAAACAAGCCTTGGTCAATAGTAAAGACATGGTATAAGATAAATGATCAAAAGACAATAAACTATAGTAGCAACAAAGTTGTCCCCAAGCAATGATTAGCTTAGTGTGCTTGTAAAATAGTGAGAGTGTCACTTAGGTTGCTCACAAAATGGAAAGAGAGTTAAAACTTAACAATTGCACATAAAATGGTGAGAGTATAGCAAAGATGACTGAGCTAACCTCAATAGAAATTGAGTGTTGCCTACATAGTCCCATAAGACCTCAAGCTAATGTAGTTCAAACAGCATGGTAAATGGATCATAATGGTATAAAATGCCTAAAATGAAATGGTCTATAGGGTTTCCCCTAATAGATAAGGCATGGTAAGGACAAATGGTAAATGAAAAATGGGTTTTGTTGATCTTGCTAACAAGGAGATGCACGTCCTAGTCAACATGGTGAGACAACAAAAATGATCTGTTATAAAAATTGCTACCTAATTCGCTTTTAGAGAAGTTGCTCTATTAATAACATATTGTAGATCTAGATCTTAACAATGTGTTCATGATCTTCGTTGGTCATTGATTTTGCTTCCTTCAAACATCGAGACAAGATGTTTTCCTAGCCTCTGTAAAGGAAAGTTTTGCCAAGGATGGTAGATAATGTTAGGCATAGAGTAAATGATATAATTAGGTAATGAATAAGTGGATGATAATGGAATGTATAATAAATGGGAAACAAATGAAGATCATAACTTTCAATCGCACATAATGTTGTTGATTTCAGATTTAACATAATTTTGGTTGTGGTGGGGCTGAAGACTTCTAAAGATGCTCTCGATAAGACCATCAGGTTCTTTTATTATTTAGACTTGAGAGTAACTACCATTTGATTATGCTATAGATTAGAAGCTATATTGATTTGATATTGAATAATGTCCTCATCAAATAGTGAAGAACTTTTGTGCTTAGCTATTGGCACCTCAAAGAGTTTTCACTAATGAATTTGTTCTGATTATCCCATAGTGCCTCTAAGAAGGTTTCTTTGACTTTGATTGTCTTCTAACACCTTCAAAAAGGTTTCACTAAAATATGTTAATTTGGATATTTTCTCATCCCCTAGTGCCTCCAAAAAAGTTTTACTATGAAATTATTCATCTTCTGCATGAATTTAGTCTTAGTCCTCCTGATATTTTGCAAATGGTATGTCGTCATGGATGCAATTCAACAAAGTGTGATTCTATTGGTCCTAATCGATGCTTGTGGGAGGTGGAATGTCAATATAAGGGTTATGTTGGGTGGGGTTAATGGCATGATGAAAGGCAACACAATCTTTGTAGAAGACACTAGGATAATTTGTGTCAATGCTGAAGTAATCATCCTAAAAAACTATAGAAGGATCACAAATATATTCAAATTGATCTATAAGGAAATTATAACCAATGGTGTAATAGCCATGATGGTACTCTATTTATAAAGCTGAGTCCAAGTCAAGGGACTTTAAATCTGATATCAGTTTTGATAGTGATTTTGATTTTGATGCTAAATCTGATGTCAGTCCAAAAAGGGACCCTGACTCTAATGTTGTTATTCATTTGATGTGGTTGTTTCTATAATGATGTTCTATTGAATACTAAATTTTGGATAAATAATGGCCTATGATGGCATAATGGGCTCTATAAAACTTGATTCATCTAGGAAGGGCTCAACATATACTGGCTCATCTAAGTGAAGCCCCTCAAAGAGAGGGAACCGCTTAAGGGATGACTCGATAAAATCTTGTCTGTCAAAAGGAGGCTCCTTAATGAGTGGAAAAAGATCAAGAGACAACTCTGTAGAGACCAACTTATCAAGGAGATGAGGATCTTTAAAAATAGGTAAAATATGAATAGGCAACTTATCACAGGTTGACTCATCACAAATGAGTGTTTGAACAATAACATCATGGTTTTGATTGACAATTGGTTGCAAAATATCAACTTTGATCACATTTTGGTCCTCATAAGATGGCTCTTAAAGAGGTAATGGTTTGTGTTTTGGCTCGAATATCAGCACATAATTTCTAAAGTGGGGAATAATCGATTCAGGGTGAACAATGAAATAGTTCAATAATGGGATCTCCAAAAATTAGATTATTAAAGAAGGGATCAAGAAATATTGGTTCATCAAAATTAGTTTCTTCAATAATAGGCTTAATAAATACAAGTGATGGGGCTAGAATGGTAATAACTAGACACTGCATAGTTTGGTTGCTCATGCAAACCAAAGGAAGAGGTCGTTAAATGGTAACCTTCATGCATTATAGAGCTTGATAGCTCGCATAAGTTGAAGGAGAATAGCCTAAAATGGTAACCTTTACATGTTGAGGATATTAATTGCTCGTACAAGCCAAAGGGGATAACCTGGAATGGTAACCTTAAAGCACGATGTGTAAATCAAAGGGGCAAGATGAAGATGATGCATAAAAATTGACATGGATCAGATTGGTTTTCAACAAATAATCTCAAAGAGGGTGACATCCTCAAACAAGATGGAGTGTTTATATCCACCATAAAAGTGCTCTACCTTGTAACTAATGCCACAAAAGACCCTACTACGAGTGTACCCTAGTTTCATGTCTAGAAGATTATTCTTTACATTTGCTTTAGTTTTGGACTATGTTTTGCAAATGTTTGAACAAGGTATGCATTTTGATCTTTTATAAACAAGGTGACTGGGTACCAAAGAGACTATAATAGGGAGGGTGGCATAGTACCACAAATAATTAAAAGAATGATGTTCACAAATTTACTCAACCTTGGGTAGATTGAAATCATATGAATTGGAAGAGGGTATGATAACTCAAAAATACTATAGTGTAGCTAGTACATTAAAACATACACTTTTGAGATACATCAATACCGTAAAAACTAGTTCAACTTTGATGAGTTGCTACTAGGAAACTAGAAAAAATCCTTTTGGATTAGGAAGGAGACAATATGAACCGAGAAACTCAAGATGTGGAAACATGCAAGAATTCCTAAGTATTAAACTAGAACCAAATGGGTAGCACAATGCCTCCTCATGGTAATAGGAATGGTAGTATAGAATGTGTTCTAAAACTTGGAGTGTGAGCGATACACTTGATAACCCAAGTTCACAATGGTGAGATAGATGATGAATCTATAAACAACCTTCAATCCAAATGGGAAATTGAACCCAAGTTCCCTCAAGTCAAGTGCAATTGGTGAACCCAATTAACACATCAACCTTATGAACTTATAAAGGTGCAATTTCAAATTTGAACTATCAATGAAGGACTTAAATATTTTGGGCAAGTGGTTTAGACTCAAATAGGTAGCATAACTACGCTAATGTAGATATGACAAACACAATGTTTAAGATGATAAATTTGAACAAGGAAAGATGATTTTCACTTGGACAGTGTAACACCTCCTTGTTTAAGAAATGGTAGACAATGTGTTTTGGTTATGATGTTTGTTTGCAAGCAAGTTTTGACTCTAATCAAGATTAAGTACGCTAAAACCAAAAAACAAATGCAACTAAGTAATTGTCTAAAGCCCTAAACTGACAAGGTTTATTTTGTATTGTTGAAATCCGTTTATATACTTACACTTAGAAGGAATTTTAAGTGTTCATCCAAAATAAAAGCACATTAATTGGTAGGGTATTTTACACCCCCCTTCTTCTAAGTGGCAATATAGAGATATGGACCTTTGGGTACACCCTGCATCAACAATACTCCACAACAAGTCAAGATTTCTAAAACTTACAATTTATGATCGTTTAGATGGTTCCAAGTGTGGTTAACACAAGATATTAACACATCAATTGATTTCATACCAATCAACTTATCATGTAAGGTTTTATTCCTTTGCATGATGATTCTATCCATGGACTACTTAGTGGAATCCCCTGGTTGACCAGACCTGACTTGGGATTTCATTATTGAAGGAGAGGTTAGTCACTCAACCCCCTATCTCTATAAGTATGTGTACCCTCATTTTTATACCCCACCATGGAGTGGGGTTGAAACACTATTGGGAGATAAAGCCTCGGGTTAAGGCCTCCCTAGAGAACTCATTAGAGGTAATGGCATCCCTCTCACAATTCAAATTGCATGAAATAAAATCTAAGTAAAAAGGATTTAAGGTTGTTTTTAGATCACCCAAACCATACGGGTTTTAGGGAGAGCCAAGACAACTTCTTTTTTACACCTTAGACAAAGGCATAATTACAATGAATAGGCACTTTTCATCACCTAAGTTCCCTATAGGGGATGGGGGGAAAGCATACACGTGTAATTCTGCTTGCTCAAACAATCTAACGATCAAGTGATAGATGAATTACATAAAACAACTTTAAAAAATTTAAAATTCTAAGTGAAATTTGAGTTTTGTAACACCAAATTGAAATGTGAAGTTCAGTTCTTGACCCCCTTAGCCTTAGTTTGCAAAAAAATTGAAAAACATCCTTTTAAACACCAAAGGGAAGGTTCCTAATTATTTTTAAACACCAAAGAAAATGTTAAAAAGATTTAGTTATGCTCAAATAAACACTTTTCCTCACAAGTCCTACAAGAAAAGTTAGAGAATCTTGTTTAGCTTTGAAGCATATTTGCAAATGAAACAAGCAACGTTGGATTTGTTATTCTTGGGTCTATGTTTTTTCAAAAACATAGATATTGATACTGATCACTATTGACTGATGTCGGTTGTTTCAAGATCGATGTTGGTTGTGTCTTAACCGTGGCTGGTCAAAATCGACCGATAATGATCACCTATGAACCTAAAGGTAAACATGTTATACTCAAAAATACTTGTTAGCTCAAGTGTTAGAATAAAATCTCCAAAAGAAAAACTTTTGGATCAATAAATGCTTAGATCAGAGACTTATAAAATTTAATTTGACAAAAACAAACATGAATAAAGCTCTATAATTCAAAATTTTAGACGTATTTTCCCCTGCAACCCAATCGATGCTAGTTGGCCTTGACTGATGTCGGTTACCTAGAATTGATGTCGGTCCCTATGTAACCTGTGTGTGCATACAAAATGTTAGAAACATGGGAAAATGAGCATAAAAATTGTTGTTAAAAGACTCTTTAATGACTTTAATGAAAATTTGAGATTGCCAAGATGTTTTCATTGCTTGAATGGATGTTATGGTCGCATCAGGCATGCTAAAATGTAGTGTTAGATTACAAATAGTATTAGTTCAAACATCAGTCATAAAAAACACAAAAGAATGCATAAGAAATAATAATCTAGGCTAACCTATTCAACATGGTTTGTAAATGACAATAAGAAGCATTTGAAAGAAATCACATGCATATTACCTATTGACCATTTTTTGCCCAACAGGCAAAAAATCGGTCCCCTTCTGTCCCTGTTGTTTTAGGCCATTTCATTTTTCAATTTTGCATGAATCTATTCATTTCTACGGACTCTGTAGGTTAGTCCTTTGGTGCATGAAGGATCAGTTCAGAGAGTTTCAGGTTTTACAAGGCTTCTTTAGGCTCTGGTCTGAAGAAAATGAAGAAGTTTGGTATCGTTGAACCATTGAACCCGATTCAATGCCTGGTTCAATCGGCCTTGGTTCGAGCTTTGCTTCAATCGACAGTTCAATCACTCCATTTCAAAGCCTGGTTCATCGCTTCATTTTTCAGGCTTGGTTCAATGCCTTTGGTTCAGCGGCTTTGGTTCGACATGGGTTCAACGTTTAAAGTTCAAGGCCTTGGTTCAGTGGTTAAAGTTCAACGCATTTTGGTTCATCAACGCACAGCTTTGAACCGTTGAACCAGTTCATAATCGATTCAAAGGCTTGGTTCAATGGCAACTGTGGAGGACTTCAACATGCTTTTTTAGGAGCAACAGAACGTGCCACGTGTCCCCTGTAGGGCTCGATGGAAGCCGACAGGTGGCAACATCCATGGGTTTCTCCTGTTAGCTTCAAGAAGACTGTGGTGGGCTCGAATGAGATGCTAAGAATTATGCGGAGCATGCCAAGTGTCAGTGTCCATGATTATCAAAAAAGGGCCTGAAAGTTTTCTAAGGTAGTTAAAGGCTTTGTGGAAGTGGCCACGTGTCAACTTTGGTTCAACAAGGAGGTTTAACAAATCGGTTCAAAGGCTTGGTTCAACGGGCTCGACGTGCAGTGATTGAACCGATTGAACCAATTTTGGTTCAATGGGTTGGTTCAACAGCTTGGTTCAAGGGTCTGCCTTACAGTTGGAGGGCAGCGATGGGTTTAAAAGCCCTTGCGGAGGGTAGAGAAAGAGTCAAAGAGCTGGTAGAAAAGTTAAAGTGGCCAATTCTCGTGGACTTTTTGTCCACATGAAAAAGCCTTAAATAGAAAACCCATGGGGAAAAGGCCCAAAACAAAAGACCCAATGACTTTTGCCGAGGATGGTGACGTCCTAAAGCTGTCAAATTTAAGCAGACGAACTAGCCGTTGGATGACGGCTGTGTGAAAGTCAAATTTAATGTTGTAAAACAACCTTTTGCTTTTAAATTAAAAAAGCACCAACCATGTGAAGAGAGCCCAAGAAATGTAGCGACCTGTCAGAAGATTGCCCCCGAGGGCTGAAAGAGTAGGAAGAAGACAAGGAGCAAAAATGACAAAGCATTCAAGTGGTGAAGAGATGGAGAGTTATTACAAATGAGGGGTGCGACCTACTTTTCTCCAAGTTGGCATTGATGAGGGGACAAACTATAGTCTGTTTGCATAAAAGAGGCATGGCCATGCCCTTACATTAATGCTTGAACACCAAAGTCAATTTTGGTGATGGTGCAACATGGTTCTAGTAGGCCTCTTCTGAAGGATGACATCAGTAACAATGGCTTTCCTCTTCCCAATGTGTTCAGTGCACATGGGCCACTTGCAGAAAAGAGTGCCAAAATCTTTCCCAAGAAGCACCAAGTTGCTCTTCCTCTTTCTATAAATTGTAAACTTCTCTTTTGAGAAACAATCTACTCTCAGCCTTAAGGCAAAACTCTGCCCAAAAATCTCTCGAGCTTGTAAGGCAGAGCTCTACCAAAATTTTACCTGGAATCAGAACTTAGCATTTTTACCTCCATTCTGAGTTTTGCATCTTTAGTATGCGTCTATGCCTTGATTCTGTGTTAAGTCATTTTCTTAATGCTTTTGCAGAATAATTTTAGTATGTCTGGTGTATTTTGAGTTTCCTTTTACAGGTTTGTTAGAAGTGTCCCTAAAAGAGTATAAGTGAAGTGAATAGGCTGTTGCAGTGTGTCCCAGAATGCCTCTAGTAGTTATTTCCTCCCTGTATCTCCATGAACCCTTGACCCACTGACGCAGAAGGTTTTCTCAGTTCAGATGAAGTGTATAGGCACTTCCTTTTGGTGAAAAGTGTATATTTGGGTTGGGTGTATCACATTTTCTAGTGTATCACCCTTTTCTTTTTTAGGCTTAGGCTTTGTTTTCAACATCTCTCTCTCCCTTTTCATCCCCCCCTTTTTTACATTTTGTTTGTTAGCAGTAGGAGAAACCAGGGCCTAAATGATACATCAGAGGGAGCTAGCCCTTATCTAGAGACTCTCCCCTCCAGCTTCACCAATCCCATAGGTGAGAGGGGAGTTTCCATTATTGCTTGAAGAAGGCAGGAGCTCAGCCTCCTGCCAAGGGTGCAATCTTCTGCGTCAATAGTTTATGGCACGCTTGGTGGGACCAACTAGGACAAGTTGTGTCCAAAGAGTTAAAGAATTTTTGGTGTGTTCTTCAATTGACCAGCCTTTGGAGGCTTTTGCATCAACACCAATGATGACTCTGAGTTGAATCAGCTAGTTAAGCAACCCTAGTGCCATTAAGAAATCACTTTTGTATGTATAATCCCTCTACACAAAATCATGGACCTTGTTGTCCTTCCTATAATTTTGATCAAGCTCAGCCTTTTTATGACATCTCCCCAAGTAGCCCTCCTAGTTGCCCTTCAACCAAAAGGGCAAATTTTAATTCTGAGATCTTTCACCATGATGGCAACCCCCTGACCTGGGGGGAAATAGTGGAATCATGGGGTAGGAAAGAGGAGAAGAAAGGTTTTGCTCAAAACCTTAAAGGAAATAAAGCTGCTCCTACCCATGATTCCTATAATCTCCAAGAAACGCTCTTCCAAGAAGATCTAGCCAAGAGAATTACAGAGTTGGAATCTAAAGAGAGATTCCTCAGCTAGTGTGTGATGGATGGTTCAGACCCAACGGCACATTCCATGTCTAAACACACCCCACCTACACATTTCTAAGAGATATCAGGTCGTACCTGATATTGATGAAGTGCTGGCCAAGTGGAAGGAGGAGAATCATTTGATTCTAGCTCAAGGACTGCCTCCTCTTCCACATGGTTTTCCCACTTCACCCCTTCTCAAGGAAGAACCTATTCTATAGGAGGGGAGTGAGGAGCAGAAAATCCAAGCTACAGTTTCCCAAGGGGCTATCATGAGCAACAGTGAAGAAGAAATCATCATTGAGGCTTTTTGTGAAGGCATCATCAGCAATGGAGAAGACTCAGGTCACGCATACATGCAGATGTTCTAGCAATACAAGGAGGAACAAAAGCATGGTGAGCTCTCTCCCCTCTTGTTCGATGAACTTCCTTGTTGCTTCGATGAGGAGGACAACTACACTAAGGAGCCTGAGTTGGAGGAGGATTAAGAGGATATCTTTGACATCTACAGATCCTGATCATTGAGGAGGAAAAGGAGAGATTTGTCTTCCTAGAGGAAGGCCTTGAAGAAGAAAGCTTTGAATAAAGAGGCGATGTTTTATGGGATGAGCAATCATTTTGTGAGTCCATTTTAGACATCACCACAGTCACCTTTCTTCTAGAAGGCCAAGAGGAAGTAGAGGATGAGTCTGACAGAGTCTTCAATAAGGCAGAAGGAAACAAGTCAGACCATGATACATTGTAGAGGAGCTATACACATCAAAGGGATTATGGTGATGAGCCAATAACCATTGATTTCTTGGTGAAGAGCACCAGTATGAGGGACCAGCATTCAACAAGCTTCTAAGGACAAGCAAAGTACATATACATTGGAAGCATGTTTGAATCTGATCCACTCGAATATCAGCCAATCCAAGTGACAGGGAAGAGGAGTAGGCCACCAAATCTCTTTTTCATTCAGCCACTTGCCTGGCACCATAAGTCTTCTTGCCAGGAAGCAGACTTAAGAAATTCTCCCTTCAATCCAGGAGGGAGGCTAATATTCTTGGTTAGCTGTATATAGTAGTTTGTTTTCAGTTTCTTTTCCTGCTTTCCCTAAGTGCAGTTTACACAGGTAGTGTTTTTTTAGCCTTGTGTGTTTCCCTTTGTGTGTGGAGTAGAAAGCTTCATGTTTGATTCTTGGATCTTTTGGGGTTGTTGTTGATTTTGTTAAAGATGCATCTGACTCCATACCCAATGGACTGCAAGGCAACTAGTCTTTAAGCATAACAGGCATGCTTCCCCTGGGAGTCACCAATTTGTTTACCATTTTTTGCCCAATAGGCAAAAAATTGGTCCCCTTCTGTCCTTGCTGTTCTAGGCCATTTCATTTCTCAATTTTGCATGAATCTGTTCATTTTTACGGACTCTATAGGTAAGTCCTTTGGTGCATGAAGGATCAGTTCAGAGAGTTCTAAGTTTTACAAGGCTTCTTCAAGCTCTGGTCTGAAGAAAATGAAGAAGTTTGGCATCATTGAACCATTGAACTTGGTTCAATGCCTAGTTCATTTGCTTGGTTCAATCAGCCTTGGTTCAAGCTTTGTTTCAATCGGCAGTTCAATTGCTCCATTTCAAAGCCTGGTTCATCGCTTCAAGTCCATCACTTCATTTTTTAGGCTTGGTTCAATGCCTTTGGTTCAGTGGTTTTGGTTCAATGTGAGTTCAATGTTTAAAGTTCATTAGCAAAGTTCAAGGCCTTGGTTCAGCGGTTAAAGTTCAATGCATTTTGGTTCATCGGCACACAGCTTTGAACCGTTGAACCGGTTCAGAATCAGTTCAAAGGCTTGGTTTAATGGCAACCATAAAGGACTTCAACATGTTTTTTTAAGAGCAACAAAATGTGCCACGTGTCCCTTGTAGAGCTCGATGGAAGCCGACAGGTGGCAACATCCATGGGTTTCTCTTGTTGGCTTCAAGAAGAATGTGGTGGGCTCGAATGAGTTGCTAAGAATTACATGGAGCATGCCAAGTGTCAGTGTTCGTGATTACCAAAAAAGGGCCCAAAAGTTTTCTAAGGCAGCTAAAGGCTCTACAAAAGTGGCCACGTGTCAACTTTGGTTCAACAAGGAGGTTCAATGAATTGGTTCAAAGGCTTGGTTCAATGGGCTCGACGCGCAATGATTGAACCAATTGAACCGTTGAACCAATTTTGGTTCAATGGTTTGCTTCAACGGCTTGGTTCAAGGGTCTACCCTATAGCCAGAGGGTAGCGATGGGTTCAAAATCCCTTGCGGAGGGTAGAGAAAGAGTCAAAGAGCCCGTAGAAAAGTCAAAGTGACCAATTCTCGTAGACTTTTTGTCTGCGATAAAAAGCTTGAAACAGAAAACCCATGGGGAAAAAGCCCGAAACAAAAGACCCAATGACTTTTTCCAAGGACGGTGACGTCCCAAAAGCCATCAAATTTAAACAGATGAACTAGTCATTGGATGACGGCTACGTGAACGTCAAATTTAACACTGTAAAATAGCCATTTGTTTTTGAATTAAAAGAGTGCCAACCATGTGAAGAGAGCCCAAGGAATGTAGCGACCTACCAGAAGATTGCCCTTGAGGGCTAAAAGAGTGGGAAGAAGATAAGGAGTAGAAATGACAAAGCATTCAAGTGGCGAAGAGATGGAGAGTTATTGTAGATGAGCGATGCGACCTGCTTTTCTCCAAGTTGGCATTGATGAGGGGACAAACTATAGTTTGTTTGTAGAAAAGAGGTACAACCATGCCCTTACATTAATGCTTGAATGCCAAAGTCAATTTTGGTGATGGTACAACATGGTTCCAACAGGCCTCTTCTGAAGGATGACATCAGTAACAGTGGCTTTCCTCTTCTCGATGTGTTCAACGCACATGGGCCACTTGTAGAAAAGAGCACCAAAATCTTTCCCAGGAAGTGCCAAGTTGCTCTTCTTCTTTTTATAAATTTTAAACTTTTCTTTTGAGAAACAATCTGCTCTTAGCCTTAAGGTAAAACTCTACCCAAAAATCTCTCCGGCTTGTAAGGTAGAGCTCTGCCAGAATTTTACCTAGAATCAAAACTTAGCATTTTTACCTCCATTATGAGTTTTGCATCTTTAGTATGTGTCTATACCTTGATTATGTGTTAAGTCATTTTCTTAATGCTTTTGTAGAATGATTTCAGCATGTCTGGTGTATTTTGAGTTTCCTTTTACAGGTCTATCAAAAGTGTCCCTAGAGGAGTATAAGTGAAGTGAATAGGCTGTTGCAGTGTGTCCCAGAATGCCTCTAGTAGTTATTTCCTCCCTGTATCTCCACAGACCCCTGACTCACTGATGCAGAAGGTTTTCTCACTTTAAATGAAGTGTATAGACGCTTTCTTTTGGTGAAAAGTGTATATTCAGGCTGGGTGGATCACATTTTTTGGTGTATCACCCTTTTCTTTTTTAGGCTTAGGCTTTGTTTTCAGCATCTCTCTCTCCCTTTTCATCCCCCCTTTTTTACATTTTGTTTGTTAGCAGTAGGAGAAACCAGGGCCTAAATGATACATCAGAGGGAGCTAGCCCTTATCTAGAGACTCTCCCCTCCAGCTTCACTAGTCCCACAGGCGAGAGGGGAGTTTCCATTGTTGCGTGAAGAAGGCAGGAGCTCGGCCTCCTACCAAGGGTGCAATCTTCTATGTCAACATTACCTTCTCAAGTGATTCCATCATCTTGAAGTGGCTTCAAACATGGTTTTCCCCTTGATTTGGTGTTCTTGTCTTTATCAAAAATGGATGTCAAGCTCCTCCATTATCTCAAGATCACCATGCATATTCTAGGCTCGTGATATGAAATCACTAATATACCTATCAAATAAAGCTATCCTATTGCAAATAAAACATTTATCAAATTACACAAATGACTTGTGGAGAGAATCCTGCATTATAAGTTTACACAATTTAAGCTTTAAAATATGAGTGAAAGGCCTTATATATATAGATTTTGTAAATGGGTTAGGATAAACCATGACCATCCATCTCAATATTGAGATTTGTGGCCATAAATTAATCTAATGTTGCATAATAAATCCATAAATATCCTCATAATGATTTGGGAGGAATAGGCATTAATGAGTCATGGGTGCCCATAAACATGATATTTTTTGCATTTATGACTTATAGATGCCACCCCATTGATCATGTCATTAGGTGATGCATATATTCATAATCAATTTCTAATAAAGAAATATTCAATTTACTCCATAGAATTCTTACTGAAGCTCATAATTTGTTTTAATTTGCCTAAGTAAGATTAATAAATTTTAGTGCAATTCTTTGGAAATTGGTGCACAATTTATTAAAATGGTCAAAAAGTCATATTACTGGGTCATAATTTGACTCGAGAGTATTTGAAAGGTGATGTTAGATGCGTACAAACCGTGATCCCATTTAGGATGTATCTGACACAATATAACAAAGGCACGTGATGTATGCTTATAAATTAGAAGAAAAGAGTGGTCTAGGGCCCCAAAATGCAAAATCATCATCTTGACTCGAAATGATTTGAGAAAATTTAGGAATCATATAAAATGCATTGCTGCATTTAGGGATACATTAGCCTAAATCGATACTTGTATATGAAAAGCTCAAACTATTTAGCGCGTTTAAGTGATTTTGGCCTAAATTGTGCATTTCAGTGTAATTCGAATAAGATTGACAATTTCAACACAAATAGTTTTAGGAATTGGATGTCTATAGTATGCCTTGTTTTTGGGCCAATAAATCTCTAAATTTAAGGGATAATTATTGAGTCTTGCAATTCACATTTTGAAAATAAATGGCCAAGATTTCAAAACAAATTGTATGAGGTGTTGCGGTCGAATCCCACTCTTTCTATTTTGCAAGTGATAAGTCTTAAGCACCTTTATTTAGGATTCTCATCTCAAGTTTCAAGGATAATATTTAACTTTTAGATGGTGGTTTCTAAGTTAGGCTTATAACCTAACAGCTAAGGCTCTAATTAGGTGGCATGGGGTGACATCCCACTCCCATGCCTAAGCTTTTAGAATGCATTTGATAAGTTTTTAGTCCCACATTTCTTGGGATCTGTAATAAACATAATTTTAAAAAGCATCATTCATGCCATGTAAAGTGGTCTTGAGGCCATCTTTATGTTATGAGCTTGCCTTGGAACTTCTTGAGGTCTCTCTACTTGGGTGTTTAGATTTGTAAACTTTGATAAATTTAGTCTCATCTTGGTTTTTGGAAAGCCTCCGAAATGGTTTATATGGAAAACTGATTTTATAGTGTTATATTGTTGTGAAATAGATAGTAGGGTTTCCCTCTTTACAAAAAGAGGACCTTATCAACTGAAGGCCCCTTAACTATAAAACCAGGAAAGCCTCTAAAATGATTTATATGGAAAATTGATTCTATAGTGTTATATTGTTGTGAAATAGGTAGCAGGGTTTCCCTCTTTACAAAAAGAGGACCTTATCAGTTGAAGGCCCCTTAACTAGAAAACCATCACACTAGCAAGTATGTGGTTGAAGACTAGAAATGAAAATCAAACTAATTCATTTTTATTCTCTCTCCACCATGTTTCATCATGTGATTGGTTCGTGTGTCAAATCCATATAGGTTTAGTCAGTCATTGATTCAGCACTGTGTAGACTGAATTTTTTTTCTTGTTTGATTTTACATTCAATGGGCCATAATTTTTACATATGGTGTCGAAACGACTCCATTCAAATTGAATTAGAAAGCTTTCAATTATCCCTTAAATGTGCAAGCAATTTCAACAAACTTTAGAACCATATGGATGTGTCACATATGGGTATCATTATGGATCACTCCTCCCTACTAAAATGCTTTTGAACCACTAAAAGTTTGATTCATTCAGAAATAAGTGAAGGTACATCTCCCTGACTTTAGAGTTTCCATGCATCATGCTTTACTTTGATGCATGCCATTTCAACTCACATGAAGGTAACCCTTCCATAAATTCTCTCTCTTTTGTAAAAAACAACCTCTTCTTGTAACTCAACAAATAATTAAGGAGTAAAATCATCAACAAAAGGAACTTGAACATTCTAACCTTGATCCATGATTATAGTAGGCACATATAGTTTTAAGTTTACCACAATATATATTTTCCTTTGTCTCTATCTCTCTTAAAGGTTGTCTACCCAAACTAAAACACGTAAACTTAGGTTAAGAGATTTCATGACCCCCTTCCATGTCTATCAAATGACCTTCTTGCACTCTTGGTATCTTGGTCTTCTTCTTGGCGAATTCTCTTAGCCTCTGCATTACTTGTAGGCTAGAATGAAGATCTCCCATAGTTAGATGCTTTGTGCACTCTCGTTGCTGTTAACATTCTCAACAAGGGAAAAATTAAATTGCATAATAAGTAAGTGGTTTTATAATAGGTCACCACTTGTATAATTTTACTTTCTTGGGGTCTTACTATTGAATGCAACATACATGGATTGTAAATACAATTCCATTTATAAACGTTGCCTAAATTTGGGTCTTTACAAAATGTTAATGCAATAATTTTAAATACATTGAAAGGACATATTTCAATGAAATCAAATGAATGCTAACATACATTCATAAAATAATAGTGCTTTTCATGTTGATTTTATGCCCCTTTGTCTCCCTCTTGGAATAACACTTTTATCCTATCAACATGTCTCTCAATTGTTGTCTAACTTTGAGAACCTTTATTTGGATTTCTCTTTCAATGGAGTTCCTCTTCACCCATATTTTCAAATGCTACAATAAGTGGTAAACAAACCATGCTAATATGAACATGAGAATAGAAAATAGAAAATGAGACAACCTCTTATAATGGATTGCTCATAATGTGCTTCTCAACTTGGATGGTTGCTCCATATTTATCCTCAATGAGTGATCTACCCACACACTTTCTCATAAACATGGGGTTAGTTTCCTTGATGCTTATTCAACAATAGAAACCCCAAAATTGATTTGTAGGTGCTAAATAAGCATGTTAAATTCAACTATGTAAATATGTCATCCATGAAACCAAATAATCTCTTACCGATCTAATCTATTGGATGCTCTCTTTGGTTTGCTCCTTCTTGATAGGATATTTTGTGGATATGTGGGCTTCTCCATGGGTTGCCTCTTGGACTATTTGTGCTTGACCAACTCTTTCATATGTTACCTCTTGCTTTGTAGGGGTTTAAACAACCTATTTGCTTGTATGTGCTTGCACAACTTCCTTATTACTGGTATTTAGATGAAGTTGTGGATGAAGATTCCAATACTTTTCAACCCAATGGCCACTTATATTACAATGAGAGAAATAATTATAAAACGACCCCAATTTTTTTTTTAGCGTCACTTCATTCAGAGTACAAAGTGGAATTATGAATAGGGTCCACTACACATAGTTTGGTTTTGTGTAATATACCCACAACCCCATAACCAAATTTATGTATATGCAACCCTTAATTAGGGTACTTACCCCTAGAAGATTCTATAGGGAAGATTATTGCCCTATGAAATACACATATAGTTGCAGCGTATCAATATGTGATCCATAAAAATAATCTTTGAACTATATGGGGGCAGACACCTTCCCAATAGGACCACCTACGTGCCCTAACCCTACCTAAGAGACTCACATCTACGGAAGTCTAGTTATCGGCTGCAGTAGAAAAATATTGTTTCCTCACATTTGGGATACTTGAATTTTTTTTTAATAAGTATCCAAGTCATTACACAATATTTACATTGCTAGGGAATAGGTTAACAAAAAATATAAGTTCCTAGTTCTTTATAAATTGATCTCATTATACTCAATATCAAAAAAACACAACATTTCATTCATACAAGTCAAGATTCATAATGCTAAAGAATTATCATACTACTATTTAATCAAGGACTTTTACCATACCTAAGGTCAGCAATGAAAATTTACACATATAAAATCCATAAGAACATAATAGGCTTAAAGATGCCTTGGTTTATTAAACTTTTTCATAAGCGGAGAATCAACAATGGTGGTATCCCATTTAGATCATTATACCATGATGTTATAATTTTTTTGGGATCATTACACCATACTCTTACACTTTACACTCAACACAATTTGAGATAAGCTAAATAATATTTACTCTTTATATTATAAAAAAACACAATGGTTCTTGTTAAAGATAGATGACATCACACAAGTGAGTCTCTGTCGTGTGATCACCATTAATCATACAATAATTAATTTGTTTATATGAACATAAAATAAATCATCATGTAGGACCTTATATTACTATGCACTTGTCATTTGATTTGTTACGTACAAGGGCTTTTTACACTTATCAAAATACTTTATTTCTTCCAAAAATCCAAGGTTATGTTAATCATATTTAATTTATGCAATTACCTTTATTACATTACTGTATTAGATTTTCCTTGTTAACTCTATTATATGCCTACAGGCATTTGTTTAATTTAAGAAATTCAAAGCTTACAAATTTTACATGCATTACAACATTACATACTTGTAATACTAACTTGCATATTACCTTTTACATCAAACATGCATAATTGTAATAACAAGCCTCTCCACTTAACTTATACAAAGTATTTAAATATGTAATAATTTCCATTAATCTCCATAATTGTTATAACATTTGACTTCAAATGAGTATAGGAGAATAAGTTTTGTACTCCTTTACACTTGTGAAGAAATGAATTAAATTTCCAAATATCACTATTATGCAACACAAGAATCATTTCTAGTATATAAAGCATGACCAAATGTTTATAATAGCTTTATGTTATATTCACACCATAGTGTCACTAATATTTATTAACAACTTGGTTAAAACTAATACACTAGTTCCTACAACCAACTACATATTAAAAATTTAGAACTAAAAAGAAAACAATAGACTCTTTTCTAAACAAGATCACTCTTACCCATGCTAGGGTTGATCCACACTTCAAATTATAAGCTTGATTACCCACTATGCACAAGAATAGGTTAATTACCAAATAGAACATACATCACCCTTTTGTTGTATAGTTTACTTGTTCAAATGGCCATTGACGTCAGCTTTGAAGTCTTGATAATGAAATCAATAAGATATAAAAACCTAGAAATTAATTTCTAGCATACTATAAAATTTCATTACTTCATACTCTAAGGTAACAATTTAGCTCAAGTCTTTTTATACTTGGTTGTAGCATACTAGTCATTTTCGAAAACAATGTGGTGTTCCCAATGCAATGAAGTCTCTTACATAGTGTTTAACATGATCAATAATATACTCAACACAATGCACATTAAGTTCATGTACAACAATATATATGGATTAACAAAATTTGACATATCCATTTAACCCCATTCACAACTACCACTAAAGATATGTTTACACTCTACAACTAACATAATAGGATAAGGATTACAAATGCAATTATGCCATGTACTCAATAGCATTGTCTAGTTTTCCTCATAAAATTTCTAAAAGCTTATCTAATAACTATTAAAGCAAAACAATTAAAAATAAACAACCAAATGAAGAATACAAACCAATTGGGAATTTATCATAAGAATACCATTTCATTTCATCATCTAATATTATAACATCCTTAGATATTAAATACATTATTTACACCAACACAACACTACAGGTTGTAATGTTTTAACAATATGATAATAAGAAGAAAAGTAACTAAAGTCTAACAACCAAGAACACACAACTACCATCGATACAAAGTCATTATAACACCATTATGTGAAGTATGCCAAGTATGAGTCATTTTTGCATTGTAAAAAGTGCTATAGGAAATAAGCAATAGAGAAAATAATTCAATGAAACATGTTATAGGTGGAACATCATCTTATTACAACCGAGCAGGAATAAGAACCATGTAATCAAATGTAACTCAATAAGGAATGAGCAGCCACCAAAAGATGATCCAAACACAAAATGAACCACCCTAACCCATCGTATGAGCCCCCTAATTAGTGGTCCTTACCACCCCAACAATTAGTTGGGTGGTGAAGTCAGGCATTCGGGCTTTAGGTTGAGGATGTGAGCAAAGTGATTTTAAAGCCATCACCATAATAACTGTAGTAGTTACACACAATACCCAAATAGTGACAAATACACACCATAGCCAAAATGCAAAGATTCCACTCAATCACACAAACCTGAGTCAAGTTATTGGGCACAAAATAATAATGATAAAAATAGAATACCAAATGAGATCAAACATTTTTTTTTTAATCTTGTGACAATGAACAAGCACGACCATGATTTTATCCCAAACACACATAATGGAAAGAGATAAAACTATTATAATTCAACCCCCTTACACCATTAATCTAGGCTTTATAAAAAAAAACCAACAAAATAAGCACAAATAACTGTTAAATAGATTTGGCCACAATTACGAATTTGCACAAAAAATAAATAAAACCTAGCAAGATTTAATCTCTCAAAACAAATATAAATAAATATTAAATAAATTGGCCATAATGTTGAATTTACACAAAAACAAATAAAGACCAGTAATATTTAATTGATCACTACCCAAGTCAAATTATGTAAGAAACAACAAAACCCAACTTGTTGTTTAACATGAACACAACTAGAAGGATGAAGAACCAGTTATGGTATCAATTAAATGCATTTGAAAATTTTGCAGTTAAAGTTGGTTCAAAACCCTAAGGAACCATATATGTTAATCACCCAAAACAACCAGGTATGAAACCCAATAGCTTTTAGATCAATTTACTAGTATAAATACAAGATATAAAAAGATAATAATTATTTTGAGGGCCTTACTGGTTCGTTAAGAAGTCCCACAACTTCCTCGTGACCTTGTAAGAACTTATATATAAAAAAATTATAGGGTATGAATCGATTCCAACAACCATGGCCTCAACATTCCCATTTATCAATTTTAAAACATTACTTACAACAAATCAACCCCTTTAAAAAATAAGATGAATTTTTGACCTGATTTCTCTTGCCAAGTTTTAAAACCCTTCTAAAACCACCTTCTTCCTCCCACGGCTCGACTTCCTCTTTGCCTCCTTCCTCGTGCTTGAATTTTTCCCTGCCATTAAGGCATGCAGGGTGATTTTTGTGCCTCCATAACTCCCTATGGTTGCCATTTCCTCCTAGGGTTTTATCCACATGCTAATGCACAAAACTATATGGTTTTCCATGCAACTACTCAATTGCTTTTTTTTGGGTGAAGAATCAACCCCTAAAGCCATCATGATCCCTAATAATCCAAAGCTTGATTTTGTTTAAGACTATAGTGCAAGTCAATAAGTCCATGACCCCTTGGTCATCATGACCTAACAAATATTTATAATCAACATCATAATGCATGGGTGGGGGGGGGGGGTCAATCCTGTCCACATAGGGACCAAATCAAAGATCAGATGGAAGTCCCAAGTCATATCATGATGCAAAATCTTAACCTAGCCAAGGACGCTTTATGAAAATTCAAGTCATTTAAGACCAAAGATCAAACAATTAAACTATGATGTGACCCAAGGTAAACAAACATGCTAACAAGCTCGAGTATGACATTAAAACAATTGAGCCCCTTAGTGGTCAAAATAATAAAAGCCGATAGCTAAAAACAAATAAGGCAAGCATAAGTACTACACTGACTAACATACTACTGTACAACCACAAACAAGATAATGAAATTTACAGATGAACACGATCTCAATCAAAAAGAACAAAATAATAATATTCGAACAAGCTCGATCAACAAGCTAAGACAAAAAATAAATATGTCAAATAAAGTTGCAACTATTCATGGTGATTAGATGGCTTATTACCATTTCATCTTATATCCCAATGCCAGTTTTACCCAACAGCTCACTGCCCCCACTTTTTATTGCCCCAACTGCCAAAGTCCACTGCTAGCCTAGCTCATGTACATGCAAACCTTGCAGCCACAAAACATGACATTAATAATATTTGCTTTTCATGAAAAGATATATATATATATATATATGTACTAAACCATAATAAGCATCTTAATATAAAATGATACTAATGACATCATCAATAAGCAAGATCATAATGTACTACTGCATCATAAACATCACATCAATAACTATATGAAAGTATCAAATAATGTACTACTGCATCATAAACATCACATCAATAACTATATGAAAGTATCAAATGTAGTTTAAATTCAGATAACCAGTATTCACATTCTGCTAACAACACCAAATAATGTCTAACAAAAAGGGTCAAAATAATAGGTTGTGATAAATTCTTGCTCATTTTCTTGGACAATAAGCCGTTATTGCCATTCTCCACATTTTGACTTGGAGAGTGGTCTTTACAATGAATGTCCTTCTTCTTTACGGGTATGGACTTCCTTTTGATGGACTTTCTCTTCCAACACATGGCCACATAATGGTTATTCATTCCAAAAAAAGAACATGAATATGCATACCAAATGATTTATGTTAAAGGGCCATTCTTCTCATAATCAAAGTAAACATTATAATACTTATACTTTCCATACCTTTTAGGGATGTCTTTTGTGCAAGTCTGACAAGGGGAAAATGTGTTACCTCCTCCTTTGGGATGTTCATCTCTCTTTGGAGATGTTTTGCATTCTTTTTGTATGCTTTTCCCATGATTGAAATGGTGTCCCTTTCTTGCTTCCATCTTGCACTCACTCTCACTATCATGGAGTGATGGTGTGCCATCTATTTGTATGGGTTGTGTTTATAGAGCTAGTGGCTCAAGCTCTTTGTTTTTGGAAGTTTGTCTTGCTTCAACTATTTTAGAGCATTCTCTAACTTCTCCTTTGCCACTAACATATCCCAAACCTGCATAGTGAGGTCTTTCCTCAACCTATATGGGATTAGTCATTCCTTGGACATTGATTTCAAGGCCCTTTCCATCAAAACCCATCTTAATTAACAACTTGGAGCCAATACCTCGAGTATGCTTCTCATATTCACTAAAAGAAGCATCTACATCTTGATGAGAAGAAAAAAAACACATTGAATTACTTATTGTGTATACCTCAGTCATGGTTTCTACATTTGTGTTAGAGGATGGTCTCTTTTTCATGGCAGACTCTTCTTTCTTCTCCACTCCATCATTTTGGAACTTTGCCAAAATCTCTTCCTTTGCTTGCAACTCAAGTTGAAACTCTCAAATGGTTCCCAAGAGACTTTCTCCCTAGAATATCATTTAATATTGTAAATCTTGTATCTTGTCCTCAAAGGATTGCAATCTTTATCTTAATTCAAAGTTCTCCTCCTGAATCTATCGAAATATGCTTTCAAGCTCATGAAGCCTTTCTCTCTTCAGAGTTTTGCCCATGGTTATACTTGTGCAACCAAGAAACCTACACTTCCAAACTAAAAATTTGAACCAAGGGAAGAATACTAACACAAGCAAAAAAAGTGTTAGCAAACTCTTTGGAAATCCACTCTAATAACAAACTTGATTCGAAAATGGGTAGTTAATGTGAAACGCTCACTGATTCCCCAGTTTGGATACCAAACTATGTCTTTTCAATTTCCCATAAATACGTAAAAATTGGCTTATTTGATTAAAATTCAGTATTTAAAAACTAATATTAAAGAAATAAAACTAAAATAATAGAGAATAATACCCAAAAAATTGATAACGAATTTCATCCAAATTGGATTACGTCTCCAAGTTCATTCAAAACGCGAACCGACTAATTAAATGATGTAAAACACGTTTTTTTACATCAAATTTCTCCTAATACGGGGCTATCTATCCCAATAAGGGGCTTCTTCTCCCAATAAGGGTCTAAGTGTTCTTTGCAATGTCTCTGGGAGGTCTTCACAACAACTCATTGGCTTCAATTTGCTACTCCTATAATAAAAATACATAAACTTGCTTGTTTATCCTTTTACAAAGGGCAAAAAATAAAGTTATATCCTTTACAAGGGCTACAAAGTTCTCTCCTTTTACATAGGGCTTAAGGTTATTTCCTTTTACAAGGGGATTATAAATCTTCTCCTTTTACAAAGGGATGAAAATTCCCAATAAGCGCTAAAAATTGCCCATTCAAATACAAAATCATGTTTTTTATAAACCTGTGGCTTGTTGGTCAAAGTTTATCTCTTTTTGCATTGGAATAGGGGTTCAAATCCCCTTGTATGCCTTGTTTGGGCTAATAAATCCTGAAATTTAAGAGATGATTACCAAGTATTGTAATTCACTTTCCAAAAATAAAGCATGGCCCAACGACCAAGACTTCAAAATGGCTTGTATGAGGTGCAAGGGTCGAATCCCACTCCTTACATTTTGTAAGTGATAAGTCTTAAACACCTTTCTTTAGGCTTCTCATCTCAAGTTTCAAGGATAATGATTAACTTTTAGATGGTGGTTTCTAAGTTAGGTTTATAGCCCAATGACTAATGCTCCAATTAGGGGGTGTGGGGTGAACGAGCCCCACTCCCATGCTTAAGATTTTGGAGCACATTTGATAAGTTTTTGATCCCACATTGCTTGTGATATGTAACAAACATAGTTTTAAAAATCATCCTTCACGCCTTGTAAAGTGGTCTTGAGGCCATCTCTATGCTATGAGCTCACCTTGAAACTCGATCATTGCTTGACTCGACCATGGATGATTCAAGCTTGTTCCTTGTGAAAGTTTTGTGGATGCCACATTTAGGGTAGTTGCATTGCCATGTAGTGGTCTTTAGGTCTCTCCACTTGGGCGCTTAACTTTGCAAACTAAGATCAATTTAGTCCCACATTGGTTGTGGGGAAGCCTCCAAAATGATTTATATGGAAAATTGATTCCATAGTGTTGTGAGATAAGTGGCATGGTCCCCCTCCTTAAAAAAGAGGACCCCACCAGTTGTTGGAAAGCTCTCGATGAGCTCTTTGATATATTAGCAGTTGCATGTGGGTATCCTCCTGGATCAATACACAGGGGCATTAATGCATTTAAAGAATGCTAGAGATATAGTGTGAATATGCCACAACAATCAATTAAAGCATTTAGAACAAAGATTTAAGAATCTAAAGAAAATTGGAGCATTTATTATACATCATGCATTCGTTCTAGATCAAATAGTCATATAGAGTAGACAATATATCATCACTAGACTTCTTGTCTGACATACATTATACTTAATGTGTTGCTTGTGATATTGTTATATATGTTGAGGGCCCTAAGATGTAACAATTGCTTAAAATCCCTTTTAACCTTGAACACATTGCCCAAAAGAATCATTGTCCTTATTCATTTTTAGGTTTAATAGTTCTATTAAGGTTTTGAGGAAGGATATCAATTTCTCAGATAATTATGTAAATTTTTAGAAAAAATGAGCGAGGTTGTTAAAGCCTTAGCCCTAACGAAGATAATCATCACATCAATTTCTACACATTCATTTTTTACTAGACCCAATATCAATTTCGTAAATGAAGTTACTCTTCCATAAATATTCGAACAATTTTGAGAACAATATTTGTTCGCCTCAAATTTTTTATAGTTATTTAACCTTATTGATTATTAGACTTGTCTTACATGTCTAATTCTAACAACTATTTTCAAATTTGTTTGAAATCAAATATTTTTTAAAACTTCTCTCTTATTATTTATGAAAAATTAATTAAATATGCAATTATGATTTTATTATTTTAGTTTTGATAGAATTGGACAGAATTTTTTTTTATCTATAAAAAAGAAAAAAAAAATTAAAAAAATTATCAATCTTGTGAATAATTAATGGCAATTCTTTTTAAATTGGAAAACCCTCATCAAATCTATTAATCGAGAAATTACAGAGATAAAGTGAAGGATGGCCGATTGGCATTGACAGTCAAACAAGCAATAATCCCAAGAATCCATCGACCTCCTCCCAATAGTGTGGGTCGTATTCCATTCTATATGCAAAGTTGGCCATTAAATTTTGAACTTTAGGTGGACAAGGGAGAATTAAACTTCTGCAGCCGTGAAAAGGAAAAGGCATAAAAGAACCCTTCCGTGTCTGTCCAAGCTTTCTGCATAAAAACCACCATGGAAGATTACGAGGTAAGATGTTTCCGTCGCTATGATTTCATAGCTAACTCAATTTAAAATCTGCAGGGTATACTTTTATGTCTAATTGCACAAATCATCTTTACAGAGCTTTTAAATCTAAAATCCACATTTGTGCGAAATTTTATAGCAGGTCAATGTTAAATAGTAAGGCTTTACATGGTTTCGGTGTTCTTTTTAAAAGTCTTTCTTTCCTTTGTTATTTTTTATTTTATTATTATTACCATATGTTAAAGGTAGCAAGGGTCAAGGGTTTGTATACAGGAAATTGTTGGCTAAGATGACAAACTCCCGCGAACTCGAAACATTAAAATGACATGAATTTTTAAAAGTTAAATTTAATTAGAGAGTAACTTCTGGATAAAACTGTATATGCTGCTTTTTATCAACATTTGGGGATTGCACTCTGTAATCCATCGTGAGGAACAGGGTAGAAAATGTGTGTCATGAGGAAGAGGGTTTTTGCCAGCACATTCATAATGCCACAAACCGTGAATACCACCGGGTTTCATAGGAATTAGAGGTCTTGCCTTTCAATGTTCACCTTCAGACTCAAACAGCCCTTTGGCGACATAAACTCCATATTGAGGAGGTCTTCAAGGCCAGGGAAGCTCAGCTTTGAGATCGAATGCATTGGTTGAAAAATGTAGATAAAGTCACCAAAGATTTCTTCTATCTCCTCCGTTTCAAAAGAGCTGCTGATAGAATTAAAGCCATCAGGGAAGGGGATGCTAGGGTTACCAAGTTACCTCACATCTTGCAAGCCTTTGTACACCATTATCATGGTGTTTTTTTGGCTCACCGCACTTCGCCCTTGCGTGAAGCAGCTCTAGTTCAATGCCTCCATGTTGTACCCTGTAAACTCTCTGAAGCTCAGCAGGTTGCTTGTGATAGGCCTCTCACTTTGAATGATCTCAAGGAAGCAGTTATGCAGATGGCTACAGACAAAGCTCCAGGTATTGATGGTTTCCCTTGTGAGTTTTATTAAACTTTATGGGATACTGTGGGCTCTGATCTTCACAAGGTCTATTATGAAGTTGTGTTGTCTAACTTGTTGGAGCCTCTCATCAATCAAGGTAATATCAAATTTATTCCCAAGGCATGTGATCTTGAGGCTATTACTAATTGGAGACCTGTTACCCTTTTAAATGTTTCTTATAAAATTATTGCTAAGGCTTTGGCGCTTAGGATTAAACATCTTCCTTTAATTGTTAGAAGTGAACAAACATGATTTATTTAACATAGATATATTTTGGATATTGTCATTGCTGTCTGGGAAGGCATGGAATGGGCTCGGATGTCTAATCGAAGGGCTCTATTTGTCAAAATTTATTTTGAAAAGGCTTATGATCGCATAGAGTGGCCTTTTATTATTGCCATGCTCCAAGCTCTTAGCTTTGGCCCTCGCTTTGTATAGGTTGTGAATAGGCTTTTCCAAAATGCTGGGGCATGTATTACTATCTATGGGGCCCAGTCTAGTCAGTTTGAATTGCATAGATCTATCAGACAGGGTTGTCCTTTAACATCTTCTCTATATGTCTTGGTAGTTGAAGGCTTTAGCTATTTCTTAGCCAACTTTGCTTCCAAGGGCTTGGTAAAGGGAATCTCTCCCCCTATTTCTAATCATCATCTGCTTAATGATCCTCACTCTTTAGGAGGAAGAAGTCTCAGTCAAGAATGCTATGGAATGCCTTCACACTTTTTGTTTGGCCTTTGGGTCATCTGTACAGTGGAAGAAAATGCAGTGTTATCGCTAGTCTATCTCACCCAAACCTCCTTGGTTGGAGGGATATCAATGGCAATGGCTCCTCCTTGGAGTTCAATTTAAGTTTCTGGGCATTCCATTTGCCTTTCGTGCCTCTCCTGCTGACTTGTGGTCTTATGTGGTTTAAAGGGTTGAGAAAAAGATCTCTTTTTGGATTATCAATCCCTTGTTGCTAGCATGTAAGTTTCAGATTTGCTCCAAGGTGTTGGCTGCTACTCATGTTTACTACTCTTCTTGCTAGGCTCCCTCAAATGCTGCCTATGCCAAGCTGGAAAAGCTCTTAAGGGATTTCGTATCGGCCAATTTTGAAGGCCATGAAGGATTTCATAGAGTTTCATGGGATATATGTTGTCGGCCTAAAGAGGTCGGTGGCTTGGGCCTTATTGATATTAAGCTTCAAGGGCTTGCTCTTAGCATTAAGTGGATCATTATAGGACTAGAAGGTGATGAAGCTTGAAATATTTTGTTAAGAAATTGTATCTCCTAGGGATACCCTTGTGGTAGAAAGCCCTGACAAGTCCTTGGTTTGCATACTCTTCTCATAACCCCTGTTCTTGTTAAGATTAATGGCACTTTTGTCATTCAGAGTATTTGGAAAGCTTGGGAAAGTCTCAAACGTCATCTCATTTGGGTGGGAGAGGGATTCAGGAACGAGCTACCTCTTAATACTCACTCCCTTTGGTGGTCCCCAATTTGAATTTTCATAATATTCCCTTTGTGCTGGACCCATGGATCAAGGGATTGAGGTTGTTCAAAAAGGATATTAAAACTATTGGAGATTTGTTCTGCAAAGTTCGTCGCACTTGGCTTCCTTGGAATCTATTTCAGAACAAATTTAACCTTAATAACGAAGATGTTGGGTCTATTAAAGAAATTTAGAGTTCCATACCTGAAGAGTACCTTCATAAGATTGGAGTTAGTTCCCTCACTCTTTGGTAGAAGGATTGGCATTGGTCTACTGTCGTGCCCTTTTGTCATTATTTTCTTCGTTTTGGGTATAATCTTTTGGCTCCTCAGCACATTCACGATGACATTCTCAACCACTCATGGAATCTTCGTTCTAGCCAAGCGGTCTAGGCTAGAAGATTTTCCATTATATGGGATGCCTTTCTTGAACCCAAAAAGGCTGACTTCCTCTTGTGTCTTGTTTACCAGGATTTGCCTGTCGGTGACTGTGTTAAGCACATGGGGGTCTCACATCCCATTTGCCCAGCTTGTCACCAACTAGAAACAGTCAAGCATCTTTTTTGGTTTTGTACTCATGCCCAGTCAGCTTGGAATTGGATTCACACCCTTTTCTTGCCTTTTAGGGTAGAATGTTTTACCTGGAAAATGGCTCTCTTGGGGGACTGAACCTTGTTACTTGCAAGATACAATAGATTTTGCTAGATTTTCCATGTTGATATTCTTTTTCAAATCTGGAAAGCTAAAAACTATGCATTTTTTAATCATGAAGATATGGAAAGAAGCTTTTCTGTAACCAATGAAGTTGTTGTGATCTCTAATGTCATCCTCCAGGTTCAGAGTCAAACAAACAAAGTTTGAGCTTAACTAGCTTTAGAAGTTGTTAGATCATTGGGGAAATGCCCCGTGCGTGGTCAGTCGAGAGTCCCCGGATTTGCAACGTATCTCTTCTCCTCCTCGTGGGCGAGGACGTGGTTTTCATAGGCAGTGTTCTCAGAGTCGTCGTAGGAGCCCCTCTCCTCGTTCTCACCGGTCATCCCCTTGTCGCAGTGGATTTGGTGGTTATAACATAGGAGGTAGTGGAAAGGGGGTTGGGGCTCCTCTCCAAAGGACAAGTATCTACCCCTGGCCCTTGCTATTTCGCCCTCTTGACAGGCTGATGAAAATGAAAACTAGCAGCAAAATGATGGATGGGAGCCTTTACCTATGGATGACGAACCCCCTACTCAAGGGGGATGGGGAGGAAATATGCAAGATCCTCCCCCTCCGCCACCCCCTCCGGCCAACATGTTTGTTGTTGTTGCTTAATGACTTTTGGGTTCTCGTGTTTTCATGTGCTCCTTTTTTGGGTTGTTATGCATTCATGTCAATATGACTTGATGCGATCTTTTTTCTTGTGTGGTCATTATTGACCCTCTTCTGAACTTGTTCATTTCCCGAGTCTTTTATAGCTCGGTGTGATTTTGCTTCTGGAGTGTGACTTCTTCCACCCTTTTTTTGTATGACTAGCATTGTACTATATTAGTTTCTATTAATATAAGTGTGCTTTTCAGTTAAAAGAAATGTGTTATATGTGTGCGACCCCAAAGTGTGATCCAAAATGTTGATAAAAAACAACATACACAATTTTATCCAGAAGTTGCTGCTTCTAATTCTTATGAACTATGGAAACACTATAACTCTTAATAAAATTTAAATATCTGCTTTTCTACTTACAGGGAAATCTCCCTTCTTCATGTACAAACATATTCCAGCCGCGTGAAAATTAGCAAAAATGAAATCTAGTAACTTTCGCCATTTATCCATGACACTCTTTCTTCTTCGATCATTTTCCTCCGTTTGCTTTAAACATGAAAAGGTAGTACTGAGTGCACATAAACATAATCTTTTTAATCTACAATATTTTTTTACTTTTTGATCCCTATAATAAAAAGCAAGCTTTTCCACTTATGTGCAGTCTATTGATATTAGTTCTAATGCCACGGAGGAAATTTTTTGAATATAAACCATCTCGCCCAACTTTTCCACCACCAATTGGCCGCTAGATTTACCACCATATTCCCTGTCCTCTTGATATGTTGGTATAAGATCTTGAAATTCTCAGCTTCCATCTTAATTTCCTGAATGCTAGTGTTTAATTGCCAGTCATTGCAGTGCCCCTCTTTATGGCTTCAATAATTGTTTTTCGGTATAATTTTGTTTCATTTTTAATTTTTTTTGATAATTCAATGCTTTTGAATTGAGCTATGAAGGTCAAGCCCCTGGCCTTAAACATTTTTGGTTTTCTTAGCCTGCCAGGGTTTGAGATGGAATGTGCCTGGGGCTTCTACTTGATGATGTGCCGTTTCAAACAGTCAATCCAGTATGATGAACTCATTTATTTGTTCTTTTAGAGGTATCTTCAGAGATGCTTAGTGCAAACTGCAAAGCACTTTCAATTCTTTCGTTGCATACTGTTTTTCTACAAATAAATCATTTCAGAGCCTTTTATTTTTTGCCTGGTAATATTTGGGCAAGGTCATGAGGTACCTTTAAGGCAGTGTGGTGTAAGCTTGGACTTTCACTACATTCTTAAGATTTGTAAACTTTGGTTATGCTCGAATGTGCCTAGAATCATTACAAGACATCCTTTCCATATGTCTCCTAGAGTCATGGGCCACCTTATTGTGGTAAGGGAAATTCGAACATAGGTGACACTCTTGCGAATACCACCGATACCATTATACGACATCTCCTTGCACAATTTTAGAGCTGTGTTGGACATGACATGTCTTTTGAATTAATTTATAAAATAAAATTGACATAAATTTTAGTCAGTTTTAAATTGACTCATCTTAGTAGAATTTTGTGTGAAACAGGTGGCACTAAACACGTGAAAAAGGTTGTGCCAAAGTGAATCTCAATTGTACCATCAAGTTGCCAAATATCTAACTTCTACTTTAGTTAGCATCCTCACCTTCTCAATGCCTTTTAAGGTGCTTCTTGTTATGATCTTAATTTTTGTTTAGGGTGGAAAATAAAGTTATTATTAATCTGTAATCGGAAAAAGCGAATTTAAATATTTGGGTCATAGAACGATGACAATTATGTGTCATGACAATGTCATAGGAATTGCAAGCAATCTTCCCATATATGTCACAATGGAGGAATTTCAAGAAATTTTATCATAGGAATTACAAAAGAAATGAGGGACTAATAGAACATCTTATATGTCATAGGCAATTGCAAAAATAATTAGGAAGTTACAAAGCATCTTAAGTGTCATAGGGAGTTATAAAAGTCTTGTCTTAATGAGGGAGTTACAAGCATCTACTATCCCATAAAATTACTTTAAGTTTTAGAAAAGGGATGTCTAAGATGTCTTGGGATCATTGTATGTGGGTAGTTGGTGGATTACGAATTGTGGCCAAATGCAGTGCTGACTATGTCCTTGGATTAGGCCTGAGTTGGCACCCATACCTTCTCAGCAATATTTCTTCTGCATCTTATTTATTGCCTAGAAGTACCATTTGGATTGTAATAAAGTTCTGTTTGAGTTCTCTCTTCAGATTTTGATGTTGGTTTCCTTTGCTGTCTAAATATGTATGGATTTAACAGAAATTTCAGAATTCTGTCTTAAAAATAAAAATCAGATTTGCTGATTTCCTTTCCAGATTTTGTTCAATCATTTTTCTGTAGTTGATTGTTTTTAAATTATTATTAGTTACAAATCTGCTACATAGTAAGGTATGTAATGATAGTGAGCACTGAGTTTGACATGGTATTGTATTAAAATTAAATCAATGGTCTTTTGCACTCTGTGAGTTCCACATTTTAAAGATGCAGTGACCGAAATATAGAATTGATGGAATCTCTGCCAGTGAGCAACGACGAATATCCTATGCTTATTGCCCAAAAAACAGTTTATGGCTAGCATGAAATACTCTTATAATTCATTCAAATTCTCAAGCCATTTTATATCCCTCTGATGACAACTATAAGACTTTAGAATGCATAAGGATACAAATGGGACTCGTAGCTTTATGATGCAGCCTGGTTGGTTTCTTTGCTTATTAACAGTTCTGTGCAGTTTCTGCTTCTTTTGATAAAAAGAGAACATCAGATAGAACCAATTCTAATAATTGAAATGCTTCCTTATGTGTACTTCACTTTTGACAGTTTGACCTCATTTTAGTCAAAAATTTTACAGGTCCTGCTGAAGGTTGATGTCCTTTGCTTTAGAACCATCTCCATGTGCTCAGGACAGATTAATATTTCTGCTAGGAACGCTTGCTCATAAGATGCAATAATCCAGAAGGCATAAGGAAACCTGAAAGCAGCTAGGAGACCGCAAGCAAAATTTAAAAATAACAATGGCAGTTTGAAAGAATTATAGAAAAAAGGGATCATTTTAGAACAGAAATCCACCCTAGATTGCTTTGGAGTGATTCGTTGGGGTTTCTAGGCCATACCGTGCATGGTCAGCTCCATTTGATTTTGTGCCTTGAAATTGTGTTTAATTCGTATTTTATAATAAAAGAAATCAACATGCCTTCATTGAGATATATGGCAAGGGCAAGAACAAACATTATAGAACAGCTTACAGCCAACCAACATTAGTAGCAGCTACAGCTAACTAACTTTGTGGATAGTGGGCGGTTACGTCTATGTTTTAAGGAGATGTAACCCCACCCCTCTGTTCAGGTTTCCATCTCCATACTATTTTCCTATTCAAATATCATTCCTAGGATTTTGGGTGTACTTAAAGCACCCTTTACCCATTCCTGTGTTTCCTCCTTTTCCTTAAAAGGGATCTCTGATTGGGACTGGATTAAGATCGATAGAATTATGATTGTATGACATACCATGAATCTCAGATGCTAAACTTCAGACCAAGACACCAAAAATCTGAAGACATGTGGTGAAATAGACAATCTAGCGAGACGCATATAATCCTATATCATCATACCTGAAGTGCCTCATTCAAATGTACATGGGGCATAAGGGGATTTTCAGGGACATAGTGGAATTGTCAGAAGTTGAAAATGACATCAGCAGGATGGGTTAGTCCATTGTCACTGTAATCATAAGATACAAAAAAAGGTCATCTATTTAATAAGAAATTTAGCAGGATGGGTTTGCCGGTCAGCAAACCCATCAAGATGTGTCTGTACAGCTTACAGACTTAGCTAGGCTGCTCAGAAGGTGGTGTTATGGACGTTCCTTTTCCAGGGTCGGTTAGGTGTTTCAAGTCTATTCCCATAGCTGTTTTGTCATGTTGGTGCATTTATCAGGGTTCTTTGATTGAGCAGGAGTTCCTTTTGGATGTCTCAGGCAGAGCTCAACATGTTGGAGAGGATGTATAAGTGCCAACAGCAGAGCAAAAGTGTATGTTTGCTGTAGTAGCTTCAAGGGGTGAACCTATAGTGTGCATTTGCTCTGTTGGAGAGCTGATTTTGTGTTGTTTGTAAATTGTTTGGTGTTTGAAGGAAATAGAGGCATGGCCTTATTTCTTGCTTCAGTTTTTCAATCATGGATTTCCCTAGGGTAAACAGTGTCAAACTGATGTGTGTAATGTTGTGTTATGTTTCCTTTCCACGTTCATTTCATTTGTGTTTGTCGTAACATGATTTTATTATCAATTGGAGCATGATTTCATCCTATTTCCAGTGCACGTTAAGCATAAATTCTAAGTGTATGGTAGTAAGGAAGCATAATTTATCATTGCTCTAGAAAAGATCTCTGTCAGTGAATCTTTAAGAAATTACATCTCAAATTACACTAAAAGAATCACAATAAAGATCAGGCCAGGAGGACTATGATAGCTATGGGTGATGGGAAAGAGGTTTGGTGCAATTTTGATGTTAATGAGAAGTTGACATGCACTAAGTAGAATGGGCAACAGAGAATCCAAGTAGAATGCAAAGATGAGTAAGATTTCCATATCAATATTCAAGTTAAGAAGACCAAGGTTGATATCATCTTCGGTTCTTGTTATCAAACAATTTGATTTTGGAAGAATTAGTAAAGAATTTTGGTCTAGGGACAAAATCATCCACATTCATGCTCTTTGGGATGGGTGCATAGTGATGTATAGATGTGAGTGACAAAGGCATCACAAAGCAATGCAAACTCAGTTTATAATTTTTTTAAAGCTGTTAAAGAGCTATGTATTTATGTAAAGAGTAGAGGACAAAAACTGTCTATAGAATGAAAGCAAAATCATTCATAGGCCAGAAGTATCCCAGTACAAAAGATCAAATAACAAACAAAACAGGAAGAAGCACCACAAACTAAATTGATGCGATAGCACTAAAAAACATATCCAACCGATGGGTGTCTGGGACATAGAAAAAAAACTTATGTCAATACCTTCAAACCATCCAAATGACCAACAATTAACTGTCAAACTATCCATGATATATATGCATTAAAGCAAACTGATGCTTAAATTTGCAGTAGTAAAGCCCAGAGAACATTTTCCATATGACCAGCATGAAAGAAAAAGCAAAATTTGGCTTCTATAAAGGTATTCCTGCTGTCTAATGGTGAGGCAGCTTTGAAAGTTGAACACTTGTGTTTAGATTCCTTGGGAAAAAGGTAAGCTTCCTCCTCCGGGAACTGATGGGCAACAAGAACCTGGTCATGTGTTCTTTTACCAATAGTGGACCAGTGAGTCTGAGCTTGATGAGGCACTTCTGGATGAAAGATAGGAACTTGCCAGTCCACAGTAGTAGGTTTGCCAGGCCTGTTATGCTTTCTCATTTTACCATTAATGTTAACTTCAGTGTCCTGAATGATGTTTCCATCCAGCTCCTTTAGTAGGTCATAAATGAGAATCTTTTCCAGATTTTTGACCCGAATATATTGAGAGTGTAGAGTCCTCCGCAGAAGCTCAATGTATTCAGCATGCTGATATTGAAGGGCTGACTGCTGAGTTTGAAGGGTGGTCAAAGTAACAATGCATTCCTTCAGAAGAGGGGCCATGGCTTCATAATTTCCAAGTTTGATGTCAAGGGAATCCAGCATCCCATCAATAGTGGTAATGGCCTGAATCAAAGTTACATAAACTTGCTTGATTTCACAAGGGAAGGATTGCTTGGAGGATTAGAGCTAGTGGGTTTACGAGTACCTTGTTGCTGCTTTCAAAGGTTTGGTTATTGATCGCATTCCTTTTCAATGGAGCCATGAAGAGGGGGTGTTGAAACCTTGAAGGTGGAAGGGCTATGGCTGGAAACCATTTCATTTTGGATCTGATTTATAAAGGAGGAATGAGTAGGACCCCCAGGAATGAAGGAAGGATCTTGCTGCCTTATGATGATAGAGGGGTGAAAAATCAGATCTAGTGTCTTTAGGCAAAGACATCAAAGTATTGGAGACTTACAAATAGCCAAAGAATAGAGCAGAGCTGGGTAACGGGGAGGCCTCTGTAACCTATCAGAAGGATCAAGATTATGATCATTTTGGAGAGAGAGACTAGTCTTAGATACATAAGCACCTTCAAGAAAGAGATGCAGGTCTTGAGTAACGAATATACCTGAGCTGTGTAACGAGGAGGCCTCTGTAACTTATCAGAAGATTCAGGGTTACGATAACTTTTTAGGGAGGGACCAGTTGTACATACCTGAGCACTTCCATGAAAGAGATGCAGGGCTTGAGTAAGGTTTACAAATTTAGGAGAAGCAGTGAGACTTCCATCTTCCCTTTCGTTGTTATCCAAAAGAATCGGTTGTTGTTTAATATGCTTCTGCTTGATATGCCTGCAATATTTTAGTTGATAATTGATTTCCATATTGCTTCTTTTCTTAAAACGTCTCGCGTAAGTCTTGAGACTCTGAATGTTGTTGATGTAACATTTGCATTTACAAAAGAGGTAGGGGTCATTTATAGCTTTTGATTTCAGTCCTGTACTCCTCTTGATGCCTATTACTTTGTACCCATTTATTAAAAACCTAGAGATAATGGGTTGACGAGAATTCATTTCAAACTTATAAATTTCACAAGTGGTATTAGCTTTGGTGATGGTTTTTGGACCTTCTCCTTTTGAGTGGAAGTACCTTCAGTGTTCTGCTTGAACGTTGATGCTGGTGGGTGTTTAATGCTGACAGGACAACTTCTAAGAGGCCCATGCTGCTGAGATATTTGAGAGGCGACTGGATTGATTTGTAAAATGAATAAATTTTTTCTATTGTTGTCCAGTGGCATCCAAATTTGTTTTATGGTGTCCTTTGCAGTACCAATCGTCCATGCTGCAAATCTTTGTGCTAAAACAAATAAGATCTCTCCCCTTAACTGCAAATAACCATTGTACAAGTACATGTAGGCGGTATTGAATTTGTCTTAGACTTCTATTAACCATTTGTTCACTAAAATTCTGGGTATGGAGAACAATGGTGATGTACAACACATTGGATAGCATATGCAGCAAGCTTGTGATTGACGCAATCCAGGCGGAGGCCCATTGACATGTGGCATTGAGAGGAGGTCGTGGCTTTATAAAGGATGCAGTGTTGAACTCGTTCAGATGAGATGAAGGCTGCATGGTTAACAATGGACAACCCGTGAAAGAAGACCATCCATGATGTCAAGATTGTTAAGGTTTTGAGAAGTAAAAAAACTAACCAAAAAAATCATACAAACCAAATTGATAAGATAGAAGTAGTGGAAAATTTAACATAGAGCAAATATGATATAATATACATGAGTATAGTTGGTCGTGAGGGTGGAAAGATAATGTTTTAGTAGGGAAATGTCAAGAAGAGACAAGGTGTTGTAACGTACAAAGAATATGTGGAGTGCATAAAGGATTAAAAAGTAGAGTGTGTGAAAGTGTAAAGGGCATCACTTTATAGTAAAGGTGTTCAAAATGGGACTAGGTACATGCAATAGTCTTTGAAAAAAGTTGTGTGCCTTTGTTTTTGTCGATACAATGTGCTCAACATTGGTGATTATATTTTTGGAGTTTGGAAGATTTAATTGTAATGTCCTCAAATTGGGACGACAACCAAAAAAGAGGGTTTTCCAACAAACCCTAAACAAACCAAGCACCAAACTTTGAAACAATTTGAAAGTAATATTCAATATTCACTTTGAAAATGAAGCAATATTCAAAAATTTCTTCCACCAAACCCGTAGGCGATTAGGGCAAAAATCAAGTTTGGCACTTCTAACCCTCTGAATAATATGAATTGAGCTTTATATTGCAGCCACTAATTTTAGAAGGCAGAATACCCACTCAAAAGTTGAACTTAGAATTCTATAATTTATTATTGCAAAATTAGCACGAAATTTCATAAATTCACAACTTCCTCAATACTTGGAATTTGCATGCAAGTGATAGCTCAAAATGATCACAAAAATAGTAGTTATTAAACAAAATAAGAATCATAATTTTTTCATCACGGGAAGCCCACCAAAATCTGTTTTGAAATTCCCAAAACCCTAGTTTACTACTGAAATAATACAATAAATTCAGAATATTGTCTAGGGCACAAAATCACCCTAAATCATATGCAAATCAACTCTCAAACCATTCTCCAAGCTGTAATAAATTGCTAAAAATACCTCTAACCCTAGAAGAGGGTTCCGAAGACCAAATCTCGCACTTAAGAAGGGTCACCACCCTCCCAAAGGGAGTTGCCACACCTTAGAAAACCTCAATTTGTCTTAGAGCTTCTCCATAGAGTTCGCCAACCTTCCTTTTTCCTACAAATTGAAGAATTCCAACTTTCCAATGGGTAGTACCAATTCCTTGATGTAGGTGGTGTCAAAAGACACATTTGTAGAATTTTTTGCATATAATTATGCACAATTATGGCGCAAACACAACCCTTGAGTAGAACTTCCCTAGTAGAGAATGGAGGTTTTCGTCCCCAAACTCTTGGTGCACTTGAAGGGTTTCGTCCTTAAGTCACTTGTTCAAGCTTGACATATTTGCACAAGAGTTTCAATATCAAATTTGCATAATCCTTCCAAAAGAAGCCTCTCTCCACTTAAATATGCCACCTCCAATAGTGGTGCCCAAAACTAGGAAGGGAGAGTTACCTTTCTTTTAAAAATATTAGAAGATCCTCTTAATTTCACTTTAGGCCTTAAGTGCCCAAGACCTATAAACCCCACCACTTAAGTGAAATATAAACATAAGGTGCTTTTTCATAACTTAACTCAAAATTAGAAATATAAAGTACCTTTTCTATTATTAACTCCTCACAAGTGGCGCACAATGCTCCCTTTCCTTCCTCTACCCTTAGCCATTGGAAACAAGAATGGGCTAAGGGTCCCAGAAGGGTCTAGATCAAAAATGGGGACATCACATTAATCTTAAAAATTAAAATAGAGCCAAAAGAAGTGGTCTCTAGAAACCCAAGTGGGCATGCTTGAATTTTGTGTTAATTGGTGCCAAGGTGTGACCAACGTTTTCCAACTTCCACATAGATAATGGACACAACCTATAGACTTTTGTGGAAAACTAACCATGGGGGTTGACATGGGTGTTATGTTTCTGTAAGGCCGCCAAGGATTATATGGGGAGGAGTAATAATGAGTCATGTTAAAAAAATATAGCATTTATAGTTGCTTAATTTCTCTAGAGTTTAATTTGCAATTCCATTTTCCACTATGTTGCAAAATTGCTTTCAATGTTGGAGGATAACATCATCAATTAGGTGTAAATTGGATATTATTTGGAAGGCCAAAATTTCCATTCGCTGTTGATGGTTCCTTTGAAGGCCTTTTCCACTCTAATGAGTTTGTTTTGGGCACCAAATTGTGTTTATAGATTGAATAGCTACCTCGGAGCCACCTTCAATGATGAGCATGTGAATGCCATTCTGATAGCCAAATGTAAACCAATATGTAGCGCATGAAGCTCAAAATGGTCGTTTGTTTTAGTACCAATCTGTCAGGCATAGCCAATAACATAATCACCTGTAGAATCCTTGATTATTTCTCCAATACTTACTTGGTTAGTATTGTTTTTAAAGGCACCATCTAAATTGAACTTGTAAAATCCGGAGGAGGTGGCTCCCAACCATTTTTGCCCTTCCCTATGAAGTGAGGAAAACTGTAATGAAAAGGGATATTCTACTTTTTGGCTATATGGTAATCCAACATATTGGTAGGGATGCAAAACATCCTTTAGTATGCTGTTTAGTGATGAGGGTTATGTGTAGAATCTGAGCTATGATTTTGACCTCCATCCGTTGGATTGTGTGATTTTAGTTTTCAAATATCTGAGAATTTTGTTCTTTTCAAGTGTGCCAGAACACAGGTTGGAGCAATTTTGTACGCGAATTGAATAAATCTCATATATGATGAGATTTTCCAATGGAAAAGTAACATGTGCAAGAAAGTTTGCATTAACATTGGAGTACCCAAAAGACAAACCAATTTGGTTCCATATGTTTAAACCAAACGTGCATGTTGAAAAAGATGATTTATAGTTCTAGCAGCTTGCAGGAAATTTGGACAAACATTATGATATATCCATCCTTGATTTTGGAGATTATTTGTAGTGATGAGGCTACCATGATTCAGGAGCTAGAGAAATGATTTGATCTTTGGCCATGTAGAACAGACACAAATAACATATTCCAATGCTTACATGGACAAGGACTAGAGGCAACTTGGGACCTGTAAGCCGAAGCAATAGTGCATCTCCCATGATTTTTAGAAGGCCAAATTCTCACATCTTGGCTATCATTTGTAAAAATGAGATTGTCGGTCAGGAGTTGTATAAATCTTAAGTGACCTTTGGATGGGTTTTCCCCACTTTGATCATTTCTACATCCCACATAAGCTGGTTTGTCATGAATGAAAATAACAATGCACAAAATAATACAGCAATGAGACAAGATCTTTCTATCATACTTTATCAACAACAAAATCAAAATTACAATGATATGTCTAACCTCAATGGGTCATGGCTATTTTATAGGGGCAAAGAAGGATCCAGAAACTGCGTTGTATGACTTCTAGAAGAGTTGTACTGCATCATACAATCTAGAAGCATCGTACATCATTGTACAATCGTACGGTTGTACGTACGGTAAAATACTACTGGACGTGAGATTGCCATAAACCACACCACAATGTTGAAGATCTAAATATTAACGTCATCTCCTAACATGTTGAAGTGTTTTGACAATATGTTATATAGTTGTATTCATTGTTTTGAAGAACTGCCTTGAGATCATCAACCTTAGCTTGTGTGAAAGCTTGTTGACCTTCCCAACTATCTTCCCATGGTCTGATAGAGGTATCGTTCACAATTTTGCAAGAAAGCTCTTATTTAATAGAGTCAAACCTTTTTGGAAGAATTTATTTGTCCCCAATAAATTCTGCCTCCACTTGTCCAAGAGATAATTGTTGTTGTTTGTCAAGTATTTTTTATTTGATTATATTATTCCAGATTGAATTTGGTTATTTCCAGAACCTCCACGCAGCTCTCATGGCCAAAGCATTATTAAAGATGTGTAGATTCCTGATGTTGAGCCCACCTTTCTTCTTTTCATTACAATTTTTTTCCGAAGAGCCTAGTGTGAATTTAAACTGTTTTTTGATGTCTCCCCCGAAAAAATATTACTGACAAGTCACCATTCTTTTTTCAATATGATTTGGAAGAGGAATGAATTTCATAAAATAGAGCACCGCTCGAAGGAAAAACATTAAAAGTTGAAGTTTCCTTTGCAAAAGAAAACCAATGATGCGTCCAACGAGAGAGTTTATTTTGCATTTGTTGAAGAGTTTTGTCCCATAGTGAAGTCTTTTTTTTCAAATGTATTGGAAAGCCTTAATATTTCTTTGGAAGTGTTCCTCCCTGAAAACATAGTTTGCAAAGAATATCACCATTGTGTTTAATTGGCACATTGATGAAAATGGCGTAATCATAGCTTATTTTCTGTCTTGTGCCATTTTGAAAGCTTTGAAATTGAGCTTTTTAATTTTTGTGAGAAGAAGAGTGGAGAAGAGGAGGGTGCTGTTTGCAAAGTGAAAAATTGTATAGCTATTTCCTTGTTTTGACACTCCTAGCCCATGAATTTGCCCTGCATTCTTTGTTGCGTCAAGAGTTTTTGCTCAAATTTTCTCCCATAATTATGAAGAGATACAGATTGTGTATCCTTGTTGCAAGCCCCAGAATGACAAGAAAGGAAACCCTAGATTCCCATTGATAGAGACCGAATATAAGGGGTTTTGAGTGCAGCTATTAATCCATGTAATCATATTGTCACTAAATTCAAAAGCCCTGAGTGTAGACTCCAAAAGATCCCAGTTCACTTGTCAAAAGCTTTTGAGATATTCATTTTGAAGAGAACTCTTGGTCAATGTTGAGAGGAGATAGAGTCGAGTATATATTGGACATATATAATGTTATCCTCTATCTAACTGCTTGGAACAAAAGCAGACTGAGAGGGGGAAATGATTTTTTGGAGAAGTGGTTTCAGTTTGCTTGCAGTAAATTTTGAAAGAATTTTGTATGCCATATTGCACAAGGCAATTGGTATGTAGTGATCAAACTGATCAACACCAGTTTTTTTGGAATTAGAGTGAGCTTTGTGGCATTCAAGTTCTTGAGCATTATCCGTTTAACATGTGATTCATCTACTAGAGCAATAAGATCATATTTTGTGAGGTCCCCAAAGGTATGATAGAAGAAAGTTGGGAAACCTTCCGGACTTGGAGCTTTGTTAGGTTGAAATGAGGTAACAATGAATTTCAATTCCTCTTCCATAATTGGCCTCATAAGAATCCGTATGTGTTCATTGTTCACAAGGGCGGGAATATGCTGATTTTTATTCCTCTTCCGTTATTGGTCTCACAAGATTTTGTATGTCTTCTTTGTTGACGAGGGAGGGATTTTGCTGATTTTAATTCCTCTTCCATAATTGGTCTAGTTTTTGTTTGTCTTCATTGTTCATGACGGAGGGAATTTGCTGAAGTAAATCATTTTGGGCTTGAATCTTTTGTGGACTATCACCATTATTTGAAATAATTTGCTGAAATTAAGTAGTAGCATGTTCAAAGATGTCCAACTGACCCATGATGAAAGAGCCATTATTTTTTTGGTTTTGGTGGAATGCATCAAGATAGTTTCTGTTTTAGATTGATTTATGAAAAAAATTACTATCAGAATCTGAAAGAAATAATTTTAAGATCAACTACTAAAACAATGAATCATAAGTAAAGAGCATGCAATTAAATTAATATCCACCATAAAGACATGCCATTAAAGTGTTGAAACACGAGATTTGTCAAGTGAGACAACTAGTACACAGAAAAAAAACCCATATTTTATTGAAAGTTAGCCCAAAGCTATTACAAGTGGCACAATGTGCATAATACTTCTCTAAGAGAGAGTAAGAGAATAAAATCCATAGAAAATAGAAGAGGCCTAAGAAAAACACTAATATAAGTGTATAGAAGAAGAGGTCTATATGCTATTCAAATAAAGTGAAGATTAGAAGGGAAAGTGGGTGCAAAGTGGCAAAAGTGGGTGCCTAGTGTCTTTATTTCCCCTGAAGTAAAGGGAAAGTGGGTGCAAAGTGGCAAAAGAATTACATTTGAAATGTAACTCTACTATTACTTATAATAAGAAATATCTCAAATGAGACAAAAGAGGTGAAGGCTACATGCCACCTTATATTCTCCAGATTATGTGATTTAAAAAATCACATGACAATAAATACAACACAACTATAGGATTTTTAAAATACCAAAATAAAAACTAATTTTCAACACTCCCTATAAATTTTATTTTGGTTTTACAACAGAGGAGAAAACATCAAGACATCGAAGAGAGGTGACATTACATAATACTACCGTTTGATGATAACTGCCTTCACAAGAAATAATTTCAAAAATGACGATGTTTTGAGAATAAAAAGAACATAGATGTCTTCCATAATCTTGAAACGTTGTAGGTGAAATCATTGGAAATATCCCATGAATCCTCTTTGGAAAAAGGTTAATTCTATTTAGAACAATGACCAACATAAGGAAGATGACAATAAAAGATCACCCTAACCTGTAAAACGCAAAAGCTTACACCAATCTCGGGGTAAGAAAAAAATATGGCATAAAATATGATCTAAATGCATTTTAATGTAATAAAAGTAGATATAATAAAATACATAAGGAGCAAAAAAACAACTTCTATAACAAAATGTTAATTCCATTTTGGATAGTGCATGGTAAAAAATAAGTTGGTCAAAACAAAGATATACTATATGCATATCTATCTTTAAAAGATTTAAGAATCACCACTATGGGTAAAAGGTAATATAAGATTATGCAAAAAGGTTGTTTAAAATATCGGCTATAAAACAACATTTTTTCTTGACAAATTACATTAAAAAAATAAGCACAAAATTAAGAAAAACATTCAGCTAACTTTGATTATATGGCTATTATGATTCATCCCATGTTACCTTCCATTATCTCTCAACATCAAGGAGGTTTCATTCAGGATAAATGGATCTAAGACAATATTATTGTTGTTCATGAAGTCCTTCATTCTCTAGAAAAATGGATTAAGGAAAGTATGATTCTGAAACTTGATATGAATGAAGCTTATGACAATTTCTTGGAGCTTAATAGACAAGATTCTCGAAAAATTTGGATTTAGTTCTAACTTCAGAGAGTTGATGGATACTTGTATTTCAACCCCTATGTTCTTGGCGATGATCAATGGATCCTCGAAAGATTTTTTTGCTTTTGAAAGAGGAATACAACGAGACCTTTTATCTCCTTACGTGTTTATAATAATGGCTGAAACCCTGCACAAAAGGTTTTATTCAGCTCTCAATATGGGTAACATTAAGGGTATTAAACTGACCCTTTATTTAGACCCTCTTGCTCATCAACAACTTGTTTATGACACCCTTATCTTGGAAGAAGTGTCAATAAAAGAAGCCAAGGAGATTTTTTTTTTAAAGAATCACCAATATGGGTAAAAGGTAATATAAGATCATGCAAAAAAGTTGTTTAAAATATTGGCTACAAAACAACATTTTTTCTTGACAAATTACATTAAAAAAATAAGCACAAAATTAAGAAAAACAGTCAGCTAACTTTGATTATATGGCTATTACGATTCATCCCATGTTACCTTCCATTATCTCTCAACATCAAGGAGGTTTCATTCACGATAAATCAATGTTCCATGGGACCCCACGTTTTCGGGATGGGGACATCCCCCAGCTGTCCCGCCACCTCCGCCACGAACCTCCGCCATCCCTGGGATGTTTCCCTCTGAGAGGGGATGTCTTCGGGCCGTCCCTTCAAAAGGGGGATGTCTTGGGACTCTGGGACGTCCAGAAGTCCCCCGACCCCCTAGAAACGTTGCGTGGGGGACGCCAAAAAGTGTTTTTTTTTTAAAAATTTTAAAAACGCGTCTCCCCCTGCAACCCCCCTCATGTCGGATGCCTTGTCGTACCACAAATAATATTGCCAAGGGGATTACAAGACGTCACACCATTACAATTGTTGGAGGTTTGGATATTCATTACTCCAATCTTCATAGTGATTAGATATAGGGAAGCTAATGCACGTACCCTTGGAGAGGTGTATGAGTGCATTGATAGTATGCTTGATCAAATGAACGCTGTTGTACAAGAGGATCCCACATTGCAATTCTACACAGAACATATTCAACTGATCATTCATCATAGATGAGAGAAACTCAACACTCCCTTGCACATGGCTACCTATGCATCGAACCCAAAGTGGTATGTGCGAAGGCTTGATAGACTTACACCTATACAAGATGTTACACAAATGGTGCTGTTTGGTATTGGTTTGGAGGAGCTTGAGCATGTGGAGTCCAACAGTTCTAGTGATGAGGAGTTTGGCGAGAACTTTGGGGATGATTAGCCATTGACTCATTAGTATTTAGTGTTTTGTTTTTGAAAATTGTTGATACTTGATTGTAATCATGAATCATCATTATGAAATTTTAAAAATTCTGAATTCGATATTTTGATTTTGATTTTCAATGTTCAATGTTCATTGGTTCAAACTCAAAACTTCATTGTTTAAAAGTTAAAACTTAAATGTTAAATTGTTGATGTTCAATGCAATATACTTATTCTTTATACATCTTTTTAAAACTATTTTTTCAAGTACTATATGTATTTGCACCGCTCCCTCGCCGCGCCCCCCGTCGTCGTCCCCAAACTTAGGCCCCTCGACCCCTCGTCTTGGAAACGCGTCTCCCCTCCCCCCGTCAGGAAACTCCGTGGAACTATGGGAAAAATAGATCTAAGACAATATTATTGTTGTTCATGAAGTCCTTCATTCTCTAGAAAAATGGATTAAGGAAGGTATGATTCTGAAACTTGATATGAATAAAGCTTATGACAGAGTCTTGGAGCTTCATAAACAAGATTCTTGAAAAATTTGGATTTAGTTCTAACTTCAGAAAGTTGATCAATACTTGTATTTCAACCCCTATGTTCTTGGCGATGATCAATGGATCTTAGGAAGATTTTTTTGCTTTTGAAAGAGGAATACGACAAGGAGACCCTTTATCTCCTTACGTTTTTATAATAATGACTGAAACCCTGGGCAAAAGGTTTTATTCAGCTCTTAATAAAGGTAACATTAAGGGTAATAAACCGACCCTTTATTTAAACCCTCTTGCTCATCAACAACTTGTTTATGACACCCTTATCTTGGAAGAAGTGTCAATAAAAGAAGCCAAGGAGATTTTTTTTTAAGAATCACCACTATGGGTAAAAGGTAATATAAGATTATGCAAAAAAGTTGTTTAAAATATTGGCTACAAAACAACATTTTTTCTTGACAAATTACATTAAAAAAATAAGCACAAAATTAAGAAAAACAGTCAGCTAACTTTGATTATATGGCTATTACGATTCATCCCATGTTACCTTCCATTAGTGATCCACTGGGACGCATCCCCCTCGAAAAATCCCATGTTTTGGGAATGGGGACATCCCCCGGATGTGGGGACGTCAGGGGGACGTCCCCTAGCTGTCCCGCCACCTCTGCCACGAACCTCCGTTGTCCCCGGGACGTTTCCCTCTGAGAGGGGACATCTCCAGGGTGTCCCTTCAAAAGGGGGACGTCTTGGGGACTTTGGGACGTCCATAAGTCCCCCAACCCACTAGAAATGCCCAGGCGCCCCCATGCAGGGGGACGCCAAAAAGTGTTTTTTTTTTAAATTTTAAAAACGCATCTCCCTCCCTGCAACCCCCTTCATGCTGGATGCCTTGTTGTACCACAAATAATATTGCCAAGGGGATTACAAGATGTCACACCATTACAATTGTTGGAGGTTTGGATATTCATTACTCCAATCTTCACAATGATTTGATATGGGGATGCTAATGCACCTACCCTTGGAGAGGTGTATGAGTGCATTGATAGTATGCTTGATCAAATGAAGGCTGTTGTACGAGAGGACCCCACATTGCAATTCTACACAGAACATATTCAGCTGATCATTCATCATAGATGGGAGAAGGTCAACACTCCCTTTCACATGGCTACCTATGCATCGAACCCGAAGTGGTATGTGTAAAGGCCTGGTAGACTTACACCTATACAAGATGTTACACAAATGGCGCTAGTTGGTATTGGTTTGGAGGAGCTTGAGCATGTGGAGTCCAACAATTCTAGTGATGAGGAGTTTGGCGAGAACTTTGAGGATGATTAGCCATTGACTCATTAGTATTCAGTGTTTTGTTTTTGAAAATTGTTGATACTTGATTGTAATCATGAATCATCATTATGGAATTTTAAAAATTCTGAATTCGATATTTTGATTTTCAATGTTCAATGTTCATTGTTTCAAACTCAAAACTTTATTGTTGAAAAGTTAAAACTTAAATGTTAAATTGTTGATGTTCAATGCAATATACTTATTCTTTATACATCTTTTTAAAACTATTTTTTCAAGTACTATATGTATTTGCATTGCTCCTCCCTTGCCCCCCCGCCGCCGTCCCCAAACTAAGGCCCCTCGTCCCCTCGTCCTGGAAACATGTCCCCCCTCCCCCCGTCAAGAAACTCCGTGGAACTATAAATAGATCTAAGACAATATTATTGTTGTTCATGAAGTCCTTCATTCTCTAGAAAAATGGATTAAGGTATGATTCTGAAACTTGATATGAATAAAGCTTATGACAGTTTCTTGGAGCTTGATAGACAAGATTCTTTAAAAATTTGGATTCAGTTCTAACTTCAAAAAGTTGATCAATATTTGTATTTCAACCCCTATGTTCTTGGCGATGATCAATGGATCCTCGGAAGATTTTTTTTCTTTTGAAAGAAGAATACGACAAGGAGACCCTTTATCTCCTTACCTGTTTATAATAATGGCTGAAACCCTGGGCAAAAGGTTTTATTCAGCTCTCAATACGGGTAAAATTAAGGGTATTAAACTGACCCTTTATTTAGACCCTCTTGCTTATCAACAATTTGTTTGTGACACCCTTATCTTGGAATAAGTGTCAATAAAAGAAGACAAGAAGATTTTTTTTTTTGAAGAACTATGAGGAGGTTTTTGGCCATAAAATCAACCTTGAGAAAAGTTATCTCCTTTTTACTAACACTCCTTTATTCAAACAACGTAAAATTGCTAGAATCTTGGGCTGCCAAATCAAAGACTTTCTCATTGCCTATTTAGGGATTACTCTTTTCCTTAAGAAAAATGACTTCCTCTATTTGGAATCCTTTCATTGAAAGATTCCAAAATAAATTTTTTGGTTGGAAGGACAAAAGTCTCAACTAGGCAGGAAAGCTTCAACTCATTAAAAACACTGCAAAATCTTCTAGTTTATCTTATGTCCTTCCTCAAGACACCTTCGAGCATTGCAGAGAAAATTGAACAAATACAAAGAAGATTCTTATGGAATGGTACTAAGGAAAAAAAACAGATTTGCCTTGGTTGCATGGGACAAAGCTTGCTTGCCAAAAAATCCTGGAGGTTTGGGGATTCGTAAAATGAAATTGACAAACAATGTCCTTATTTCTAAGCAAGTTTGGAGATTTTTGAAAGAAAATAATATTTGAACTGTGATTCTCAAGGCCAAATATTTGGACTCTTCGGACACTAAAAGATTGCTATATGCCGAGTCCCTTCCCTCAGGGTCGCACTTACGGAACTTTTTAGTTTTTAGTCAACAGTAGGAAACTTCTTTGGAAAGGGTGCAAATGGAATGTGGGAAATGGTGAACAAGTTTTGTTTTGGGATGATACTTGGATTCTTGATTGTCCGCTTGGCAATCTCAGTCCTTGGGATAAAATCTGCCCTCACTTGAATAGAGATATGGGAGAAAAAGTAGCCTGATTATTTTGAAGAATCCCCTTCAAGTAAAAAATGGAAACTCCTTTCTATTAACTCCAATTTTCAAGAAGATCTTATTTTTGTCTCTAATTTGAATAATATCCTTAAAGGTGTTCATGTTAGTCAATTGGATAGAGTGGATGAAATAATGTGGGCTGAGACTAGTGGTGGTTGGTACAGTGTAAAATCCGGTTATAGGACAACTTTTAATGCAAACCTAGATGGGTTCCCTTGGCATATTATTTGGGACAAAAATCTTATTCCGAATATAAATTTCTTCTTTTGTGTTGTTGTCTAGGACAAGATACTCACCATTGATAACTTAATGAAAAGAGGTTTTCACATTCCTAATAGGTGTTCTTTGTGAGTCTGAAGGAGATCTTGTGTCCCATCTTCTTCTCAACTGCCCCTTTCCTCATCAAATCTCTAGAATCATCATTTCAAAGTTTGCATTATCTTGGGTTCAGATAGCTTCCATTCTGGATCTAGTTTTCCAATGGCAACCCTCTTTTAATAGCAAAAGTATCAAAAAGCTTTGATTGCTGGCTCTTCCTCATGTTTTCTGGGGATTATGGTGGGAAAGATATCTCTGCATCTTTCATAACAAGATGAAAAGTGCAGATGGATACTTTGAGAATCATAAATGTCATCATAGAGACTTTTTCAGCTATCAAAAATAAAAGGAAGGATAAAACCATAGATTTTGAATGTAGAATTGTTGCAAATTGGAACCTCTCAAAGGAAGAAAACTTAGAGACAGTCCAATGAAGGATAGATATGAAATTAGTCAATGGTCTTGTCCTCCCCCAGGATGGTGTAAACTGAGCTTTGATGGAGCTTCAAAAGGCAATCTGGGATTGGCAGGAGGTGGAGGATTAATTAGAGATAACAAAGGAGACCTACTAACTGCCTATGCTGGAAATTTGAGAACTCAGACCAATCATTTGTTAGAAGTTAATGCTGCCTTATGGGGTATATAAGTAGCAAAAGAGATCAAAGCAACTCATCTCATGATTGAAGGAGATTCCCTTAATATTATTAACTGCCTAACGAAGAAAAGTCGACCACGTTGGACTATCAAAAATCTTATTTCAGATGCAACAAGTATCCTTTAATCCTTCGAAGAAACCTCGATAAACCATGTGTACAGAGAAGGCAACAAAATCACTGACTGGTTTGCCAACCAAGGGTTTCTCAATGACAGCTTTAAAAAGTGGAAAAGAGTTCAGGAGTTACCATACGAGGCTATATGGTTATTGCAAGAAGACAAACCCAGGTATGCTTCTTATAGTTCTGATAATGTTTTAGATAAAATTTCTAAAGGGATTGATTCCCACAAACTCTATTTGTGATTTGGTAATTATCAATAGTCATAAAATGAATAATCTAAGGACCATGCTAAAAGAGTATCTTGGTGATACTAACTTCACCCTCGAATATTTTTACACTTCGAATACGGTCATCACTGACATTCATTATGAGTTGGGATGGTTTAATAAGATTTTGACAAGGAAAGACCTTGACATTCTTTCCAAACATGCCAATTCAGCTCTCCTATAAAGTAATCATTTAGAGGAGAGCCAAGACACACAAGAGTCATTCATTACTTTCCATGTGAGCTTAAGTGAACTCAATGAAACCGTAAGGAATGCCGAGAAATTGCCAATTAGACCTATACCTTCCAAAATATGGGTTAACAAAGGTAAGAAAACTAGCAAGAGGACTATAATTTTGTGTATCACTCAAGTCATGGGAGGAGACAGGTGTAGAGTGGAACCCATGGCACTTGAAACAACAAGAAAACAGACAACTATTTGGAGGATACTTAAACAAGGCGGACTAACTATCTTCATGGATATGATCATGGGTTATGATCCACACATTTCTTTGGAATTTGCGAAGGCATGAAACACTAGGAAGGTCTCAACCAGAGGCTTGTCCTTTGAAGTGTCTGATGAGAGTATTGCACAAGTAACCGGTTTGAGTATGGAAGGCGAAAATTCTATAAACTAAATAGGTAAAGAAAAGAGGTCTTGGCTTTTCTGGTTAGCAGTGAGAAATTGATCAAATTTCAAGGAGGCTGTCCCAGGAATTCCATACCAAAGCTTTAGAATGACGTCTTCCACCAAGTCATGAGGTAGGTCACATTGGAAGGTAGATATAAGGTTGCTCTATCTCATCACTTTGCATTTTCAAACCATTTTAGGCATAAAAATATGTTAAGTGCAACGCAATAAGTGTCTGCTCCCCCTCCATTAAGCGGTTATACACCTTTTCCACCATGCTAAAACCTTGGCCTTTGGCCCTACTCCCCAACCCCAAATCAACCTTGTTGAGAGCAACGCTTTGAAAGCTTATATGCAAAATGTTATGGGTAATGTTGAAAACCCTGATGCAGGAGCATCTACAATAGCTTCATGGAGGACTAGTTGAGGTCATCAAACATGCAAATACAAATGATGTTCTAGCGTGAAATTTCAAATTCTTGTTTTCCCTCCAAATTGTGTTTAGATTTCAAAATTTTACCTTGAGAGAATGTAATTGTCAAAAGTAAAAAGTGAAAAGATAAAAAAATAATTGTTGGGGCTGTTGAGGAAATAAGGGAGGAGTGGTTGAAAATATTTCAACCTTAGTATATTGTTGAAGATTAAAAACTGTATTTGTTTTGCCTTAAGCCAAAATTGGGCGTAGAGGTTAGAGAAGAGGTTCTTGAAAAGAGAAAAACAGAAAAATTCATTGAGGATGAGAGGGACGTAGAGGAGAGGAAGGACAGAGAGGAAAGGACCTCTCTTCAAGGGAAGAGATGTAAGAAGAGGAGAGGATCTCAAAGGATGTAAAATGAAGGAGAAAGAGAAGTTGCAGGTGGAGTCCAAGAATAAGCATGGATGTGTCTATGAAGGTTTCATAAGCCTTTAATCAAAGAACATTAATCGTAAGTAATTCTATTTGAAGAGGAAAGAACAGAAGTTTGATTTCCATGTAATGTTATGGTTTCCTTTATAGAATTCTGGTTTCAATAGTGACAGGCCTGTGTATGTGTATGATGGTTCTCTATAGAACATTGACAAAGACTGGTTATCTTGTATGTTGGGAACAAGTTGAAACTAGTATTATGTGACCAAGAGGTCTTAAAGAACTTTGAATGCTATAAGAATCCTAAACAGGGTCTAAACAGGGTACTTAGGCATACAGACCTACAACCCACTGTCCAAGGTAAATCCACGTGTAAATGTTTGCATGAAGTTTATAATGGCATGGAGATAGGTCTATAAGGCAAGTATAAACTTAAACGAAGAAGAAATAGGCTTTAGAAACCCCTTTGATATCTTAAGACCCCAACAGTTGGCTCTCGGGCCTGTAGATGACAATGTACAGGCAAAGATAAGGAAATTGCATGTTTTGCATAGTAGATGGATTGATAAGCTCATCCTTTGATATGAGTATGTGAATGGGAAAGTCATTTAAGATATTGACATGTTTATACATCATCTTGAAAGCCTATTGACCATCGAAATTGAGAAGAAAATCATGAACCCTGTTGACTGTCATGCATATACAGTTAAAAGACAACTGAGATGTCTTGCTTGGAAAAACATAGAAGGTTGGTATGATCTGGAGATGATTGGAGAAGGTGTAGGGTATTAAGATAGACCCTAATCAATTAATTGGAACCCTTGAAATATGATAAAACACGCCCAGTTACATCTAACATGCTCTCGGCCTGTGCAAGTCCTTAGAAAGCCCTAAAACTAGGATTTGTCCTTTAAAATGAATTTCAATTCTTGAAAGTTTTTAATTTGATCCTTGATGATGTTCACCAACTGTTGGAAGTGGTTTCAAGGTGTTACAGTACGGAGTAATACGGAAAAAGTCAATTGCCAAGTGAATCCTAGGTGCTTGTAAAGAGAAGAGAATAGACCAATATAGGAAAAGTGGGTTTCTCCAAAGAAGTACACTAACAAACGTTTGATTCCCCTGTAGGAAGATAATGGGTATCCTGAATGATGCTTGGTTTGATTAGAAAGTCCGTACTTTACTCTGGACAAGGAGTTTTGCACAAAAGGAGGGCTAATTAGAGCAAGGCTTAAAGAAGAAAGTACAATTTCGTACAAAGTAACCTCATGAGATTCTCCAGTATGTTACAGAAGGGCTTAATGGGTATCCAGAAGTGTTTTTACATTCATGGTTGAGCTAACCTACAAAAAGTTATGGCCAATAAACAGAGGAAACAGGGCTAAAGGATGATATCACAGCTGATAGGTAAATGAAGAGTTTTAAGTTTTCCAATAAAGGAATGATTGATTTGAATAGGTCTGTATAAGTATGTTAAAATGTATGGAACACCTTCAAGAAGTTAGCTCATGAGAAGATGTTGTCCCCTGAGGTGTAAACAAGGTGAGTGTTACACCAAACCCTCTAGTCAAATCTCTGAAATATGTTTCCATAATTATTCCTCCCGTAGACATGGGCCTTGCTAAAGGGATTTCGAAAAGAAGAAATTTCAAAAGAATTGCTTTGGCCTCACCTGTTGAACTGGAGCTTGTTGCTTTGGATGATCATTTGGAGGTCCCTGATAGCCTGGATCTTGGAGCCCCTTCTTCTAGTACTGATTTACTTGCTAGGTGTAAGTTGCCTAATTTTTTTGTGGATAACCTGGATAATTCTGAGGAAACAGTCCTAATTCTTGAGCCTGTTAAGAAAAGAGGGAAAAGAAAATCCTCTGAAATCATTGTAGCTTTGGAGAAATCTAGTCCTCTAGAAGGGAGAATTAACATACACAAGGAAGCACTAAAATTTGTTTTCAAGGAAAATGAAGAATTTATGAACAAAATCAATCAACTAATGCTACAAGTTTATGGAAAAATTGATCATGGGAATGTGGATCTGAACAAGGATGCAGGGTCTTTAACTGAAACAATGGAGGATTTAAAAAATAAAATGTTTGAGATGTAAGAAATAATGATTCAAATGGAAAGCAAAAAGAAGAAACTCCAAATTACACATACAAGTTGTTCCAAATCAACAGGCCTGCAATTAGAAATTGTGCAACAAGTATCACCATTATGAGAGAGCTTCAAAAAGAAAAATGAAAAAGATGTGGGAACCAGAGCCAACAAGAGGATTAGAATGAAGGAAAAAGGGAAGGATATAGATACCAAGGTGGTGGGTTCTGACACTGTGGAGAACTACCTCAACTGTACAACTAAAGAATGGGAGGTGGCTAAGGCTTTTAGTGACTTTGGTTCATCTTAATTTGTTCTTGGCTGTCTCTTTGCTATTTAGTTGTTGTTAAGTTGGTCTTTAGTTGCTGTCCTTGCTATTTGTTGGCTTTCAGGTTTGCACTGTTTGCCTTTTGTTTTAGCTCGTTGATACTCATGTTTATCTCTTATACTTAACTATGTAAGGTTTGTGGCTCTTTTAAAACCCCCCTTTTCCCGTCTTATCAAAAAATTACATCAAAAAACTCATAATATTGAACAATCAAGGAACAAAAGACATCAAAATACCAAAATAAATATTTTTGTGTCAAAAAAAGGATTAGATGAACCAAAAGACAAGAATAATAACAAATTTTTAAAAGTATTAATCACATGCACAAAACAATTAGGAGTTACGAAAAACTATAGATAGATGGAAAATATAGTCATGCTAATCCAGATGCTATTCATGGAAATGAGAAAGAAAGGAAGTTTGACCTTTCACAAAAGTAGTTTTACCTTTCCCAAAAGTAGATTTATCTAAAGAAAGCACACTATTTATCATTGAAAACACCAAATATTTAGGGATCCAAATTTGTTCAACATTTGATTGAGTAGACTTAGTTGTTTTCAAACAATGAGAAGAGTCATGATTTATTCTACCACAATCTTTACAAGGATGCAATTTCTAACATTTAACAATATCATGACCATCTTTACAACAATGTTCACACGTTATAACTTTTTAACAGAAGTATTAATAAAATAAGCCTTATATTGATTCTTAGGTCCAAAAGCACTATGGTGCAATGTTCTTTGATGAGGAGGACAATACAAATTCATAATAATGTTAAACTTTATGAAAACCAAGCCCTTTTAAGTTGGAAGTAGGTTTAAAAGAAAGAGGTTCAACAATTCCATTTTCATTTTTACCAAGATCAACTCCATCGAATCCATCGATTTTATAATTTTTAATCCAAGGTTAGAAAGATTATTTTGCAAATGGACACATTCCTTATTGGAAAGAGAAACCAAATCACAATCATCTTTAGAGATATGAGACTGTTTAAAAAATACAATTTGAGCATTAAGAGTGTCAACCAAATTTTGCATTTTACCTATTTGGCCATCATGTGGGTTTTGCAATAAATGAATAGTCTTATTTGGACATTCAAGTTGACATTTAAGGGCAAAAATTTGATTAGTTTTTGCAATAAATTGTTTGATATTTTAAATGGATAAAAACAAAGTAATTTAAAACCCAAGAAACAAAATAGCGAAAAACCAAAAGCTTTTTACTTGAAAGCCAATAAGGAAAGATTATTATTAGAAAAATCAGTTTTGAGAAAACTATACACAAAAAAATCTCTTCTTAAAAACCCCACAATTTTTTTTTCAAACTAAAAAACTCAAACATATAAACATAGAGGTGAAAAAACACATTACCTGATTTAAAATAATCAAAGCCTCTCCAAACAAAAACAAAAAAAATATGTTAAGACAATAATAAATATGTAAAGACAATGTTTAATTTGTGAAGACAGCCTTTTTCATGAAAATTTTTTAAACTAAAGAAAACCTCTTTTTTTCTTTAAAAAAAAAACAATCCCACATTCTTTTTGCTTATGTTACATTTAAGCTTTAAATTTAAAGCATTGCATATGCCTATTTTTTAAAACAATTATAATAAAAAACAATCCCAAATTGTTTTTCCTTATATTAGGTTTAAGCTTTAAATTTAAAGCATTGCATGCACTTATTTTTTATAATATGAATAGGCACGATTAAAACATTGTAAAAATGCTATTGATTTTATATTCTGAAAAAAATGTAACTTTTGTAAGTTTAAATATTGGGCTGTGTGATCCAAATTACATTGTTAGTTTGTTAGTGATAAGTCAGGGCATGCATCTCGTGTGTGATACATCCCATTATAATTAATAAATTCCTTTAGAGTACTTTATATATAGGAGTAAGACATTTTTTTTGATAGATACCAGGGCTTAAACGGGACCTTTGCCCTTTAATAAACTCAAAATAGATTACTAATGTGACTTGGTGAATCGATGCAATCAACATTTCCACAGTCACCTAGAAAAGCTTGGGCATAAACAGGCGAGCCGAATCTACTAATTCAAATAACAAAAACATCAACAATACAGGCATAAGAAGCCTTTACCAAAAGCAAAAGAAAGCACCACAAACTCCACTTAAAAAAACTTATGAGAGCGGATTTCCATATGACACAGGTTCGTTTTAGAAGCAATGTTTTTCTTGTGAGAGACCTTTGTCCATCCTTTAACATCATCAACTAGACTATCACCTTGAAGAGAAACCATGTTTGAGTCAAAGACCTCCGATGAAGCAACATTTAAAGGAGATGGACTTAATTCTGGCAAAGAGTGATCTATCAATCTCTGGGGAGATTTTGAAGCAACAATTTCCAACCCAGAGACCTTTTTATCAGAGGGAACCTCCTTACTGATACAAGCTTCAAAGGAGGACACCTTCGGAAAAGGAGAATCTCTAATCAAGTTTGTAGGAGAACCAAGATCCTTAATCGAATTAAAATTCTTACCCCTACCTCCAAAATCTGTTTCCCTGTCCTTACCAAAGACAATCACATGCTCCACATCAACATCTTTCCACCAAGTTCCAGATTTTCTAATTTTAATCTTGCTATTAGATTGACCACTAGAATTCTTGGCACAATCAATAGCCATATGATCGCAAGCAAAGCAATTCTTGCATCTAAAATTCATTCTTTCATAATCCAAAGGTTGATTCTAGATTCTGTTACCAACTTTGATCTTAATAACTTCAAGGAATTTTCTAGAGAGATCTAAAACAATGCACATTCGAGCAAAGGTAGTATGCATGCGAGATTCAGTCTCAGAAGCAAGAGAAATAAAGACCCCAAGAGAGCTACCAATGGCTTGAAGCAAAGAAGCCTACCAAAATTGCAAAGGCAAATGAGGCAACTTGACCCAAACTGGTGCTGCAACAAAAGAATCTGTAATAGGGTTAAAAGCTGGGAACCACAGTTTCATGCAAAGAAAGGCTTTATCCCAAGACCAAGGGCCCAAATGCAACAGTCGATCTCTATCACTGGAGGAAAAACAAAAAATAATGAAGAATCCCTTGGCACAAGGATGAATAACGAAAGTGCCATTCAAAAGAGGTTTCCAATGCTTGGAAATCCAAGTGTGTATATTGACTGTGCTTGGCCAATTTTTTTGAAATTGGCAAATTACTGTCACAAAAGAGAACCAGGGTTCCCAACTCAACAAAAGGAAACTCAGCCCTGACCATCCTTGGATTGCTTTGTTCAAAAGGAGTCGCATTACCACCCATTGGAGAAACCCTTGACAAAGAGACAGGCATATTTGGACCAAGAGCAACCTCTAGGTCCCTCCGAGCAACATCTAAACAACTTGTTCCCATTGAAATGTTGAAGGAATCCTAAGGAACAGAAAATAAGGGATAGAAACCGTGCCACAGACCGTAACCTGCTTAAGAAACCCTGATTTGCAAAAACGTAGCCATAAGAATCCACGAACCTTTCCCAGACGGCGCCATAGACTGCAACACCTTAAGAGGCCCTTCGAAGAGAGAGGATGGCGTGCAGGGGTGACTAAAAGTTGTGCCCTAAAATGCCAACAGAAGATTCGCAACGGTGAAAATCGGACAAATCAAGTTAATGATGAAGTTACTTGATCAAAAAAATGTTGGTTACTGACATTTTTGTAACCAGAATGCCTAAACCAGCGGTGAATGGTATCCCTAGCCATGGATTTTGGACTTGCCTCATCGCATTAAACACAAGTTTCAGGCCACATGCTGACCCCCATCGCATTGAACACTGAGCCGATAGCCCATTGCATTGTGGATACTTTTCACGAATAATCCGCCATAGCTTAGTGTGGAAACAATGATAGAGAGTGGTCATTCCAGGGAATGGACCCTGAGACCTCCCAGTTCTAACACTAAGCGCATTCACTGCTAGACTATCATCGTCGGGTTAGGAGTAAGACATTATTAATGTTATGTTAAGTAGTAAATTAATGTTAGTCATTAATTTACTTATGTTGGTAATGTTATGTGTGTGTAGTTAGTTGGTGGTTTGGACCATTAGGTTCCGTATGCAGAATGTGTCCCGTAAGCTTTTTTAAGGTTGAGTGTGAAAGGATAATAAATTGGGATGCAACATATTTTTGTTAAGCTTCTTTTTTATCAATACAATATGTAGCTATTTTGTGGTATTTCCCCGTATCTAAACACCTAACATTGGTATCAGAGCTAGTGGAAATAGATCCATGATGAAGTTGTGTGGGCTTGTGAAGCGTGAAGAAGAAAAAATTATATTTTCATTTATTTTGTAATGTTTTTCTTCCTTTATATGGTTGTTGAATGAAGTTTTTTTGCTTGAAGCAAATTATCAGAAAGATTTCTACAAAATTACCAAAAGAGGCGTGAGGCTGCAAAAGAGATGCCATGCTGCAAAAGAGGCACCAATGAAATTTGAACGGTATTAAAAATTGTATGAAATGTTTAATTGGAGGCATGGAAAGCTATAAGCTATTTTTTGGCGTTGGAATTTTGTTAGTCTTTACTTGGGCATGATAAGGCAAGTTTTTGGCATTGAAAATATTAAATTTTCCAAATTGAATTAAATAAATGCAAATCAAAATAATTAAAGGCATGATGGAGGCTGAAAATTTGCATGAGAAACGTCCTTTTCTGATTAGAGCATTGAAAACTGAATAAATCATTTGCTGGAGTGCCATCTGATTGACGTAAAAGTAAAAATGCCTTTTTTTGTTGATTTCTTCACTGCTGCAAGCTAATATAGAAGCGCCACACTTTTCTCCTTCACCACTGCAAAGTTAAAGTGGTTCCCAAAAGCTTTTGCTAGGTAAAATCTTGATTACTGGAAAATCTTTTATTATTAGTATTATTTTTATTTTTTGCTTGACATTGCAAACTTGAAGATAAAAAAAAAATAATTTATCTTGTTTCATAAGAGAAGATAGTGGAGTTGGGCTGTGTTCACATTAAAAAACTTCACAAGTTGAAAAGGTCTCAAGATCAATTCTGAATGCCTCATTTTTTTGCATGTAGAGCAATTTTAAATTAACATGGAAATATGAGTTATATGGTAGTTTTAGAAATTCTTTTTTAAATGCATGAATATATAAAGTGGTCAAGTGTGTAAAGGCATTAGTCTACCTACGGGTCTCAAAGTCTAAACCAAGAAGTGGTCATTTTGTCTTTATTTTGTATTTGTTTTTAGAGTAATAAGGATGTTTTCAGAGTAACAAGTATTGTGACAAGGATCTACTCTAGAGTAAAGGTAAAACCTTAGTACTATACCTATCTTTTGTGGGTTTTTTATTTTTGTGTCAATAAGGCTAGAATAGTATCTCATCTCAGAAGTAGGGAAATTGACACCTAAGAACTACCAAGAATGGAGTATGAACATAGAAAACACATTTGTTTTTCAATGATCTTCGAGGTTTGGATAAAAACCAACTTACTACCTCTATCGATACTGTGAAATTGCTCGAGTTTAAAAAATGAGATAAGAGAGCACTTGCACTATTAAAGTCTTTTTGTTTTTTACAAGTCATTATTCACATAGAAGCCATTAAATCTGAAACTTGGATAGGCTTGGAAAACAGTCAAGGACTTGTATGACAAACAACTTGCATATAATAAAATTGATCTGCTACTGCAATCCTAAACACTAAAATTATTGACAATGAAGATGTTTTTGAATACATCTCGAGGATGAAAAGCGTAAAACAAGAATATAATACTACGGGTGGAAAAATTGATGACGATATATTAATCTCTATTATTTTGAATGGGCTCAATTCAAATTATACAAACTTCTTGGAAATGTTGCAACTTAGTGGTAAAATTAATAAAACAACATTTGATTCAATATTTGAATTGCTTACTCAACAAGAGTGTCAATTTACAAAGAAGAAAAGTGTTAAGCTTATAGAGGATGTTTATTTCACAAAGATACGAAAACACAAAGTAGAGAAGAAACATATGAAAAAGAAGCATTTTCCACATTCATCCAAACATAAACATAAGCATTCTTGTGGACATCGTGATTGGACAAGTGATCCTTCTTCACTTGTCAGTAGTAGCAGCCACAAGTCATCTCCCAAATTTAAGAAAAAGGCACGATGTTATGAATGTGGTGGTGTGGGACACTACGCTCATGGATGCGCTTCTAGAAAGAAGTCCTCCAAACATAAAAAGAAGACAAAAACGCATTATGATGCTGAACCTAGAGGGGATTCTTTTGATTTAGAGACATCATGGTCTGATCAAGAAGCATCTTGCTTTGCCTAAGCCTATGGTCCAGAGGGACTTGACCATATCTTCAGAGAGACAAAGACGCACCCATCTTGAGTTCGCTGTTAACTCTAAGATTAGGTTTTGCTATAATGGCATTTTTGGATAGATGATTGGATTTTGATGTTTTTTCTGTCCAAATTTTGGTTTTTGATTATTTCATATCATTGATGAGGAGTAAACCGGTTATCTGGTGATTTTTTTGCTACATAGCTTCTCACCTCTCATCTAATAGGGCGGAGGATATTGTATTGGTTCTCAACTAGTCGTCGGTGATTGAATAGCAGACTGGGGTTGCTAGCATCAATAGTATTTGCAAAGTGGTTAGTGTTGTTTGGTATTAGGTGAGATGTGCCTACAGAGTTACCGAATTATCATTGAGATAGAGATCGATGTGGTTGAGTGTTTCCATGATGATGCTCATACTGCAATACAAGGATGGATGATCATGGGGGATGAATATGTTTAGGATTATATTCATTTTCATGTTGGATTAGACTTTGCAAAGCGACATTGGTTGATCAGTACCAGATGTACAGAGGGCCAGATGGTAGGTTGCAATAGATATTGTTGGATGAATTCATAGTCATTTTCTCTAAATCATCTTTTGGTCCTCTTTGGATCAAGAGGGGTTTGTTGGGTTGTGGGATCCAAATAATATTGTCAGTAGTTAGTTGGGGCATTCATTCAGACACACCCCTTAGAATTAATAAAGTCTTTTAGAGTACTCTATATTTAGGAATTATTACATTATTAATGTTATGTTACGTAGTAAATTAATGCTAGTCATTAATTTAATTATGTTAGTAATGTTATCGGTGTGTAGTTAGTTGGTAGTTTGGACCGTTGGGTCTTGTATGCAAACCGTCTCTCGTAAACTTATTTAAGCTTGAGGGTGAAAGAATAATAAATCGATGTGCAACTTATTTTCATGTAAGGATCATTTTGATCGATACAATATTTATCTATTTTATGGTATTAATCTGTTTCTAAATACCTAACATTAAACATGTTACAAACTAGTGTAGAAAATAATGTATAGGATGGATAAACTGAAATAGCAATAACTTATTCAAATTTTAACAAAATTTGAAGATTTAAAATGTTTTTGAAAGCTAACAAAGAAGAGAAAAAAAACCTAACATTGTTTTAAAGAGGTTGTTTGAATTCAAAGAGCAGTTTGATGCTCAAATGATTGTCATTTTGGTCAATTTGTAGCCCATGGAGACACTCATGGGACTGTCAAATTTAATTTAGCAAAATGTTTTGTAGTATCACAAAAAAACAAAGCAAAAAAAAAAAAAGAATTCTTTGTTTGTAAAATCTTATAGCTTTGCAATACCTTTTTTTATAAAAATGAAATATGAGGAAGGTAATTTATTTTTTTCAAACTAAGGAAAAAATTAGTCAATTTTGATTTAAAGAAAATATAACAAGATTGCTTGAAAACAATGAATTCAATCTTTAAGCCAAAAAAAATATGTTCTTCTCTACACCTTGCAAACAAATATCATGCAAGGAAAGTATAATCTAAAACACAATATTAGAATTTAGTAAAAGTGCTCAAGGACATGAAAAAAAGTTTGCAAAGGTGTAAGTACTCCCAAAAAAAATGTATCAAAAAATGGTCTCCAAATGCAAGATTTCTCTTGCTCCTCCACCAAAGCACCTGCACACTTAAATACAAGGTTTAGTAGTTTAGCAATTAAAATTTAAAATTCACCTTAAAGTATACCATAAAAGTGTTGAAACACGAGATTTGTTAAGTGGGAAAACCAATACACTGAAAGAAAAACCCATTTGTTATTGAAAGTTGGCTCAAAGCTATTACAAGATAGCACAATGTGCATAATACTTTTAAGAATAAGAGAGAATAAAATCTGTAGAAAATAAAAGCTTAAGAAAAGCATTAAGAGAAGCGTATAAAAGAAGAGACCCATATACCATTTAAATAGAGTGAAGAGTAGAAAATGAGTTACTGAAGCAGGGACATCTTGGGAGATCAAGCAATCTTGTATCATTCAAAACTGTGTCGGATTTTGTGTGTGTTTTGATGTTTTGTCATGGTGGAAGTTTGTCCAAGGGTAGCATCAACACTCCAACAATTTGATGGTATCAACCACATTAGATAACATCAATTTCAAGCTTCAACATGGTTTCTCAAGTGAGTTGGTTGAGTTTCTCGACCAACGGTACAATTCGAGAAGTAGTTGTGTCCATTGAAGGCCTAAAACCAATAGGTTTTGGGGCAAAGGCAAAAAGGGCATAAGGACATCCCCTAACTAGAATGTGATTGCATATTTGGATTCTTCTCAAAAAGTTATGCATTTTAAAAAAAAATAACATTTCGTTTTGAGTTTGTATGCAAAAGATATGGCCTTTGGAAGATGGTAGACTTTTCATAGTGGCAAAACCACTGCGGTGGTTTTGCAAGGTTAAGTGGCTGTTTTGAAATCACCATCTACATTAAGTGGCAGTTTTACAATTGCCCTGACGATTTTAAAAACCGTTGGTTTACATGAAGTGGCGGTTTCAAAACCGTCAATTTTGCTTGCATCATTTGGAAAACTAAAGTAACGACCAATAATGCTTGAGATTCTCATCATGGGCATCTTCAAGAGCATTTTGTCGTCAAAGGGGCATCTCCAGAAGGCGTAAAGGAAGGGGTTTCAGATGGGAAAGTTAATGTCTTTGAGAGAGGAGATGCAAGAGTGCTTGGGAGAGAGTAGAGAGTGGGTTCAACTTCAAGTCCATTGAGGGATTGTTTGTAATGACTTCATGTATGTAGTCAGTGAAGTAAAGAGTGTGTGTAAGCTTTTGTAACTTGAAAGCAGAACACAAATAAAGTGTAGTCTTGAGTATGAATCCTGAGTATGTGATATGTATGAATGTGTTCATTGTTAGGAGACTTGAGTAAGGCTGCAAGGAAAATGTTGTCTTTCATTGGATACCCTATCCTTGACTGCATCAGTTACAAATTAATTCCAATAATTACCTTAGCCTACCTTCCAAGTGTGTCCCTAGTGTCCCTATTTCCCATGAAGTGAGGGGAAAGTGGGTGCATAGTGGCAAAAGAGTTACATTTGAAATGTATCTCCAATATTCCTCATAATAAGGAATATCTTAGATCAGACAAAAAAGGTGAAGGTTACATGCCACCTCATATTCTTCAGATCATGTGAATTAAAAATTCACATGAAATAAATAAAACACAACTAAAGGATATTTAAAACAACCAAATAAAGATTAATCTCCAATAAACTCACCATATTTGATTCATTTTCTTGGGAACGTTGCTAATAGTTTTGTTCCTCTTACTGTTGTAAAACATTGAGGCTATGGGTCAGGTTTTGCTTTTGATTTTCCAGAAAATGGATGAATCCTCCCTCACGAATTTGTTTTGGATTCATTCTAGCTCTTCTTTGTTTGCTGCTCTCATAAAAGATAATACTGGACATTGTTTTGCTCTATTGTTTCAGTTTTCCTCTTAGATATTTTAGTTGTTCCAGGAATCCATACATTCCCTGTCCTTGATTACTACTCACTTCTGCTCATTACTGAACAATACTAGAAGCCCGACGAGGGTAAGAAAGCCACATTTTTTCAAATTTGAACTGTGCCTTATTGTTTTTTGTGCTTTGATATGTCAAGAGTAATAGGCCAATTTTTTGAGTGTAGAAGCACGTACCTGGGCAGATATTTGTGTAGAGGTCGTGAGCCATTGATCCAAGACAATGGTTCTACATAATGTTTCTGCTATATAGTGTAAACCTTCTCTTCTATTGTACCAAGTATAGTTTCCTTGGGCATATTCAAGATCCACTAGAGAAGCATTTGTTACCAAGTTTGAGAGTGCCTCTGTTTTGTGGTTAAAACTTGAACAACAGTTTTGTTCATCCAATGATTTGATGGTATTAAAGTAACCCATCAGGGTGAGGTTTGTGGTGTGGCACATATGATCCAATTAGTAAGCTGTTCTAACATCACAATTTTGCTGTTGCCAGTCAGAGGGATATATATTTGACCAAACAACATGAAAGATTTAACTTGAAAGAGAAAAGAATATCATAGATACCCCATTGAATCATAGTGTGAGACATAGAATTCCTGATGGAGTGTTTTATTCTCCATACACCAGGAAATGGGTGACTGTGGAGAGCCAGATCCAAATGGAAGCAAGACCATATCAAGACTTTCTATTTTGATTTTATTTTTAGATAGTAGTGTTTATTAGTCGTGCCTTATCCTCTAATATTCCAAGAGATGATCTGCACTAAGAAGGGATTGAGGCGATCAGGTCCTCTGTTGTAACATATGTCTGAGTATTTCTTATCTGAGTCTTTATATCTAATGCTTCCATTGTTCCTTGATCAAGAATGGTCATAATGTCATTCTCAGGGAATCCTTCTGTGGTTCGTTTCTGATTTTTTAAATATTGGTTAAAAACTTAAATCTTTAAGCTCCCATATTGTTGAATATTTTGGGATGGTTTCCCCTTAAAATTGAATAGGGTTTTTTTCATTTTTATTTGTTTGTGAGGATTTAACAGAAGTTGTCTTTGTTGTAAAAGTAACCAATGTTATTGATTTAACCTTTTTCTTTCCTTGATTTGAGCCAAGAGGTTGATTTTTTGTGCTTTGCATTATCGCCGATACCTCCATCTCTTGTTGTGCCAAAGCAGCGAATGGATTTGGATGTTGGATCGGATCGGATTGTTGTGAAGAATGCTTTCCCTTCCTTGCATAAGCTTGCTGAAATTTGTTTTCATTTTTTGTAGAGAGCCTTCTCCAAATTGAAATGTTTGTGCTTGTTATTGTATATGTTGTTGCTGTTAATTTGGTTGGGATTTGGCTAACCTTCTACAGTTGTTTCTTGTTCGGGGAATCTGTATCTATTTTGTTTGGTTCTTTGTTCTCTTGATATGGGAAAACCCACTCAAGATGTTCATTGTAATGTTCCCCTTTTTGAGCTAGTCCTTGGATGAGACCCTTAGCTTGAGCATTCCCTAGGGCTAAGGATTTAAAGGCAAAAAGGGGGAACATTAGTAAGCTTCAAGGTATTTTTGACAAAGTACTTTATTATCCAAATTTGGGGCCTTTTTAAGGGCCATTCTAAAATTAATTTTACAAGGAAGCTTGTATATCTTTTTATTAAAAAGAAAAGTAACCCTTCTCTATTTTGGGTGCCACAATTGGAAGAAGATTATAAAATGGAAGAGAGGCTCTTTCGAAAAGGTTATGTTGAATATTGATCATGGGAAATTTAATCAAGTATTTCAAGCTTGGTTTTCACCTCTTGAGGATGAAAACTTTCAAGAAGTGTCATAGGTTTGGGGACGAAAACCTCCATTCTGTCTACTTGGCCGACTCTACTCGGGTTGTGAGCTTTAAATTGCATGTATTTATGCAAGTGTATCATTCAAAGGTGTTTTTAGACACCACCTTCATTAAGGAAATATTGCTACTTCTATTGAAAACAAGATTTTGGTTAATTTCACAGGGTTGAAGAGGAGCGAATAATATTGGGAGATTGTTCGTGTTGCAGAATACCTCCTCAAGGGTTGGAGACTTGCCTAGGGAACTAGGTGAACCACTTGGAGGGGGTCTTTGGAGGCCAAAAAGAGTTGCCCATGCTTTCATGGAATTTTCTAGCTAGGGCGATTGGTTTGGAGAGTGGATTTCGAGGGTTTGAGATGGATTTGGGAGTGCTAACAGTGTGTAAAATATTACTAATATTTTATACTGCCTTTTTTGCATTGGGCGATTTGCCTATGAGACATTGGGAGCTATTCAGAAGGATTTTTGGTGAGTTGAATATTCTGAAATTTATTCTCAATTTTTCTGAGTAGGACGAATCAATTGTGAAGAAGTGAGCATATTGGAGGGTTTTTAGACTCCATTCAACAAGGTACTTGTGGTTCTCTATTTTCTGATTTTTGTGGCAAAATTATCATAAGATTTTTGAAGAAAAAATACTAGGGTTCAATCTTAAAAATTCTGTTATTAATTTAGGAGTGGGGCGATTCACTTGAAGAGCATTTTATGAGTTTTCTAGGGTGCCATTAGGCCATAAAAGATGCACAAATAATATTAGAATTATTTGAGTATTTTTAGCATATTTTTCTAGGTCCCTAGACATCCTTTGTGAGCGAATTCAAAGGAGAAATCTGATTTATTTAACACAATAATTATTTGCACATGGGTGAATTGATTTGAAGGGTTTTTGGAGGCCATTGAGTGAGCTAAACTTAGAAAATATTTCATTCTAAAATATTTCTATATTTTATCATATTTTTGGTGAAGCTTTTGCAAGGTTTGAGGGCTGATCTTACAAAGAAAACTCAGCTGAACTTTCAAGAGGTAAATTTGATTTTTGGCAAAGGTATTTCCCAAGGTACATGCACCCTTCCTCACACATACAAAGTTATTAATCACAACAACAAAATCAGGGTTTATGCATGACATATTTGTGGATTTAAGGTGAAAAATTCAATGGTTATGCTTTATATAATTTGGAATTAATTGTGCATCATTGGTGTCTAGGGTTTGTTATACATATGGTGTTTTGAACATCTATATTTCAGCTAGGGTTTGCTGATTTAATTTTCAAAATTTAGTGTGTTTGGAGTTGATTAAGGGTTTTGTTGGAAAATCTTCTTTTATCATCATTGTCCCAATTTGAGGACATTACAATGGTATCATAGCCATATCTTGGCTATAATGTGGGGCAAGGTTTTGATACGTGAGTGGCAACAAAGAGGTTAAGTATTATTTGAGTAGCAGGAGGGAAGCAGAGCTTCCATTAGTTGATTCACCCAAGCAAGACCAAGCTATGAGTGACATGGAGCACCAGGGGACAGAGGGTGAGAGGAGAGATAGGATCGTTGAAGAGAGGTTTGAGAAGTATTCTCAAACTCAGGAGAAAATGACAACTGTGATGGAGGGGTTTCTTCGTTCCCTCAATGAGATGGGTGGCTTGAAGCCACTTAATGGAGATAACGGTCCTTGAGGGAGTAGGGCAAGTGCACATATAAGCCCCTTCGGGAAATGGGGCATCAACATGTAGGCCCACACAACTTACATTTGTTCAGCGAGAGGAGCCCACATCAGCGAGGGAGGGGTTATTCAACCCCCGCGAGGAGTTAGAGAGAGCTATGGATGACTATATTACCTTGTCTATGATAGTTAGGGGTGCTATGAGATTTTTCAAGTTTTGAGCTTGGAAATGGGGACAGGTTGGACTCAGGATCGGTTAGAGGCAGAGAGGCAGCCAGGGAGATCTCCATCATGCATTAGGGAAGATATCTCTTTCTACTTTTGATGGGTCATAGAGGAGTTCAGCTAGGGCTTGGATTCAAAAGGTGTCTACCTTGTTGTCACTTCGATCGATGGCAGAGGGAGAGGTCATCCAGTTCGCCACTTTACATTTAGAGGGAGCAACCCACGATTGGTGGTATCATGGTTTGATCACACATACACTCCTATGAAGAGTCCAATAGGCGATTGAGAGAATCGATAGAGTGGACCTTGAGCTTCATTTTCGTGATTTAGGTTAATTGAGGCAGAAGACTTAAGTGGATGATTATGTCACATAGTTTCAATGACTTTCAGTCATGGTGACTAATATTTTAGATAGGAGATTGGTGGTACTATTCATAGATTGTTGGATTGACTCTCCAAGGTGATTGGTCAAGGCTTTTGATCCACCTACATTGAGGGAGGCCATTCAGAAGGCCTACGATTTGGAGTCTTCTACTTCGAGTGACAAATTTTCGCCTTTTGGGATAGCCAAAGGGTGCCTTTTTCCCACGTACTGGGCAACAGAGAGGTGGTGGTTTGGGGCAGTCCAAGAGTAGTTTTTCAGGGCCACCTAAGGCCAATCATGTGGGCCTTTTGACTGAACCAAACCAACCAGGTTTGAGACAGCAGGAGCTACCATGAATTAGCTTTGATGTAAGGAATGAGCTAAGGAGGAAAGGTCTTTGCTTCACATGCAAGGACCCTTGGTAGAAAGGCCACAATTGCTGTGGCAAAGGACAAGGTCACTACATCGAGGTTCTTTTTGATGAGGAAAATGAGGAAGAAGTTGGGACAGCCAACTATGAGGGGCATACTTTGGAAATAGAAGGGGAAGAGGAATTGAGTGGCACTTTGGCATCACTTTTTGGGGCTCCTAGATACTACCCCTTCTGAGTTAAGGGTTCATTGAAAGGTACACCTACTACTTATTGATAGCGGGGCAACTCACAATTTCATTGACAGGGTATTGGTAACATCTTGTGGATTACAATAAGTAGAGTTTAAGGGTTTTAGAGTTACAGTAGCGGATGGATTCACCATCCCTTACACAACCAAGATTTCAAAGCTTAGCCTCACTTTGGAAAAACATGTGGTTGAGGATGATTTTTATGTGGTGGGCATAGGGGAGACCAATATGGTCCTTGGTATTCAATGGTTGCATTCACTAGGGAAATATACACAAAATTACCGAACTATGGAGCTCAAATTCAAAATAGCAAGTAAAAAGGTTGTTTTGCATGGTCTAAGTGATGGAGAGGCCCCCACCTCCAAGGCCAATAAATTGATAGGAGGATGTATCATGAGCATGAAGAGAGTGAAAGAGAAGGCTGCCCCTAGACATAAAATGCAGCCCCTTCATCCAAATTTTGAGCCTTCTTTCAAACAATTGGTAAGCATTGCAAGTTGTCATTACTTTCATAATTTATTTGAAAGAGATGGGAAAGGAATGGAGTGCCAATGGCAACCCACAACATGCTTAGGACAGCACCCTATTCCCTCTTGCACAAAGGGAAATAGTGAGGCATGGGGAAGAAGAGGACATCCCATAAATATTGAAAGGAGGGTGTTTAGCAGCTGTACAAAGGATCCCAAGGGCACAAAAGGAAAATCCTCTTCCTTGCAAAAGAAGGACGAACATGGAGGGACTCACCTATGGGACATTGGAAGCATCACAACCTATTTTTTCTCCACATGGCAGCCAAAAGAAAAAATAGCAAAAGGTGGTTGTTTCTTATTTTCTGAGTTAGAAGGGCAAGTTCAGCCACATATGGAAGGGAAAAATTGGCAATATGGCCATATTATAGCCACTTTGGAGAAAATTGTTGCTAAGATACATTCAGAAAATGAACACATGATGAATTCTGATTTTAATGATCAACTACAGCAGCATATAGAAGGCCAAAAATCTGATTTTTTTGGTAAAATACAGCCAAGTGTACAATCTGGAAATGCATATGGGAAAGCATACTTTTGGTATAATACAATTAAGAAGGCACAATTTCATATTGAGGAGTGGCATATATTTTTCCTTGATCAAGGCTACATCTTTCTTGTACATGGAGTGGTAGAAGACTCGCGCAAGAAAAGTTGTGCAATAAGCACTCTAATCTTTCAAGGTATGCGGTATAAAGAGGTTTTTATGATTAATTTCAGATTGGTGAACATTGTCTTTGGAGGCACACCATACACTTTGGGAGACTATACCCACAACAATCAAGCATGGCATGCCTGTGGGGGGTAATGAAAGTTTGTTGGAAGATGAATTTAACCTCTCAAATCTATGGGGGCAGCCCACAAGGTATGTGTTTTGCAAACAAGGAATACAAATTGGAAATTCTTTGCAATGGGAAATTATTTCAATAAAAAGTTGTACTAGAAAGGAAATAGGGACAACTCCTTGGCTTGTACAATTGCTTGAGGACAAGCAATTTTGGGTAGGGAGGATTGTAATGTGCCCTTTTTTGAGCTAGTTCTTAGACAAGACCCTTAGCTTGAGCGTTCCCTAGGGCTAAAGATTTAAAGGCAAAAAGGGAGAACATTAGTAAGCTTCAAAGTTATTTTGATAAAGTACTTTATTATCCAAATTTGGGGCATTTTTAAGGGCCATTCTATAAGTACTTTTATAAGGAAGCTTGTATATCTTTTTATTAAAAAAAAAGTAACCCGTTCTCTCTATTTTGGGTGCCATAATTGAAAGAAGATTATAAAAAGGAAGAGAGGTTCTTTCGAAAAGGTTATGTTGAATATTGATTTTGGGAAATTGAATCAAGTATGTCAAGCTTGGTTTCCATCTCTTAAGGATGAAAACTTTCAAGAAGTGTCATAGGTTTGGGGACGAAAATCTCCATTCCTTCTACTTGGGAAACTCTACTCAAGGGTTGTAAGTGAGCTTCAAATTTCATGTATTTATTCAAGTGGATCATTCAAAGGTGTTTTTAGACACCACCTTCATTAAGGAAATATTGCTACTTCTATTGAAAATAAGATTTTGGTTAATTTCACAGGTTTGAAGAGGAGCGAATCATCTTGGGAGATTGTTCGTGTTGTGGAATACCTCCTCAAGGGGTGGCGACTTGCTTGGGGCGCTAGGCGAACCACTTGGAGGGGACTTTGGAGGCCAAAGAGAGTTCCCTGTGCTTTCATGGAATTTTCCAGCTAGGGCGATTGGTTTGGAGAGTGGATTTCGAGGGTTTGAGATGGATTTGAGAGTGCTAATAGTGTATAAAATATTACTACTATTTTATAGCATGTTTTTTGCATTGGGCGACTTGCCTATGATACATTGGGAGGTTATTTAGAAGGATTTTTGGTGAGTTGAATATTCTAAAATTTATTCCCTATTTTTCCGAGTAGGACGAATTAGTTGGGAAGAAGTGAGCATATCGGAGGGTTTTTAGACTCCATTTGGTAAGGCACTTGTGGTTCTCCATTTTTTAATTTTTGTGGCAAAATTATTATAGGATTTTGTAAGGAAAAATACTAGCGTTCATCCTAAAAATTCTGCTATTATTTTAGGAGTGGGGTGATTCACTTGAAGAGCATTTTATGAGTTTTCTAGGGTGCTATTAGGCCCTAAAAGATGCACAAATAATATTAGAATTATTTGAGTATTTTTAGCATATTTTTCAAGGTCCCTAGACATCATTTGTGAGAGAATTCAAAGGAGAAATCTGATTTCTTTAACGCAGTAATTTTTTACACATGGGTGAATTGATTTGAAGGGTTTTTGGAGGCCATTGAATGGGCTAAACTTAGAAATATTTTATTCTGAACTATTTCTATATTTTATCATATTTTTGGTGAAGTTTTTGCAAGGTTTGAGGGTTGATCTTACCAACGCGGTTGAACTTTCAAGAGGTAAATCTGATTTTTGGCAAAGGTATTTCCCAAGGTACATGCACCCTTCCTCACACATACAGAGGTATTTATCACAGCAGCAAATTCAGGGTTTATGCATGACATATTTGTGGATTTAAGGTGGAAAATTCAGTAGTTATAGGCTTTATAACTCTGGAATTAATTGTGCATCATTGGCACCTAGGGTTTGTTATACATATGGTTTTTTAAGCAACTTTCAACTAAGGCTCGCTGATTTAATTTTCAGAATTCATTGTGTTTGGAGTTGATTAAGGGTTTTGTTGGGAAGCCCTCTTTTATCATCATTGTCCCAATTTGGGGACCTTACATTCATGTTCATGGCAAAGGCGACATTTGAAAGGGATGCTCTCATAGTCAATAGGTTGTTCCTATTTTATTCCTCCCATATCAAGGATTATTTGATCCAAGTGTGGTTTTTCTAGTTCCAGATTGACACAAATACATACGTAGTTAAGGACACTAGGGTTTCAAGTGAAATGTGAGGTTGCAATATTTTCACTAGTAGCATTTACTATTTTTTTGAAGTTGATCTTCTTGCAAGTATTCACTCAAAATTAATGGGAGCTTGACCTGAATTGAGATTGTAGTAGGTAAGTCTTTCTTTGGGTTGAAAGTGGGTGCTCAATGCTTCATGAAGATTCTAGATTTCTGCATAAACTAGGGTCTTCCTTGGAAGACTTGGTCACTGTATGTCTAGATGCGAAAACGGCCATGAAACAATGTTTTGGCGTCATCAAGAGTTCGACATATCTGGTGGGCTTTCAATTTTCTTGAACCCAAACACAGTTTTTGGGCTAGGGATAGTTCCCATAAATATGTCTATATTAAATCTCTCTTTGAGAGTCAGCCTATTATCCGACAATGAAGGATACTTATGGGGTCATTTCTAGCTTAAGATCGCATCCATTATCCTTTGTGGTTGGAAAATTTGCCTTGGTGATTGTATATTTGTTATGATTTTGAAGAAACTTGTTTAAATCTTTGCAAGTCTTTGTTGTTTCATTTGAGGCCACAAATCTGAAATTTTGGTTTAGATTGTGAGGAAGGGGGGACTGAAAGGAGGCCATGGCCTCCTCAACAGTGTGCCTTAGATCTGATCAGCTCAAGAGATACCAGATCTGTACTTGTTAATGGTGAGAATATGGAAAATATGGTATGAAGGTAGAAGGGGCTTGAAAGGGTAGGTGGAAGTGTTGGTGTAAATTTATAATTACACCATTAGGACTTAAGCTTACTTAGTAAGTGAATATCCTAGGATTTCTTATTTTCTTATTTAGTAAATAATACATTTATAAATGTAACTTGCACTAAAGTTCAAGTTGCACATCCACATGAGGACTTGCACCAAAGTTCAAGTTGCACACCAATATGGACTCTATACAACCACTTGTATTTATGCAATTACTTGCATTTATGAAGCCACTTGTATTTATACAAACACATATTTATGAGCCTCTTCAGGGTTTATAAAAACAAGTCTCTTCTCACCCATTTGAGTCATGAGAAGTCTTACGTAAAATTTATTTTGAGATTAACATAGAAGAGAGTTTTGTTATTCTGTGAAAATTGCTTTGCATAACATTGTGTGTGGCTTAAGACAAGAGTGTGGTCTTGGAGTATAGAAGTGTTGAAACAACTTGCATGTTATCCGGTATCTCCTCTTCTCTAATAGGAAGCTCAAAAACACTGTAATATTTTTAACATCATGAAATAAAGGTTAGCTTCATTAGTAGAAATCAAAACTCAAATTGAAATACTACCCCTAACCTAAGCATGTGTTCTTAGATTGAACAAGACTAAGAAGAATGCAATTCACAAGAGAAAACAAACACAATTGTTATACCTTCTCGCAATTCTCTTGCCAAATTCAGGATGTGCTCGGATGTAGTTGCAAGCTTCTTGGTGGATGTGCATGATCAAACAAACATCTCCCCTTGCTAAATGGACAATTTGGATTGATAAGTGATGAACTTGATGTATGAGTGGCTCTTCAAAAGCGCAACACTTTGTTGTGTTATTAAGATTTGTTAAAAATGGAGGGGGAGCCCTCTATTTATAGCTTTTTTGAACTAATGTGGACCATTGGATGAGATGGGAGATCAATGGATGAGGATTAGTTCTCATAAATGAGGGAGGTGGAGTGTGTAAGAAGAGGGATGAAGTGTGTAAGAGGAAGAATTGATGAGGCATGGGATTATGACATACTTTGTTGAAAAAAGAATTGCAGGGGGATTAGAAATGAATATAAAATTCATTTGTGGGAGAATGTGAAAAAAATAAGATTTATTGATTTATGAAAATAGGGATATTCCAATTTTTTTTCAATAAAAACAATACAAAATTGTAAGGGTTTTTGTAGAAAAAAAGACCAAAAACCTTTGATATTATATAATATTAACATTTTATATTACTTACTATTTTTCATTGTATTTGTCAATTATGCATATTTATAAAACTATGGTCACATATATATATGTAAATATTTCGGATTGGATTTTTCCGAAATTTTTCAAGAATTCTGGATTTTCAGAATTTTTTGCCCTCCTGAATGGATCTAAATTTCCGAACTTGGTAACTATGATTTGAATTGAGAAGTTTGACAATTATGTGTTGGGACTTGGGTTCATACAAAGCAAAGTTGATCATTGTGTTATCGTAGTTTTATATGTGGAAGGCATGTTAATTGGTAACAAGAAGGAAATGATCAAACATGTTAAATCTCAATTTTTATCTGAGTTTGATATGACGTATCTAAGCGTTTGAAAATTCATTTTGGGCATGGAAATTAAAAGGGATTAAATAGGAATTTGTGGTTGAATTAGAGGAAATATGGTGGGATGATATTGCAAAGGTTTAGAATGCATGAATGTAAACCCATGAGTACTCCCTTTCACGTTGGGTTTAAAATTATCTTTTCAACATCCCAAGACACAAGGATATTGAGGGCATGTCTCAAGTTCCTTATGCAAGTGCCGTTGGAAGCCTAATGTATGCTATTGTCTATACCAGACCTAACATTGCTTGTATAGTAGGAGTTGTGAGTAGATATATGCCCAATCCAAGGAAGGAACATTGGATCGTTGTAAAAAGGATCTTTAGATATATGCGTGGCACTTTAGATTATGCAATTTATTATGAAGGAAGACATGGGAATAACAAAATAGTAAATATACAAAGTTTTGTTGATGTTGATTGGGTTGTAGATCTTGACTGCCGAAGATCTACAAGTGATTTTGTTTAACCTATTTGGCGGAGCAGCCATTTGGATGAGGATGAGCTACGCAATAGTTGCACTTTCAACTACAGAGGTTGAGCACATGAAAGCCACTCATGCAAGTAAGGAAGTTGTATTGGATGAGGTGGGGAATAGTTGCACTTTCAACTACAAACGCTGAGCACATGGCAGCCACTCATGCAAATAAAGAAGTTGTATGGTTAGAGAGGTTGTATTCAAGTGTTGGTTTCTTACAAAAAGTTGTAAGGATACATTGTGATAGTCAAAGTGCAATATATTTGGCAATATCCCCATTATCATGCTCGGTTGAGGCATATTGATGTACAATATCATTTTGTTAAAGACAATTGAAAACAAGGTGTTGTTGGAGAATGTTCTTGATTCATTGATGAAGCCCATGTAGAATTAAAAGTTTTCTTGGTGTAGTATATCATTGGACATGGCTGGCCTTAATTGCTGAAAGTATGAATCTATGGTCCCCTATGCAATGTGTTCAACAAGTGGGTGAATGTTGGAAATGTTTTGTATACTTTTCATGATTTACACCCCTTATAGATTGTACACCCTACCACGATTTTTTGTTCTATATAGGTGGTATCAGTCCATGGATCAAGACCATGGTTTTTATACCAATGTTATGGTATGGGTTTCTAAGCCCATGGTTCGTTCCCATTGTATTGTCATACTACTTCGATGGTTTCCTATTGATGTTCCTACAAATATTGGAACATGCATTAGGGTAAAGTAGAACTTTGAAGTACGTTATTGTATTGTAAATGGTTGAGCTAATGCAATAAGGAAGAAGGTTGTTGTGCGGGGGTTTTTCCTGAAAGGGTTTTCCCAGGGGAAAATCTTGTGTATAGTGTGTGTGCCATTTTTCTTTTTTGATATAGTTTAAAATTTTGTCAGCGTTGCTTTTCTTGAATAACTTTATCAGGTCATTCTCTTTAACCTCCTTGTGGAAGCCTACAAGGAATTTTTTCCCATTTGTCTTTATATTGTTCAAATTTTGTACTCCCAAGTTTTGACCTCGTGATTGTGGGCCAATTTTGGCCAACATCAATAAACCAAAGTAAATTCCAACATCAGAATGAGGATCAAATTGTTCAGCTGAGGTCTAACAAACTTCCTAAAGGGGGCTGGTCACCCTTGAAGATTTTTTCCATGAGAGAGACGATATGAGGAAAGACAAGGTAGTAATGTCAATTGACGAGAACTATGAAAGAGTTCTTATCCTCAAAGACAAGCTCCTCAAGCTTGAAAAGATAAGCATTAAGGCTAAAAGACATGATTTCGTTGAACTCTGCAAGGAATATTCATACATCTTTGCTTGGGAATATAGTGATCTGAGAGGCTTTGATCCCAAGCTAGCCCAACACACTATAGAATTGGAGGTTAATGCCAAGCCTGTCAGGCAGAAGCAAAAGCCTATCAACCCCAAAATTGAAGAGCTAATGAGGAAATAATTGATTGAATTGAGTGAATCCAATATTGTCTTTCCTATTAAGCACTCCTCATGGGTAGCCAACTTCGTCCCTGTGAAGAAGAAGAATGGTGAAATCCGGTTGTGTGTTGACTTCAAGGACCTAAACAGGGTCTCTTTGAAAGAGCATTACCCCCTACTATTCATGGGGCAACTCCTTCAAATGGTTGTTGGTTCAGAACGCTTCTCTCTTTTCGATGGGTATTCGAGATACAACCAGGGGCTGGGAAGAGAAAAAGATCAATCTAAGACTGCTTTCACCACAAAGTGGGGCACATATGCTTATCAAAAGATGCGTTTTGGTCTATCTAATGCCGGGGCCACTTTCCAAAGAGCCATGGACATGGCTTTCTAAGGCATGTTAAATCAGATGGTGCTGATCTACTTGGATGACAGTAATTTTCTCCAAGAAGGCTAGTGAACACTTGGATCACCTAAGGTTGATCTTTCAAAGATGCAGAGAATATGGGATCTCATTGAATCTCAAGAAGTGTGTGTTTGCCGTCCATGAAGGCAAACACTAGAGACGTATTGTTTCAAAACAAGGATTAGTTGTTTATCCTGATAAAATAAGTGCCATCTTGGCATTATCCTTACCCAAACACAAGAAGGGACTAGAGTTTTCTTGGAAAATTAAACTTCGTGAGAAGGTTTATACCCGGTTTTGCAATCTTGGTCAAATCTGTTGGGTGAATATTTTGTCACCAACTAACTGATGAGCAAAATAGGTCTCTTCAACCACAGCAAGGCAGATTGGTCGGCCAAATGTGCAGGTTTACCACATCAGAGGTAGACAAATCTCTCCTCTCATCAAGGGGAGGTTCCCTATAAATATGAGGAGCTATATACTATATATATAAGCAGAAAATAACACTCGGGGATAGGATAATACTATCCATCTCTCTTTTTTTAGAGATGATGTTCACAGCTAAAGGAGAAAACCTGGTGAAAACATTGAAGGCACTTCTCTTTTTTCAGAAGTGAACTTGCAAGAAACAACAGGTGTTCTTTCAAGTAGTGACAAGTAACTGGTAACAAGGGGCGTAGTAACTAGCAGACTGAGATGTGGCACAATGTCTCCACCTCGACTATCCAAGAGTGAAATACGAAGGACAATGAGGGCACAAAGTCGTCCCAAGGTCCTTTACACAGAAACAGAAAACAAACACACTAAAGACAATTGTGGGGGCACAAAGTCTCTTTACAGTTGGCTACATGACACTTTTCTGATTACTTCCACTAGTTCTGCTTATTTCATTAAAATGGACAAGAACACATTCAGGAAATAGACATAAGAACAATCCCCTAAATGATACAAGCTATAACAGCACAAAGTTTGAAAGTAACTTGCTTTTTCATTCAAACAAAGAAATATGATCAACAATCTAAGCTCAAAGTCTCAGTAATCGCCTTTCAATTTTGGCATAATTTTGCTTCTATAACAGAGAGATCTCCTTTGCATAAAGTAAGAGAATACAATATATAGTAGCCAAGAAAGGCTTGGCACTTTGTTCCATGGAGCGGCCCATGTTGCATTCAATGCCTTGAATGCGTTTTCAGTTTTGTCAAGGGACCATGCTAGAACAAGGCGGTTGCCTTAACTATGGTGTGTCAATTCATTTCAAATGTCTTCTCTTAGGCTTGGGTCATCTGGTCTGTCACCTGACATCTGTGCAGCGGTCCACTTCCCTTTTACTCCAAGGGAGACAAACAGGGCGCGCTTTCAATGTTTGCAAGCTCAAATATCTATTTGGTGGACTGTTTCACCTACTGGAATAACTTCTACGTAGATATTTCTAGTCTCTCTCTTTCTTGTTGCGATTTGAGCTCCCGGGTTATCTTTTCCCCTTCTGGATGGCTCTTTTGGCTCCCTCTTTAGCTGGTCGCTGAGTTCATTTTTAACTTTTGTCTTTTCCTGGAATTTGAACTCTCGGGGCTGAATTCCTAGCTTTGCTGGCTCCTTGCGTTCTCTCAGCGGTTCTTTCTTTTGGCCTTAAGGCCTTTGAATGCATTCGGGTTCGTGCTCAAACCTTTAAAAATCAACGGCTATTTCATTGTCATAAAGTTGATGACTGCGGGGACGTCACCGGACGTCTGGATCTCAACGGCTAGTTCATGGTGCTTAATCTTGACGTCTTCGGGCTCGTCACCCTCCTTGGCAATTCCTTCGGCTTTCTTGTTTGATCCTTTCTGAAGGGGAGGAAGCCCTTAAAGGTCTTGAGAAAGGCCCGTTTTCTGGTCGGCGAGAGCCCTTAGCAAGGGTATCTGCCCTTTGGGGTTCTTCGGGCGGTCTTTGGGGTCCCTTGGGCTTCAATTCCTTAGGACAAAATGTCCAAAGGAATTCCTTTGGACATTTTGTTCGAAGGAAATCTTCCCGCTTGCTTTCAGTCGGCTTTTCCTTCGGTTCTTCGGGCGGTCTTCGGGGTCCCTTGGGCTTCAATTCCTTCGGACAAAATGTCCAAAGGAATTCCTTTGGACATTTTGTTCGAAGGAAATCTTCCCGCTTGCTTTCAGTCGGCTTTTCCTTCGGTCGAATTTTCTTAGGACTTTTTGTCCGAAGGAATTGCCTTAACATTTTGCCGCGGACAATCTTTTCGAAGGGTATCTTTTTGCCTTGAACAAATTTGAAGGAAAACTTACCCTTTCGGCCTTCTTTCCAAGTGCTTTCTTGCCCTCTACAAGGGCTGTTTGGCCTCTAAAATTGCCTTTTGAAAAAGTTACAAAGGTCCTTTTGGCTCCTAAGTGCCCTTCACAAGGGCACTTGTCCTTTGGGATCTTGGAAGACCTTCCTTTGAACCTTTCGATTGAAATCGTCTAAGTGTTGAGAACTCGTCTCTTTCCTGTAGAGTCTATAGAAACCAACTTGTAGAGTCTGTAGAAATGTGTCCGTAGAACCAAGCCTTGAACAAATTTGAAGGAAAACTTACCCTTTCGGCCTTCTTTCCAAGTGCTTTCTTGCCCTCTACAAGGGCTGTTTGGCCTCTAAAATTGCCTTTTGAAAAAGTTACAAAGGTCCTTTTGGCTCCTAAGTGCCCTTCACAAGGGCACTTGTCCTTTGGGCTCTTGGAAGACCTTCCTTTGAACTTTTCGATTGAAATTGCCTAAGTGTTGAGAACTCGTCTCTTTCCTGTAGAGTTCGTAGAAACCAACTTGCAGAGTCTGTAGAAATGTGTCCATAGAACCAAGCCTATAGAGTCCGTAGAATCCACCCTGCAGAGTCCGTAGAAATGAGTCCGTAGAATCCAGCCTGTAGAGTCTGTAGAAATGATTCCGTAGAACCCAGCCTGCAGAGTTCGTAGTTTTCTCTAAGTCTCTCGAGCTTTGAAAGAGTCCGTAGAATCCAGCGCACGAAGTCCGTAGAAACATATCTGCAGAGTCTATAGAAATGAGCCTTCAGATTCCGTAGAAATAAGTCGGCAGAGTCCGTAGAAAACTGAAAAAGCTTGAATAATGGAGAATTTGAATACTCAGAGCAATTTTTGAGGAGAAAAGAGAATTTTGGCCTGCAGGACCAAAATAGTTCATATGTTGTCCCAAAAATAAGTGACAGATTTTGGGAACAACAGCTGGCTCCAGTTGGAGGACTACCTGTAGTTGAAATTTTGAAACAGCTGAGGGGAGTAGAAACTAGAATTTTCAGTGCCTTCAAGTATGCCATTGGGCTACGGAGTCGTGTTAACCAAAAAGAAAGGTGCCAAAAACGAAAATGAAAAGCACAAAAAAGAACTAAAGACTATACAAATATACATATGTACAAATGATCTTATCTGATACTTCAAGAATCGAAGTGCTTCAGATGCTGCCCATTGTGGGGCAGAGAAAAGAGCGTGCCATCTTGATACTTCAACATGAAACTGTTTTCACCATTGAGCTCATGGATAGTGAATGGGCCTCTCCATAGGGAATCGATCTTCCCATGCATTCCTTTTGGTTCTCTTCTTTTGTCCTATAACAGGGCTTGATCTCCAATTTGAAAATCACGGGTTTTTGCTTTCTGATTGAAGAGCTTTTTCACCAGACTTTGATGCGCAACAATTCAATCCACCACCATAGTTCGCTGTTCATCCAGCTCAGTCAAGCACATGATCTTTTTGTTAATGGAGCTTTCATATGTTTGATCTTCGACCGCCTTTGCCAATTTTAGTGCTGACAATTTTAGGGTGATCGGTATCTCTGCATTGAGACCATACAAAAGTTGGAACGGTGACATGCTTATTGCCCTCTTGGGTTTAATTCTGTGCCCACAAAACATCAACCCATGCTTTATGCCATGTTTGTTGGTTGTCATCTACCAGCTTCCTGATGATGGTCACCAGGTTCTTGTTGCTTGATTCAGCTTGAACATTTCTTTATAGAAAATAATCAGAGTGGGAGAGGGTAATTCCATAGTAAAAACATAACTATCTTGGTTGGGACCCCAAACCTGAAAATGATGTTCTCTTTGAAGAAATCACATACTACCTCTGAAGTAGCATGTTTGGTTGGAATTGCTTCCACCCATTTGATGAAGTAATCTATGGCTGTGAGGACATAATCATGTTTAGCACTTGAAGATGGGTTTACAGCACCAATGAAATCGATTTTTCATTGCTGAAATGGCTCTTCTATCACCATTGGTTTGAGAGGCAGAGCAGCTAACTTGGGTCTTCCAACGAACTGTTGGCATAATTCACATCTTCGTACCCTTTTTTTATGCATTTTGAAATAGAGTAGGCCAGTAATACCTGGCTCGCAGAATCTTATGGGCAGTTACAGGAGCAGAAAAATGTCCTCCACAGGGCAGATTATGGAAGGACTTCAAAAGTTGGTTCTTCTGTTTTTTATCTACATAGCGAAGGAACACTCCATTAAGGCTCCTCTTGTACAGGGCGTTGTCTCACAGAGCAAAATTGACAGTTTTCAATTTAACAGTTCTTTCTTTACAAGATAGATGGGTAGGACACTCACCATAAGTAAGAAAATGAGCAATACTTGAATACCACTCATTCGTGGTGGAGACAAAGAGGACTGTTGGTGTGTCTTCCACTTCTTTTCCTTCATGCCCTGCTTCTTCAGGTTTGTTGTCAGCAACTAATTGACAGAGGCCCTTTCCCCTCACAAGCTTCGTCGATTTGATAACTAGATCAAACTCTTGGATTTTAGCAATCCAATTGCCCCTTTTAGTTCCAAACTCCTACTGGGTTAATATGGATTTAACTGTGGTATCAGGAACCAGGGCAGTAATTTGTGAATTCAGGATGTAAAAGCGGAAGTGCTTTACTGCCTTAACCACCGCATAAGTATGCTTCTCCATGTTTGAATACTTCAGCTCATGAGCTTTGAGAGGACAACTCATGAAGGATATGGGAGATTTCACACCTTGGTTCTGTTGAACCAGAATTGCTGAAAGTGTGTGCTCAGACGGATAACTATATATTGTGAAATCCTTGGTATAATCTGGGCAAACCAGAATTGGGACGTGAGCAATAGTTGTCTTGATGTCCCAAAATGCTAATTTGCCTTCTTCAGCCTAGCTGAAAGTGGCCTTTCCCTTCATCATGTTCACAATATGGCAAGTCTTCTCAGCAAACTCGGGAATGAACCTTCGTAAACAATTCACCTTTCCAAAGAAAGAGTGAACTGTAGTCTTGCTAGTGGGCAGGATAAGCTCTTGGATGGATTTGACTCTTTCTGAGTCAATCTTTATGCCTTTTCAGGGTACAATGTGTCCGAGAAGTTTCTCTTTTGTTACTCCAAAAATAGACTTCTTGGGATTTAGAAAAATGCCATTTTGGCGGCATCATTTTAGCACTTGTTGCAAATGACACACATGATCCGGGCGTCAGCATTTATGAGGCCAAATGGCATTCTTCGATATGCAAAGTTGCCCCAAGGTGTGGTGAAGGCAGTCTTATGCTGGTCTGCTTCACCAACTTCAACTTGATTGTATCCTAAGAAGTCGTCTAGCATTGATAACATCTCTGAACCGGTCACTGTCTGAAGCACTTGGTCCATGCTGGACAAATGATAGTTATCCTTTAAGGATGACTGATTTAAATTTTTGAAGTCCACAAAGAGGCGAATTTCACCATTTTTTTTCCTCACAGGTACTATGTTGGCAATCCATGTGGAATGATGGATTGGAAAAATTATCTTAGCATTCAACATACTCTGTATTTCAGATAGAAGAATACCTGATATCTTCGGATTGTACTGCCTGAATTTTTGCTTGTAAGGTGCCGAATCACTCTTGTGAAGAATTTCATGGCGAATTTCTTCAAGTCTAAGTGACTTCAGATCATCATAAGAGTATACTAGGACATCCATGTATTGGCGAAACAGAGTAGTGAACTTGAACTTCTCTTCCTGAGTGCAACACTTCTCGATGTTCACCATCTTGAGATTTTCTTTGGTATCTAGATTTATTTGATCAAACACCTGGGAGGAGCTTGAATCTGTTTGCTGCTGCTTGATGAATCTGTGATGCTGATCAAACAGCTTCTCAGAAAAATCAGGCTTTTTGGGATTTTATTCCCTTTCAGCTGCAGGAAATCCTCACCTACATCTGAACTTGTTTCAGGCGCTAGTTCACTGCCTTCGAAGTGAAGCTGTTCAAAGCTGCTTTTTTGTTCCAAAAAAACAAATGATTTGGTTGTCACCATTGAACACTTGCCAATGATTGGCATTGTCAGGGACACTTGGTCGAAAGACCAGTTTGATAGTGTACTTGTCTCCTTTAAAATCCGAGTGAAGAACCAAAAGAATTGCTGAAACAACCAAAGCATCAACTTTGTCATTGAATTTTCTGGGAACTACAGAGATATTGAAAGCATCAAAGCTTTCAATTTGATCTCAAACTAGATTGCGGTAATAGCGCAATCTCTCTTTTTTGGTTTGGTACAGGTTCCTCACCTGACAAACCATCAGCTTAGCATCTCCTTTGGCATGAAGGAGTTTGATGCCTTTGTCTCGAGCAGCGTTCAATCCAAGCAATAGAGATTCATACTCCGCTGTGTTGGTGTTACTGAACTGCAACTTGTATGAAGAAGGAAAAATATTTTCTTGAGATATCAACACAATCTCGGCTCCTGAACCGATAGAGGGGCAACTGCCATCGAATTTCAGAATCCATACCTCATCAGACACTGATTTCTCCTTGGATTATTCTTCGTTTGGAGGGATAAATTTTTTTGCATTTGCACTGTGCTCCACCAATCCTTCTGCTGTTCCATCTGAAATAATTTTCAGGTTGACACATTCAAAAATTTCATCAGATGCTTCATGAACTTCCGTGGATAAGAAATAATTACCCATGCCTTAAGACTCAAACAAAATTTGAGCTTTAGGCGCTGGTGTTTGAGTGACCACATATTTTGCTTCCGTCTCAGGGAGCAATCTCTGCATAATGCCTTTGACTGTGATTTTTGCCTCAGATAGGTCCATGCTCAACTCTCTACCAACATTCTTGCAGAAATTTCATCCAAGAAGGATGCCGTATGAGGTTGGGACGTTGGCCACCTAGACTGTCATTTTGATTTTCTTTTTTGGGAATTCAGCAAACGCAAATTGGCCGTTCTTGATTTGTCCTAGCATGACACTTGTTTGTTTTTCATGGAAAAACATTTTCCAAATGTCTTGGTCAGTGTGAGACCAAGGGATTCAGCTACTTTGGCAGGGATGACATTGTCAGATGCACTTGAGTCTATGATGCAATTGTTCAATTGGTCCTTGTTTATCAGCAAGGAGACAGAACGGTTCAGTCCTCCCGGAAGCAGCAGGAGGAGTAATGGCAAGGTTATTTCTGATGGATGTGTTCTTGGGGGATCACGAGTTACCTTCGGAATTGTTTGTCCTACAGGGACGGCTTGGTTCTTTACACATTGAACCAATTTATCCAACTGCTCAGGGTTGGATTGAAAGAATTCAAATTCAGACATTTGAATTTTTGTTTTCTTTATATGGTCGATTATATCAAATGTTTGAAATGAACTAGGTATAGAGGATGGGAGTTCATCCTTTTGGGTTTTGGAAGGGGGAGGACTGGTCTGTGAATTGAAAGTAGAAGGTGTAGGGATGTTTGATGTACTTACCTTTCTTGCAATCACCGAGGCTTTTGGCTGAAAAGGCAGAGTGGTTCTTCGCTTAGCAATTGAAATTGCTGGTTGAGGTCGCTTTTCTATTTTTTCTTTATCAGCTTGCTGCGCTGACTGGTTCTTGGACCAGGTGAACACAACATATGATCTCTCATTTGCTTTACCTTCACTTCTGGGTTCATCCTGATAATTCAGGTAACCAATGTTGGAGTCGCCAGCTAATTCTCCTTCTCCCTCTGTGAAGATATTAGCGTCATCTTCTAGGTTCAACTCAGGATGGAAGGAGAAATCTGATTTTGCTTCAAGATATCCAACTGCTGAATTGGTTGGAGGTGCTTCAATTGCAAGGTTCCCCCGTGGGGAAGGAAGATTTGTTTGCTCTTGATTCCTAGCAGCATTGCCTTGGTATGACTGATTGGGGAATGTCCTCCTTGGTACATCTCTGTACGAAGGGGCAGATGACATCCCTTGTGCCATTTGCTTTCTAAGAGCAAGCAACTCATTCGCTAACTTTTGCACCATGGATCAGTGGTGACTGTAGGTGAGTACTCAGAAGATGAAGAGGATTTACTTCTATTAAGATCTCTCCTTATCTTTTTTGCCAAGATAAGGTCATCTTCCACCTCAGTGGCCAAATCTTGAGCAGTAGCAAGGTCTATGTGGCCAGCGCGTCTCAGCAGAAAACTCACTTCAGGCAGTTGTGAGTTGATGAAGAAGCATTTGAGGTTTTCAGGTGTTCGTTGAGCAATTGTAGGAATTCGATTTCTCAGCTTGTCGAACTTGGCAATGAAGTCCCTCATAGGTTCATGAGGGTCTTTCTTCATCTGTGTGAGCTGGGTCAGCAGGGCATGCACATCTTCTGCAGGCTTGAACCTTGCTTCCAACTTAGCTTTGAGAGTGTCCCAGTTAGTCACTGACCGACCCTGTAGATGGTAGATACAGTCTGTAGTAGCGCCTTGCAATGTTTCCACAAACACCCTGACTGCTACGTCTTCATATTTCACACTTATCACGCCACAGGTTATGCTGAATGCTGCAATATGTTCATCAGAGTGAACTCTCCAATCACCAAAGAATTTAAAAAAATTCTTCCTTGAACTGCGTGGTAGCTCATGTAGAGGTGGAGTAAGGTTGAGTGGGCCAAAAGAGTTACCTCAGGGGCCTTGAACCTTCATGATTTGATTATGGAAAAAGGGGATAACAAATCTGGGTGGAGTATGTATAGGCAAAGCTATGCTAACAGCGGAAAAAGGAGCTCTGCCTTGTATTGGTGACCTGTTATGGGTAGGAGGAACACTCCTGGATCATTGAACTTGAAGTTGGGGAGGGAACAAATCGAAATTGTCCAACTGCACCAATTCAAAAACAGGGTCAACAACACCTTGGGCTCTCTGGTTTTTAGTATAGCGTGGAGTTGCCAGATTGTAGAATAAAAAATGGAAAAGAACTGGGCCTGCTTCAGCTTGAAGCTTGAGGCTTCAAACTGCTTGTTCTTTCCTAGCGGAGTCGCCAAAAAACTATTGGCGTGGAGTTGACAGAGAATTGACTTTCGAAATGAAACGCTCGATTTTCAGCGTCTCTGGTTTTGTAGCTCAGAGTATATAACGAAAATGGATAAGGATATAATGATAATGGGTAAGACACAGACCAGAGTCGCTAGAGTATATAATAGATAAGGGTAGAAACTGCTCGTCGCTTCCTAGCAGAGTCGCCAAAAAACTTGTTGGGTGAATATTTTGTCACCAACTGATGAGCAAAATAGGTCTCTTCAACCACAAGGGAGATTGGTCAGCTAAATGTGCAAGTTTACCACATTAGAGGTGGACAAATCTCTCCTCTCATCAAGGGGAGGTTCCCTATAAATATGAGGAGCTATATATTATATATATAAGCAGAAAATAACACTCAGGGATAGGATAATACCATACATCTCTCTTTTTTCAGAGATGATGTTCACAGTTAAAAGAGAAATCTTGATGAAAACACTGAAGGCACTTTTTTTTCAGAAGTGATTTTGCAGGAAACAAGACTTTTTTCAGGTAGTGACAAGTAACTGGTAACAGAGGACGTAGTAATCAGCAGACTGAGATGTGGCACAAAGTCTCCACCTCGACTGCCCAAGAGTGAAATACGAAGGACAATGAAGGCACAAAGTCGTCCCAAGGTCTTTTACACAGAAATAGAAAACAAACACACTAAAGACAATTGTGAGGGCACAAAGTCTCTCCACAGTTGGCTACAAGGCACCTTCTTGATTACTTCCACTAGTTCTGCGTATTTCATTAAAATGGACAAGAACACATTTAGGAAATAGACATAAGAACAATCCCCTAAATGATACAAGCTATAATAGCACAAAGTCTGAAAGTAACCTGCTTTCTCATTCAAACAAAGAAATATGATCAACAATCTGAGCTCAAAGTCTCAGTAATCGCCTTTCAATTTTGACAGAGTTTTGTTTCTATAACATAGAGATCTCTTATGCATAAAGTAAGAGAATACAATATATAGTAGCCAAGAAAGGCTTGGCGCTTTTTTCCATGGAGCGGCCCATGTTGCATTCAATGCATTGAATGTGTTTTCAGTTTTGTCAAGGGACCATGCTGGAACAGGGTGGCTGCCTTAACTGTGGCGTGTCAATTCATTTCAAATGTCTTCTCTTAGGCCTGGGTCATCTGGTCTGTCCCCTGATATCTGCGCAACGGTCCACTTCCCTTTTACTCCAAGGGAGACAAACAGGGTACGCCTTCAATGTTTGCAAGCTCAAATATCTACTTGATGGATTGTTTCACTTACTGGAATAACTTCTATGTAGATATTTCTGGTCTTTTCCTCTTTCCTGTTGCGATTTGAATGGCTCTTTTGGCTCCCTCTTCAGCTGGTCGCTGAGTTCGTTTTTAACTTTTGTTTTTTTCTGGAATTTGAGCTCTCGAAGCTGAATTCTCAGCTTTGCTGACTCCTTGCGTTCTTCTCTTAGCGGTTCTTCCTTTTGGCCTTAAGGCCTTTGAATGCAATTTGGTCCACACTCAAACCTTTAAAGATCAACGGCGATTTCATTGTCGTAAAGTTGATGGCTGCGGGGACGTCACCGGACGTCTGGATCTCAACAGCTAGTTCATGGTGCTTAATCTTGACGTCTTCGGGCCCGTCACCCTCCTTGGCAATTCTTTCGGCTTTCTTGTTTGATCCTTCCCGAAGGGGAGGAATCCCTTTGGGGTCTTGAGAAAGGCCCATTTTCTGGTCGACGCGAGCCCCTAGCAAGGGTATCTGCCTTTTGGGGTTCTTCGGGTGGCCTTCGAGGGGTCTTCGGGGTCCCTTGGGCCTCAATTCCTTCAGACAAAATGTCCGAAAAAATTCCTTCGGACATTTTGTCTGAAGGAAATCTTCCCGCTTGCTTTCGGTCGACTTTCCCTTCGGTCGGATTTCTTCGGACAAAAAGTCCGAAGGAATTCCTTCAGACTTTTTGTCCGAAGGAATTGCCTTAACATTTTGCCGCAAAAAATCTTTCCGAAGGGTATCTTTTTGCCTTGAACAAATCCTAAGGAAAACTTACCCTTTCGGCCTCTTTCCAAGTGCTTTTCTGCCCTCTGCAAGGGCTGTTTGGCCTCTAAAATTGCCTTTCGGAAAAGTTACAAAGGTCCTTTTGGCTTCCAAGTGCCCTCCACAAGGGCACTTGCCCTTTGGGCTCTTGGAAGACCTTCTTTTGAACTTTTGATTGAAATTGCCTAAGTGTTGAGAACTCGTCTCTTTCCTGCAGACTTCGTAGAAACCAACTTGCAGAGTCCGTAGAAATGTGTTCGTAGAACCAAGTGTGCAGAAATGAGTCCGCAGAATCCAGCCTGCAGAGTCCGTAGAACCCAGCCTGCAGATCGTAGTTTTCTCTAAGTCTCTTGAGCTTTGAAAGAGTTCGTAGATTCCAGCCCGCGGAGTCCGTAGAAACATATCTGTAGAGTCCGTAGAAATGAGCCTTCAGAGTTCGTAGAAATAAGCCTGCTGAGTCCATAGAAAATTGAAAAAGCTTGAATAATGGAGAACTTAAATACTCAGAGCAATTTTTGAGGAGGGAAAAAGAGAATTTTGGCCTGCAAGACCAAAATAGTTCATATGTTGTCCCAAAAATGAGTGACAGATTTTGGGAACAACAAAACCCATTATTGCCATGCTGAGGAAGAACCAAGTGTTCACTTGGTCAAATGAAGGTAATTCAATATTTGAGGCTATCAAACAAGCCATTGCCCAAGTGCCCACACTCATGAATTTTGATTTCTCAAGGGATTTCATATTGTATAGCTTTGCCAATATTGACAATATATTAGCTATGTTGATGCAAAAGAATGGTGAAGGACTTGAGCAATCAATTGTTTTTTTTAGTCAAAGGCTTGAAGGATATGAGGTAAGGTATACTTTTTTAGAATAACAAGTCTTTGTAGCAGTAAGAAGCCTTAAAAAGTTCAGACCAATGCTCTCCAATAGCAAAATCTTATGGTGTCTCATCCTGGAGTAAGGGACTTCCTTCTTAATAAAGACTTGAACGAAAAGAGGGCTGGTTGGATTATCAAGGTCATGGAGTATGATGTGGAGATTAAGGTCACTAAGCTAGTAAGGGGCAAGGGCTTATGTGAGCATATGGTGGATGGCTTTCATGAGGATAAAAAGGTTGTCTTGGTAACACAAGACAACTCACAAATAGATGCACCTCCATTTCATACTAGTTGGCTCCAGGATATGACATATTTATTGATAACAGGTGAGTGCCCACAAGGTATGGATAGGGCAAAGCCAAGGTATTTTAGATTTCAATCCATACCTTATGCATTGGTTGATGGGGTTCTATTCAGAAAAGACCTCAATGGGGTGTTTCTAAGGTGTATCGACAATGACCAAGTGACTAGGCTTTTGGAACAATTCCATGGTGGCCCTATAGGAGGCCATTTTGCTCCAAAGACTACAACAACAAAAGTGATGAGGGTTGGTTATTATTGGCCCCGTCTCTTCAAGGATGCGTATGCATGGGTAAGAAAGTGTCAAAAGTGTGCTCTCTTTGCAGGCAAACAAAGATTGGCAACACTTTCTCTCAACCCAATCCGGGTGGAACAACCCTTCATGTAGTGGGGTTTAGATTCATAAGAATGATCAATCCACCTTCTAGTGGACACAAATGAGTACTCACTGCTATTGAGTACTTCACTAGGTGGGTGGAAGCAATTGCCTTGAAAGAAGCCAATAAAACAACAGTGTTGGACTTCTCTGACAACATAGTGACGAGGTTTGGTGTACCAACAACTATAATTTTAGATAATGTCTTAGTATTTGTTGGCATGAGGACAAGTGAATGGGCACTTCAGCTGGGCATCTATCTTAGTACATCTTCAAATTACTACCCCCAAGGCAATGGACTGACAGAGTCAACAAACAAAAAATTGATAAGGATCATCAAGAGGACTGTGGAAGAGAATCAGAGAGTGTGACACAATTAATGACAACCCTATGGCTTGATAGAGTGACTCCCAAAGTTTCCATTGGCAACTCACCATTCCTCCTTGCATATGGGAGGGAGGCCAAATTGCCCATCTCTCTTGAATTCCCTGCCTTGGAGTTAGCTCATCAGCTTGAGTTGATGGAGAGTGAGCCTATGAGCAGAAGGATGACAAAGCTCATGGAGCTTGAAGAAACAAGGGACCTTGCAATGAAGACAGTAGAGTCATACCAAGCTCAAGTCAAGAAAGCCTTTGACAAGAAATCCATAGCAAGAGACTTCAAAGAAGGGGATCTAGTCCTCAAGTGGGATTCAAATAAGGCCAAGCCAGACAACCATATCAAGTTTGACAGTTTGTGGAGTGGCCCTTATTTGATCCACGGATGCAAACAACATAATGCTTTTCAGCTTGCCTAGCTAGATGGAGAGGTATCACCCATCCCAGTCAATGTGATTCATTTAAAGCCTTGCTATTAGAAGAGTTTGCAACCATTGTATATATTGTACATAATAGAGTAGATTTTGTTGTTTTTCTCTAAGTGCCTTGTGCACATCTTTTTAGTTGTGTTCCCTTCCCTAAGTGCTTGCGTGCACTTGCCTGTGTTTGTTTTGTTTTTGTTGCCCTTGTTGCTTCAAGAGGAGGTTTTCTGGAAAGAGACAACCTTATATCATTTTCGCATCAGTTGGGAAAGAAAAGCTTGTGACCCTGTATGCTCAATGGATCAGACAAGACAACTAATCTATTGCATAGCAGGGATGCAATCTCAAGAGGTTGCCAGAAATGTTGGCCAAAATTGACCCACATACGAAGCTTTTGCCTGTATAGCCCAAGGAATCTTCTTTTACAGCCATGGTTTGAAAATCAAGGGAAGGAATTACATCCTTCAGGGTTTTGGTTCATTTGTCTTTTCTCAATGAGTGCAACTATATAGAAAACCAATGAAGGAATTGGTTTCCACAGGTAGGACAATGAGCTAAGTTCATAATCGACGACCTTCTAAGGTCTAAGTTCAGTCATGATCTGCCTGGTTCATTCGAGCAAAAGAATTCACAAGTTCGAGCCAAGTATATTCCTTAAAAATGATCTAGTAGTGTGGGACGTGTCGAAGGACGTCAAAGTAAGCTCTAGGAAGTAGCCGTTTGGGTTCAAATATTCAACAGGATCTTGAAATTGAACGCGGGGTTGTCAAATGTCAAGGCCTCGCTTGATCAGATTAAAGATCAACGGCATGCGGGCAATCTCATGAGTTAGCAGGTCAAAAGATATCGGATCAAGATTGATGGTGCGCATTCTTGCATACAAATCCTGATCGAAGATTCGCGTTCAAGGCTGGAGTCATTAAAGATAGATTGACGACGTGTGTCAAATTGTGCATCAAAGATCTAATGGTGAGCACAAGGTCAAAAGGTCAATGGATCCTGAGATTGAACGTGTTGATGACAAGTGTCTCGATCATGGTGAACCTCGAGGAAATCGACAGAGTGCATTCAATTGTGCAAAAGGAAGATCAATGACGCGCGTTTGATCTGGCAGATCAAAGATCTACGACGCGCATTCAACCATGTGGATGGAGATCGACGGTGCATATCAAGGTCAAAAAGTCAATGAGCCCAGATTGCATGCGAGGCTGCCATGTGGCAGAAGTGCGTTAATTGGATGGAGACTGATAACAGGGTCCACAGAAGGCACGTGGAGTTGCCAAGTGTCATAATCCTGCAAATGGAGATCTAACGACACACAAAGCCAGGTGTCACAATCTCAAGTGCAGATTAAAGATCAATGGCCGACGTTGAAAGTCAAGACCAAAAGACTCCTGAGGGGATCGACGAGGCAAATTTGATCAAAGATCTAGGGGGCACGAGATGAGGACACGTGTCCGAAACAACAACAATCATATTTAAAGAATATGATAAATAGTGTGGCAAGGAGATGCCACATAGGCAGACACGTCAGATCAAAAGATTTTGTGGACCCATGGGTTACCAAAGCAAAGACTTCGAACTCATTACTGCCATTAAAGCTCAGTTAAGATCCCTAGATTGAAGATTTAAAGCCTACATGCCATGTTTTCAGAGGTTGCAGTGTTTAATGACTGTATTCATTGTTCTTTAAAAAGGACCCACACGTGCAATGAGTTCTTGGCTTCCATAATACTTTGGCCTATAGAACCATGGTTTCCTGCTGATTTGAATGAGATGGATACATCGAGGAGCGAGGTGTCCATGGAAAACCAATAAGGGAATTGGTTTTCCATTCCATGAAGACCTATAGTAAGTTCCAAAAAAGCACTATACAATCAGCAGGATATTAGCGGAGTGTGGTAAGAGGATGATCATAGAATTGATATCAAGATCATTTTTTTTTCGAAAGCAGACTAGGCCTAGTTTTGATCATCCTCTCAAAAGTGATCGGTCACCTACAACAAGGTTAAAGGAAAACAATCGCTAGGTATGATTACCATTGTCGTATCTTTCACATCAGTTGGTAGGTGGGTAGTTGGCGCTCGGTTTTTCAGGGGATTTGTTTGAATGACTGCACGTGGCAACCACAACATAGAGGCGTTAAGATGATGGAGTTGACAAAATGATCAACCAGGGCGCCAACTCAACATCCAACGTGGACTCTCCACCCTGGCACAAAGATGCTCCTGTGCTTTATAAAGCCTAGCTCGATCCAGTGAATAAGGAGACTCTCATTTGACAAGGCGAAGCTCTGCCAAAAATTTGTATGAAAGACCTCTTGAAGCAATAAAGATAATTTTCACCCATCTCTTGCATCTGAATTGTGCTTAGCAAAGCTTGTGCATGATAGCATTGTGAAGGAGTTGCTTCCATGTCCATTGTTTTTCGTTCTTGCCTTTTTTTAGGTGTTTTCAAGCTATTTGTAGGTCTGAACTTGTGTTCTTTCTCCCATTAATGGACATTTGGTGTGAATTTTAGAATTCCTCTTTGCTTCATTCATTGTTTGGTGAGCCTAGTTTATGAAATACTTATGCAAATTAGCTAGATTGTGAGATTGTGTGAGCTGAAATTATCTTATGCTACATTATTGTTTATTTCATGCTTATGTGAGTGTCAATTAAATTTGGTGTATCACCCATTGAGCTCTCTTAGTTACCTTATACCCCCTCTCTGTCCCTTTTCCAAGCAGAAACATTAATTTAGGTGATCTACCTAGAGGAAGTCGGCCTTCTCCAGAGGTTCAACCTCACCATATGATACCTACAGCCTGAGGTTGTTCCCATTTTGTGGCTTAGTTGGAGAGACCTTACACTCGAGAGTAAACTAGACTTTGCTAATCCACTTACACTTGAAGTACCATTAGAATAAATCTCATACTAATATGCTTTTCAAGGAAACATAAATTAACAATCACATGATATCACCTCAAGAATATTCACTTTCCATGGTGTAAGTAAATAGTTCAATTCATTGGAAAAAATAAAAAAGAAGTAATTCTTTTATTCAAAAATTCACACAAGACAAACTAAGCTATTCACAATGATAAAAATTAAGTGCACAAAAAGGATCTAAGATAATATAGTCTAAAACATTGAATCATAACCCTAATGTGCTAAAAATAGAAACAAACAAAGCAAGAAAATAACTAAAGCATCTAAGAACAATGAAAAGACAAATGATGTTGGAATTTGACACACTTGGAAATTTGAGATTGCATCTGGGCTTTACAAGTGTTTGTGCTACTTTGTGTGAAATTTGAGTGTCAGTTGTCATCAGGATAGAATCGGCACTATGCCGAATCCGTACAGGGCAAATTTGGAAAGCTTCCAAATCTATTCCTTGCTGTCGAATGTGTCCTTTTCTTTGTTTTTGATTTTGCAATTTCTTGGGCAAGTGCGAACGCTGATGCCGAGTAGGGTTGTGCAATCCTTGTGCAGAATTGATGGGCAAAATTAATTGTTTTGTCTTCCCTTCCACTCAAGCTTGTTGAGATGTTATTGATGTCAAAGGGTTTGCTATTCAGTAAAGAATATGGGCATTGGTGTCAATCAAGGAATTTCCGCTGATAAGAGTCTGTAGTTTCTACAAAATCTGTAGCTACTAACTGAATCTGTAGCTAGCCATGAAAGTTGTTTTTGGTGAATTAGACAATTGACCAAGAGACTTGTTATCTATATTTTACATCATATGGAGACATAGAAAATGACTGCAAAATTAATTCAGACTAAAGACCATTGAATAAGCTATTCTGTGTGAAGGAAGGTGATCTAAGGATTATGAAGAATAAGATTGTGTTCGGAGCTACTGGATGAGTAGCTACAGACTGTATCAGGGATGCAACGAATTGCATAAGATTTTCTACAGACTACATCAGAGTAGCTACGAATTGCATCAAGACTACTATAGACTTCAACAGAACCGTTATGGACTTGTTTGGAAAGTATTTCTAAATGTATTCTAATGATTGCTTGGTCTATTCCAGATTCGTTTCGCTCAGGGCGACCTATGTAAATGAGTTTTTATATAAGCTAATGTGAATTATGTTTTCAAAAGAGAATAATTTATTATATCGCTGACTATAGAGTTTTTGTTTGGCTGACTTTCAAGAGGTTGTTGATCACCGTCTTGTATATAAGCAAGATGAAATTGTCTTTTTATAATGTGAAATAGAGGATTATTATTTGCTAAGGAGTAGAGTAGAGGTCCGTTGAGGAACAGATGGCTAGAGAAGGTGTGAGTATGAAAACAACGAATAATTTATAGGAAGATGAGTCTTAGAGTATACATAATCAGCTAAAAGAGATGAGAGGAGGTAGAGAGGACAAAGTCTTTGAAAATAAAGAGCAGAGAGAAAGAGAGCCTAATATGTCTATTTGATTCATGAGCAGAAAAACAATAGAGTAAATCTTAGATCGAAAAGTAGAGAAAGCAAAACTGTACCATCATTTGTTGATAGAAGCAACTGAGAAAGGTGGATGATCTGAAGCAATTGAGTTGGTGCTTGGCAAAGGGGGTTGAAGTCTCCTATATATTGGTGTTTACAAATCAAAGAATTGGTGCTTCTTAGCAAGTCGGTGCTTGTTGAATCTTTTTGTCAAGTTGGTGTTTGACTATTTGGGGTTGGTGCCTCAAGCTGAGTTGGTGCTTAGCAATCTTGTTGACCCATTGCATATTTGATTTAGGACAAGTAGTCTATGTAGTGATCAATGTGGGTTTTTTTCCCTTTAAGGGTATCCTACTTATATCATGTGTTGTCTTTATGTTCTTTGTTGTGGTTTGATTGCTCTGTGGATTTTGCATTGATGCTTGATTAATGAACTAAAGAATTTGAAGAAAGTTTTAAGAGCTCACTGATTCACTCCCTCCTCTCAATCGCTGTGCTTCCAACAATTGGTATCCAGAGAGGTCCTTCAAGGTTAGGGTTGACAGTTGGAAGGTAGATCTTAAGAAGCACAATGTCTATTCATTAAGTACAAGAAGGGTTTTCAACAAACAAGGCCCCTTTGTTCACTAGAACCAATTATGCCTTTTGGAGCATTAGGATGAAGACCTATTTGATGGTTCTCGGGTTTGACATTTGGCAGTCAATTGTAGATGGGTATACTATCCCTCAAACTCCTCCAACTGACGCTGCATGAAATAAAACAAGTGAGAACAATTCAAAGGCTATGAATGCTATATTGTGTGGATTGGCAGAATCTGAGTTTGTCAAGGTAACGCAATGTGACTCAGCTAATGCAATTTGGGACAAGTTACAACTCATCTATGAAGGTGACACCAAGGTAAAATTGGCAAAGCTTCAGACCTATAGAAGACAGTTTGAAGGTCTAAAGATGAAGGAAGAAGAGAATATTGCAGCATATCTTCTTAGAGTTGATGAAGTAGTCAACATAATCAGAGGTCTTGGAGAAAAAGTTAATGAGTCAACTGTTGTTCAAAAGGTTCTAAGATCCTTGACCCCAAGATTTGACTCAAAGGTGTCAGCAATTGAATAAGTAAAAGATTTAGACAAGTTACAAATGGATGAGCTTCATGGAATACTTATTGCCTATGAGATGAGGATTAATGATGGAAGATCTTACAAAAGGGAAGCAACCTTCAAAGTTGCAAAGAAAACACAATTAAAAAAAGGTTGAATTTGACAGTGACATTGATGTTGATGAAGACAAAGCTGAAGCCTTATTTGTGAGGAAACTGAGAAAATGTTTAGGTAGGTACAAAGGCAAGCAACTATTCAAATGTTTCAATTGTGGTAGGATTGGTCATTTTGCTACCAAGTGTCTTGAAAAAAAAAAACATGATCATGATGAAGAACATGGTGAAGAGAATAAGAAGTCTAACAAGTATGACAAGAGTAAGAAAAATTTCAAGCAAGGTGACTATAAGAAAAAGTTTTTTAATAACAAAGAGTCTATATTTAAAAAAAGACAACTCTTCTGAAGTTCGTGATAAAGATATCTCAAACAGTGATGACTGCAGTTTAGACCATAGAAGCGATGAAACTTTGTTCGTAGCCATTGAAGTTGAAGATGGAAATAGTTCAAAAGAACAAGTCTTCATGGATAATGAAGAAGTGGATGAAGAAGTCGAGGTTGATCTTGAGTCATAACTTATTAGTGCTTTGGATGAATTGAAGTCAAAGAAAGAAAAACCAATGCATAGATGATATAGAGCTATAGATTGTAGATCAGATGCTAGAAACAATCATGCATGGAGAAGTGATATGAATAGTCATGGATTTCCAAAAAGATTCTCAATATTATTTGTCCAAGGGTCAAATATCAATAGAAGCAATGTGATCTGTCACAACTGTAATAAAATTGGACATATTGCAAGATTCTGTAGATTGGGTTATGCAAAACCCCCTAGTCAAAACAAGGTGTATGTTCAAATTGATAAGAAGTCAAAACCTTTGAAAATACTGAAAAAGGATCAAGAAAATGATGGTCCAAAGGAAGAAAAATCCATGTTGGCACAAATTGCTTTTCACATTCAAGACGAGAGTTTGAAATGGTACATTGATAGTGGTTGTTCAAGCCATATGACAGGTGACAAGAATAAATTTATATATTTGAAGAAGACTACTGAAGGTACAGTCAAGTTTGGAGACAATACTAAGTTATAACTAATATTGTTGTCAAGGGAATACTAAGTCTTGACAATGAAAAAACTAAAACTAAGAATGTGTTATATGTAAAAGGACTGAAGCATAATTCGCTGAGTGTTAGTCAAATGTGCAATCAAGGATATAATTTGACTTTTCATACTAAAGGATGTGAAATAAGAAAAACAAGTTTAGAAAGATCGGTAGCAGATGCTGACAAGATTGCAAATAATTTGTATGTTTTGAATGAGATCAAGGACATGTTTTAAGAGTCAAGTGGATGAGAGCTGGCTTTGACACAAAAGAATGGGACATTTAAACTTTAACAACTTAGTAAAGATAAGTACTAAGAAATCAGTTAAGAACATGTCTAAGATCATTAACCCTGTAAACACTTTGTGTAAGGCATGCCGACATGGAAAATAGACAAGAAGGATTAAGACAAAAGAATATTCAACTACAAAACCTTTAGAGTTGATTCATATAGATATATGTGGTCCAAACAAAATTCAAAGTATTCAAGGTGAAAGTTGCTTCATGTTTCTTAATGATGATTACACTAAAATGACTTGGGTTGCGTTTTTGAAGGAGAAATTTGAGGTTTTAGATAAGTTCAAGACGTTCAAGGTTCTAGTAGAGAATGAGATGGATTTAAAAATCAAGTGTCTAAGATTTGATAGAGGAGGAGAATTCTGGTCAAATAAGTTTGATGACTTTTGTAAGGAGCATGGAATCAAGAGATAGTTTTTCGCTGCAAGGACACCACAATAGAATAGTGTGGTAGAAAGGAAGAACAACACTGTTTAGGAAATGGCCAAGACAATGTTAAATGAGTCCAAATTGTTTGATAGATTTTGGAGAGAGGTTATAAACACAATAATACACATTCTAAACAAAGGTCAAATCAGAATAAACAACAATAAGACCCCCTATGAACTGTATAAAGGCAGACCAACGTCAGTGGAACACTTTAGAGTGTTTGGAAGCATGTGTTTCATCAAGAGAGATGAAGAGGAATTAGGAAAATATGATTCAAGGGCTGATGAAGGCATTTTCTTTGGATATTCTTTAGTTAGTTCTGCATATAGATGCTACAACAAGAGACTAAAAAAGATTGTTGAGAGTACTCATGTGAGAGTGAATGAAACTATATCTAAGAAGGTTAGCACACAACTAAGAGTTCATACAAAGGAACTTGACCTCAAGGAAGAAGAAAAAACATCAGAGGAAGAAGTAGCAGAAGAAAGTCAAGAAGAAGAATAGGAAGATACAAGGGCACCTTCCAGATTCGTTCAGAAAAATCATGCAGAAATTCAAATTATCGGTGATATTGATGTTGGAGTGCAAATGAGAAGGTTTATGAATACATCGAAAAATGTAAACTTCTCTCTATATTCAAAGATAGAAACAAAAACTTTTTCAGAAGCCAGAAGTAATAAGCATTGGGTGAATGCTATGGAGGAAGAGCTCAATCATATTGAGAAAAATGAGACTTGGGAACTTATTCCCAGACCTAAGGACAAGAATGTCATTGAAACCAAACGGGGTTTTAGGAACAAATTGAATGAAGATGGTCAGGTCACGAGAAACAAAGCAAGGCTAGTATGTAAAGGCTATGTTCAAGTAGAAGGTGTTGACTTTGAAGAAATTTTTGCACTCGTGGCAAGACTGGAAGTCATAAGACTATTTTTGGCATATGTTGGTTTCAAGAATTTCAAGATATATTAGATGGATGTAAAGTCTGCATTTCTCAATAGAAATTTAGAAGTGTATATACAGAAATGTGAAGATTTCTCTTTGTCAGAAAATAAGGACTATGTCTATAGACTGAAGAAAACATTGTATGGGCTAAAGCAAGCCCCTAGAGCATGGTATGCAAGACTTCACAGATGCTTGATCAGGGTTTCAAGAGAGGTGTTGATATCAACCTTTACATCAAAACAGAAGGTGATCATCAATTAATTATAGTTGTGTATGTTGATATTATCTTTGGTAGTGACTATGACAAGATGTCTAAGGAGTTCGCAGAGGTAATGCAACAAGAATTTGAGATGTCTATGTTAAGGGAACTGTCATTTTTTCTTAGATTGCATGTAGTTCAGTCAGATAAGAGAATCTTCATCTCTCAAACTAAGTACATTAAGGAAATATTTAAGAAGTTTGATATGGAAGACTGTAAATCAGTAAGTATTCCGATGACAAGAAGTTGCAAGTTGAGTCAAGAAGATAAGTCATCATAAGTCAATCAGATCTTGTATAGATCTAGGATTGGAAGTCTATTGTATACTACTGCATCAAGACCTGATATTATACAAGCAGTAGGTCTAGTGGCCATATTTTAGGGAAAACCAAAAGAGACACAAGCAGTCAAGAGGATATTCAGATATCTTAAAGGCATTATGGACTTTGGTTTATGGTACTCAAAAAGTAAGGATTTCACTTTAGCAACTTATACTGATGCAGGATTGGGCAAGTAACATTGATGACAAAAAGAGCACAAGTGGTGGTGCATTCTTTCTTGGAAAGAGTCTTGTGTCATGGTTGAGTAAGAAACAACCATCAGTTTCCTTGTCCATAGCTGAAGTTGAGTACATAGCAACATCATGTTGCACACATGTTTTAATGATGAAACAAACCTTGAGTGACTTTAAGATTAAGGATGACAGTCCAATTTCTATATTTTGTGATAATAACAGTGCCATTAACATCTCTAAGAATCCACTCATGCATTCTAGGACAATATATTTCAATCAAGTATCATTTTTTAAGAGAATAGGTAGTTGATCAGATTGTCAAACTAGAGTATGTAACCACAAAAGATCAAGTTGCAAACATTTTTACAAAACCTCTTCCAAGGGCAACATTTGAGTTCTTAAGACAGGAATTGGGAGTAATTCCTTCTTTTGTCAGTCACTAAGAAATATATGGACTGAGGGGGAGCTAACCTTTGGATATCTTTTAGCTCAGAGGATCGAGAGTAAGCGTCTATGACAGTCAAAAGATGTTCAAGTGGCAGTGAGTAGTATCTTGCAGTTTTTTAAGGAAAAGTTTATGGAATTCTCATCAGGAAAATGAAGATGGATATTATCAGTTTTGAAGAAGCAACACTTTGTTTGGGATCAAATAGACTTCAAGTTGTGCAACCCTTTGCCATTGATGTCAAAGGGGGAGAATTAGCAAGCTGACTATTTTCAGGGAGAAATAGTGCAGTAGTAGAGATCGCTGTATAAGAGAAATAACAAATTGTGTAACTGTTGTCTAGTTGTCTTTGGTGAAAAAATGACAGAGGAAAGAGTAAATTGAGGTCAAGTGTAAAGGTGAGTTCATTGAATGATAAAATCTGCTCAGGTCATCAGCTTGTAAAGATTTGTCATCAATGACAAAGGGGGAGTTTGTTGAGATGTTGTCATTGATGTCAAAGGGTTTGCTATTTAGTAAAGAATATGGTTATTGATGTTAGAATTTCTGCGGATGAGAGTTTGTAGTTTCTGCAGGATTTGTAGCTACTAATTGAGTCTGTAGCTTGCCATGAAAGTTGTTTTTGGTGAAGTAGACAATTGGCCAAGAGACTTGTTATCTATATTTTACATCATGTGGAGACACAGAAAGACTTCAGAATTAATTTAGACTAAAGTCTATTGAATAAGTTGTTCTGTGTGAAGGAAGGTAATGTAAGGATTATGGAGAATAAGATTGTGTCCGGAGCTACTGGGCGAGTAGCTATGGACTGCATCAGACATGCTATGGGCTGCATCAGAGCGGTTACGAACTGCATCAAGACCACAAATTTTAACAAAATCGCTATGGTCTTGTTTGGAAAGTATTTTTAGGTGTATTCCAATGATTGCTTGGTCTATTCCGGATTCGTTTCACTTATAGCAACCTATGTAAGTGAGCTTTTATATAAGCTAATGTGAATTATGTTTTCAAAAGAGAACAATTCATTATATAGTCGACTATAGAGTTTTTGTTTGGCCGACTTTCAAGAGGTTGGTCTTCGTCTTGTATATAAGCAAGATCAAATTGTCTTTTTATAATGTGAAATAGAGGATTATTATTCGCTAAGGAGCAGAGTAGAGGTCCGGTGAGGAACGGATGGCCAAAGAAGGCATGAGTATGCAAACAACAAATGATTTATAGGAAGATGAATCCTAGAGTATACAGAATCAGCTAAAAGAGATGAGAGGCAGAGAGGACATAGTCTTTGAAAATAAAGAGCAGAGAGAAAGAGAGCCTAATGTGTCTATTTGATTGATGAGCAAAAAAACCCAGAATAAATCTTAGATCGACAAGCATAATTGTACCATCATTTGTTGATAGAAGCAATTGAGAAAGGTGGATGATCTGAAGCAACTGAGTTGGTGCTTGGCAAAGGGGGTTGAAGCCTCATGTAGATTGGTGTCCACAAATCAAGGAGTTGGTGCTTCTTAGCAAGTTGGTGCTTGCTGAATCTTTTTGTCAAGTTGGTGCTTGACTATTTGGGGTTGGTGCATCAAGCTAAGTTGGTGCTCAACAATCTTGTTGATCCATTGCATATGTGATTTAGGACAAGTAGTTCATGCAGTGATCAATGTAAATTTTATTCTTTTTAAGGTTTACCCACTTATATCATGTGTTATGTCTTTATGTTCTTTGCTGTGGTTTGATTGCTCTATGGATTTTGCATAGATGCTTGATTAACAAACTAAAGAATTTGAAGAAAGTTTTAAGAGTTCACTGATTCACCCCCCCTCTTTCAGTGGTTGTGCTTCCAACAGATCTAGCTCTAAAAAGTAGCAATAAACCAAGTGTATGCAAGGTTAGTTCACTCGGGCTACCTCTCGAGGAATTTTGGCTACATATTTTGTACGCTCAAAATCAGAGTCAATGTAGTTCTCGTGTATGTGAGTGAAGGGTAATTGAAGAAAGGCTTCACCTGCTCTCCCTAGGAGGTCCAATGCATCTACATGAACATTCGCTACCATTGATGATGGCACAAGACTTGAGGATGATGAAGAATCACTGTTAGCTCAATGTGTAGGCTCCTTGTTAAATTTTGCAATAGATAAAAAGAATGGACAGCTCAATAACTTAGGAGGATTTGTTGTTCGCTTGATACTTGAATATCCTTGGTAAATGACTAGGGATGACTTTGTGTATATAGGGTTCTCTAGGAAAAGATACGCAAAGGCTAAGCATGGAAAATGCAAGGAATGGAATTGGTAGGCCGTCGATTCACAATTGGACCAAATGTGATAAAATAGGAATAAGACATGCTAAAGATGGGTTTTGTACCAAAGTTAGGTGTCTACAATAATCTATATGTGACTGATGGAACGGATACAAATAAAACATTGTCAACATATCAACTTTTGCATATATATTATGTAGTCGTGTAGTGCCAAATGCTAACTTAGAACATATCTTTTGAATAAAGAGAATATAAGATGATACATGTCAAGCCATTAATCCCTAGAACACAGCCATTGAATATAAAATCTGAAATTGCATATATAAGTTACTCTTTAAACATGCATAGAAACCAACTAGAAGAGACTTCAGTAATCCTTTCAATACAAGTAGAAGGGAAAGATGACTCTCGAGTGGCCAGCAAGGTGACATCTCTCCACAGCCTTTAGAATTTGAAGAAGCCAGCAGAAAAATGATAAAATAAATGGAAAAGAATGTGTAAGGGTTTTTTTTAGGATTCACGCTATGGTTTTGGTGGAGGGCTCCACCTGTTTTTAATTTTTTGTTTATACTTCTGAGTTTTTGTTTAAAAAGTTAATAAGGAAAATGGTTGTCATTGCTTGCAGGCCAGAAATGGCCCTAAGAAACAACACATTCTTCAAGGAGGGAAGGCTGTTTTGCCACTTCTTGAGAAACATTTCTGTTAGTCAGAAATGGAAAAATGGCTGGAAATGGTTGGTTTTGTCATAGTTCTGTTTCTTGTGCATTTCATTCCCATCAAGTTTCTGGTTCCATAGGCAACAGGTTTAGGAAATGGACAAGAAAATTTGCTGTCTACATGAAAGGTGAAGAGTCATGTTATGAAAATGAGGATTTTTCTTCATGCGAAGACTCATTCAACATTGTATAAATATTATTATATATTACATTAGAGAGATGTCATTGTAAAGCTTGTACTAATATTCTCATTTATTTATGCACCTCTATTTTTCGTAGGCATTAGGATAATGATTATAGATGGTTCATGATGACAAAAAATAGAATAAAGTGTTGTTAGAATGTGAATGATGCATTTTGATTATTATTTGGGAGGGGCTGGGTAAGGAGAGTTGATTATTGATCTAAATGGGCATCATAGAGTGGACAAAGAAAACACAAAAATGGTTGATTTATAACAATGTAAATGAGATGGAAGCAAATTAAGATATTGCAATATTGCGGAAGCATTGATAAGAGATAGGGTATTGATACCACTTGGCAATGTTACATTATACATAAAATACCAGTCCACGCAATTTTGCCTATAGATGGAAAAGATGGTGGACAAGTCAAATATGAGAAATACAAAGAAAAAATGACAGGAAGAAAGGATAGACAAATGCAAAATCTTTTGAATATTTTTCAAGAAAATTGGCATCCTTTTAAGTAGATTTTTCTTTCACGGGGCTAGACTCTCTAGTGCACCCATGCGGCATTGGGTCCATCCCCAAGCCCATTTTCAGCCCGAAAACTGCCGTTTGGAGACACCCAGACTACGTTTACTCCCCAACACTGTCCCAACTCGTGTAAACATCCATGCGCTGAATCCGCAACATCAATGCCAGTTCTCAACTTGGGCCAGCATCACACACACAAGTCGGACTCAACTCCAGTCGCATCCCAACTTGCATCGCTCATCTCAGCCTTTTTTCACTTCATGAACCCCAATTCTTCATTGGACAGCCGTCTGCGTTGTCTTGGGAGCTCCTCGATCCCCTTGGGAAACACCTTGCACAATTGCTCTTCTTGAGGGTGTCTCACGCCTCACAACTCCCCCACTCAACTTGGTGATGCCCTCGGTGCTGATGTGGCTTCTCTTCAAGCCAATGCATGGGAATGGCATCTCATGCCAATGACAAAGCAGTTGCGTAGCGCTTTTAGCAAGCCACTAACTACATTAGCCTTATCTCTTTAGTCACCATCACCAAATGGCACAAGTTCACCTATTCATAGCCCCTGGGAAGTCGTCATGCTACTCAATGCATCACTGCACATACCAAGTTTTCGAGCTCGCATTCACAATGCCTTCTACTCTACCGCATGTCTCCAATCTCACTTCTCATGTCCCAAAGTTAGTACTGCTTTGGCCTCCGACTGCTCGCCTCAACACTCCAACGCAATCCACTGCAATGCACCTCTCCACTCCTTGCATCTTTGAGTTGTGTGGTTCAACATCAGCCTTCTCCCTTCAAAAGGAACCTCAAGTCTCATTTGTTCTGACTTACCCTCCTTAGCAACATTGCCCCCTTTGCCTCTTTTTAATCACACCCAACATTGGCGCAAGAAAATTGCCTATAGTTCATAGGATAGTTCGCATACTTGTACTCGAAGAGTACTCGACCAACGCCCTAAAAGTTTACTTGGCAATTATTCGACAACCACTCGACATTATTTGACAAAAAAAAAAAAAAAACTCAAATTTATTAAAAAAACTTAAATTTTTTAGAAATACTAGAAATTTGCAAAGGTTGTTGAAGTATGAACAAATCCATATTATAGAAATTACATATGCCAGAAACCGGAAACTATCCATATGTAATTTGCAAAGGAAACTGTATCCCATTATAGAAAATTAGAAATTACAAAATTGCATGATCAAGATCCATGCGAACACAAGTATAAAACTATGAGTATGAACTGTCACAATGTCAAGTGGCAACAACAAATTGATACATATACAAGAATCTACATTTTTTTACTTCCCTGCTCAAGTGAAAACTAAGGGACACTGAGTGAGTCTAGTCCTCCAACTTGTCTGCCCCTCCTCCATCTAGCTAGAATGTTGCTCCTGTGGCTTCATCTCTACCTCATCTTCGACATCTACAGGGATGTCATCCAATCCAATATCTCTTCCTACTACAGCTGCACCCTCCGTAGCTTGCCTCTCAAAATCAACAATCTCGTCCTCTGTGAACATTGGGGCCTCCTCATCCTATGCAGTCCAATCGCCATAGGGATCAATCTCATCTAGATCAATAGGACCCTGTGATGTGTTCTCCACCTTTCTTGTGAGATGTCGGAGATTGTATTGCACAAAAACCAGGTCATTGAGACGATGACTCAACTTGTTGCGCTTTTTCGTGTGAATGGCGTCAAACAAACTCCAATTGTGCTCACATGCAGAAGCGTTACAAGGTTGAGATAAAATGTGGAGGGCTAGCCTTTGAAGATTTGGGGTATTTCCACCCCAATCTTCCTACCATGATCCTGTAAACAAGATATTCAAAAGTTTGTCAATAATTAATAGTTGTAAATTTTTAACTTGTAAGGTACAAGTAAATACTTCATTTTATATTACCTGGTAACTGTGTGGTTCTCCCTCGGATAGCTAGTGCCGAAGAAAAGAGCCTCCCGTTAGCCCGCTTGTAGTTCTGCAACTCTGAAATAATGAGATCTCTCGTCTCAATGTCAGGATTCATACTCTCAATGCATGTTGATAGGCCCTCTATAACTTCTCCATTAGTATCTGTGAAGCCATCAGAGTAGGAAAATCTAGGGTTAAGATAGAACCCTGCTGCATGGATGGGTTGATGGAGTTGATTGTTCCACTTCCGATCAATCAACTCCCAAATGAGATCAAATCTGATACTATCCCCCCTATAGTAGTTTTGGATGATCTTTTTGGCCCTATCCATGGCCTCATAAATGTAACCCATTGAGTTTTGCTCTCCATCCACCAAGTGCAAAACCCTCACCAAAGGCTCCGACACCTATAAAGTCATAAAAAAATTAAAGTTAAAAAATTACAATTAAATTAAATACTTTAAAAATTGAAAAAAAAGGAATCAATTTGAAATTGAAATTTGAAGTTACTTTGACGATCTTTGTAGCTCTCTCCACAAAGTCCTCATTAAAAACTGCATTTGAGACTTTGATTCCGTCAACGTTCTTTGAATATGTTGAGTCCACCCATGCTTGGCACACAAACATCTGCTTCAACGCTGTCAACAAACTGCAAATACTTTGCAACGTAAGGAAGTTAGTTGCAAACCTTGTGACTTCTGCTCACACAAGCTCTTTCCCCTTGGTGTGTTCTCTCATCAAGCTGAGAACCCAAGGGTGATTATAAATATATTTTGTGATGTCTCTGGCCTCCTCTACAACCGGTCTCACCCAATCAATTTTGCCTATGTCCTCCAAGAGAAGGTCAAGACAATGGGCCGTGCAAGGTGTCCAAAAGAGTGATGGATGTCTGTCCTTGAGAAGTCTCCCAGTTGCCACATATGCTGCTACATTGTTAGTGATAACTTGGACAACATTCTCGATGCCCACCTCTAAAACAACTTCTTCGAGCATCAAGCTCAAAGTTTATGCATTTTTTATCTTACTAGATGCATCAATGGATTTCAAAAAAACCATCTCACCATTTGAAGCCGTCAAAAAATTGATGAGGGTCGGTTCTTTCCATCAGTGCATCCATTAGAAAGAATGGTGCATCCGAACTTTCGCCACAACCTCTTTTGACCTTCCACAATTACTTTCGCATCTTCAACTGCATTCTTGAGGAATTTTCCATTCAAGTCTATTGGAGAGGGTGCCTTGTACCCTTTCCTTGCAACTGTCAATGTTGTCATCAAATATTTTTAGTACTGGCTCTTCACCAGGTTGAAGGAAAGGTTGTTGAAGTCTCATAAATTTGCACATGCGTTATTCGTTTCTGTGTGCACCTCCTTGTTCCATCTTGTACCTTGCAGCGAAGGTTGTGCCCCAGGTAGGTTTCTAGGCACAAAAATTGTGTAGCTGGCTCGAATTTGAAGAGGTGGATGTGCCTCGCTTGTGTGGACTACGACTAGAGCCCACAAGTTCTTTCATAGCTGCCTTAGTTGCCTCTGCTGATGCAGGACCAATGGCTGTTGTTAAGGCTGCTTGCATCTTTGTCCTCTCTAATTTTTTCTCATCCAGCAATGCAAACTCTGCAATCATCTCTCTTTTTGCTTCTTTTGTTACAGTGGGACAAGACAAAACATCATGTGAAGGAATGCATGCAAGATGGTACTTGAAGCGATTGATGCCTCCACCAATCTTCTTCGAGCAAAACATACAAATTGTAGTCGACTGGGACGTTCCAACTCATATGACATACTTTCAAGCAGCGGTACGTGCATTAGGGGGAGGTGGTTGGCTACCAGTGACTGATTCTGATCCTGATGCAGATGCGCAGAGCCAGATGCCATTGTATGTTAAGTCTAATGGTAAATCTGCATCATGTTCAAGAATCAAAACAACATTAAAAAAATTACATAATCATGATAATATGTTTACAAGTAAATTACATAGAATTTGTTAGGAGATGAAGTTAATATTTAGATTTGGTTGGGTGTAAAACTAAAAAATTAGATTTTTGGCATTCCAATGTAAGGATCCCTTGTGAATTATAAAATCTATAAAATTATAAATCTGTTGAATTATAAATCTATAAAATCTATAAAATTATAAATCTAGGTTAATAAGTAAATAACAAATAGTTGTTGCCAACAGTCTAAATTTTTTCATGTATCTTACACTTATTTACTCGGCTATCTAAATTCTAAAGTCTAAACTTCTTATTTTGTTTTAAAATGCATCTTATATTACTTTACAGAAGAAATAAATTACATAAATCTAAGTTTTAACAACATGGATACAAGGAAAGTTTGTTCCTAAATACACTAGAAAATATTAGATTTGGGCATGTGTCCCTAGAGGCTTTTAGGAGTTGTCTTTTTTGATCGATGTAAGAGATCTTGGTGAAAATCATCCATTACGTCTTGATCAATCTGTCAATGTGAAGTGGCCCATTACAACTCAATTTATCCACAATGCTTTATAAAAATAAGTAAAATTAATAGCGTAACTATAAATGAAGAAAGCCTTAGTTCTATGTTTAGACTAAAACAACACCCTAAAATCACATAGCTATTAGCCTATTATTGAGGATATAGAATTCCCAAATCGAATATCAATAGACAACTCCAAGTAGTATTATACCATAGTCACACAATGACACTGTGACACAGTTTACTAACTTACTAAGTATGACTCTAATGGGAGATCAAATTTCAATAATCCAATGCAAAATTGCAAATGATGTAGACTCAAGATAATAAATAGAACTTAGAAGAAATGAAATGTTTAACTTCATGCAAATGATATGTTTAACTTCCAATAAATAGAACTTAGAAGAAATGAAATAAAAAATTAACTACCCTGGAAAGTTTGCTCATAAAATCTCCTTCCAATTTGATCCAAAAGCTCCCAGAGAGATTCCGAACGCTGTGTGATTCCAATGTGTGGAGGTGTATGATTTTATAAGACAAATTTATGTGTTTTCCCCACATTTTTGCAGTGTTCTAGACGCTTTTGGAAGGTTCTGTTGCATTCTGACGCGTTTTGACTGGGTACTCAACACTAGGCCAGCATTGGCACAATACTTGTCGAGGGTCGAGTATTGGCAAGGGTGGCGAGTCTACGCGATTTCGAGTAGCGAATACTCGTTTGGGGTTTTGTTCGACGAGTACTTGCCCACTCGACAAGTAATCGCTGAGTATATAATATATGGTTCATAGGAAGTTGTTGCACTACTCAATGCAGGTTGCATCTACTGAGTTTCGAGTGCTCGCATTCACAATGCCTCCAGAGCTCTACCGCATGTTCTACATTCCAATCTTTATGCCTCCAGAGGTACTCTTGTTTTGGTCTTCCTGGCTGCTCGCTTCCGCTCAAACACAAACCACCACATGCACTTCACTGCCTCCATCTGTCTGAGTTTTTTTTCCAACATCGACCTCCTTCCTCCACTTGAACCTGAAGTCATCCCTATTTCGACTTAATTTGTAGGCGCAAGTGTTTCAACACTTGCTTCACAAGCATCACATACTTGCATCAGAGTCTTCACGCATCCGACCCCTCGCATTAGGTAGGATCATAACGCTTCTTGCCGATCTGCCATGCCCACTCGATTGCACAACTGCATAGTTTGTTCCTCTTAGTTGCATTATCTGGTAATGTCCCATACCATCACCTTGCGCAGGTCGAGATTTGCATAGAATCTCTTCACCACTTTGATACCAACAAGCATTTGAAAAGCAAAACATACCAATTTGTGATCATACAAGTAATGTTTTTTTTGCTAGTGAACAATTATGTTGCATCATTCTTCCAATAAAAAAGTTGGATCAAAACAATATAGAATTATGCCTTGGGATTGTTCTTTAGGAAATATCGACTAAAAAGACCTGAAAATGACAAAATTTCATTAGAAAAACTTTAGTGAATGTTTTTACTTGAAAATCATTAGAAGTCCTTTTTTTGAGTATTTTTGTATGGTGAACCAAATCTATGGAAACAATGGCCAAAACCTTAAATACACACTTTTTTACCATCCCACTTGCATTGAATCTAGAAGTACAAGATATTATAAATAAAACGATTTGCAAGCAATGTTAGGTTTATTTTTATATTCTATTATCAACCATGAGTGACTATTTTGCTGTCAACCATACTTGTGTATCTAGACCATAGTTCGCATAACCGTAACTGCCGAGTACTCACTAAGGGGGAATTTTGGGTAACCGGCGGTTATTCGACAGGAGCGGTTGAATAACTGGGAATAATCGACAAAGGTAAAAAATACTTGAGATTCGCCCAAAGCAGACAATATATAAATAAAATAAACATTTAAGTATAAGTTTACATTTAGATAGGTTATATAGGGCATCTAGTTTCTTATACTTTAAGTTATATTTTATTTATATACTTTTAGGATGTTTGAGAGTGGTTTCGGACCTCTAGGAGCTATAATGCAAATTCTAGGTTTTGGAGGATCCTATCATATTTTAGACTTGGTCAGATTTCAGGGTTTCAAAATTTCAAGGAGACATCATAGGAGAATGAAGGCTGCATGAAGGAATGTAGGTATGATAGAATAGTATGAGAACATCTCTTGAAAAGTGCCACAAGTCGATCCCACCCCATTCCCTGTGCATAAATTACTAGACTTTCTCAGTCTCCCTTAGTTTTCTAGAGAGCAGGGAAGAGAAAAATATAGATTCTTGTAATTTGTCCTTGTAGATTCTTGTATAAGTATCACTGTATAAGGTTTAATCTATGCACAAGGAATGGGGTGGGGTCGACTTGTGGCACTTTGTGAGAGATGTTCTCATACTATTCTATCATACCTACATCCCTTCATGCAGCGTTCATTCCTCCTATGATGTCTCCATGAAATTTTGAAACCTTGAAATATGGCTAAGTCTGAAACCTTGAAACCCTGGAACCCTGAAATCTGACTAAGTCTGAAATATGATAGGATCCGCCAAAACCTAGAATTTGCATTATAGCTCCTAGAGGTCCAAAACCACTCTCAAACATCTTGAAAGTATATAAATAAGATATAACTTAAAGTATAAGTTTACATTTAGGTGACGTGTCACCTAAATGTAAACTTACACTTAAATGCTTATTTTATTTATATACTGTCTGGTTATCTAAATGTAACCGGCGAGTACTCGCCGGTTAAAAAATTTGGTGGTTTCGAGTGGTGGTTATTCGCTTGGTGGTTTTCTTGGCGAGCAACCGACCAACCGGCGAGTGGCGGTTACTCACCGGTTATGCATCACTGATCTAGACAACTATTGAGTATTCACTTAATAGGTTCATAAGGAAACCTATTATATAAAGTAAATGCTAAGAAAATATTTCATAAATCAATCTCAAAAGCATTTCCAAACTCAATGGGAGAGTATAATGGTGGAGAAAAGTCCTCAGCAAAGATTATGCCATGAATTGTGTAGCTAACAAAGTCTCACACAGGCGACATCCACAAGACAAGGGGACTCACAAACTGCTTTTAGCACCACTGCATGGTTAGTACAAGAGAAAGGCAGGTCACTTGGCAAGGGTTAACAGAAAGAAAGACCGACTAGTTTTATAGATTAAGACTAGAAAAAATCATAGCTGCTAGACTTGGACTTGGCTCCAAATCGTAAAGACAAAGAGCACTAGTCAGAATCAAACTTGGCAAAGACTTGGAAAAGACTCGGGAAAGACTTGTCAGAATACTGACAAATTAAAACGTATAAAATACTTAAATTGCACAAAAAGCTGGGGAGTTATCATTCCATGAGAAAAATCTCATTGCATGAGAAAAATTTCATTCCAAGCTTGGCACTACGGATAGAGATGAAATTTCCCTTGAATGAAAGCTTCTCCTCTGTTGAATTTGTGAAGAAAAGTGGTCTGCTACAGCAACAATGTTTTCTCATGGCCATAAATTTCATAATATCATGCAAAATCCGAGTTTGGCAGTCAATTGCTCTTACCCAGAAAAATCATCTTCTGCAGAAATTAAAACGCTACCATGTGGTTGTAGAAGTAAAAATTGAGGGAATTTTCCCTCTTTTTTGACATATATAGTCTGCAGGATGCACTGCAGGCCCACAGGAGATTCTGGTGGGTTAGACTCTTGAGTTTTTCACAGACTCGAGTTGTGCAAGTAACTTTAGGGTGTCTTGCACAAACTCAATCAGATAATTCTTTTTTCTGAGAGTCTGGAAACTTGAGTTGGACTCGGGTAGGAGTAGAGTTTGGTAATTATTGACAGGAATTAATTGTTTACAAGGTGTGTGGGCTTGGATGTCAATAGGGGCAGTAGTATGCCTTGTGTGTATAAAGCATAGTTGCCAGGAGACGGGGGTACAGGAAGATGGCAACATATATTTATTATTTATAATTTATATATATATATATATAATATCTACTATGAAAAATATATATAAAAAATAAAAAATATAAAAATATAGCCATATAAGCAATGTGCAATGTGTTAGGAGGTGAAGTGAATATCCAGACCTCCAACAATTGTAATGGTGTGACGTCTTGTAATCCCCTTGGCAATATTATTTGCGCTATGACAAGCCATCCGGAATGCGTGGGAGACGCGGGGACGGACAGGGAGACGTCTCCAAGCACGAACCGCGTCCCAGGGGTAGGGAGATGCGTCTCCTTGCAACACTGGTATAAAGGGTTTAGATTTACAATGCCAATCAACACTAAAGACAGGTGGTCCCCACCCTCTCTGGGATGACAGAATTAATTTCTAAGGACCAGCTAAAGGGAATCCATGTCAGGCTAGAGTAGGGAGCATCATTAGAGATGGGAAGGGGTCTATCTTAGGATTTTTTTCCATAGAAATAGGGGTTAACTCTGATAATTTAGTAGAGGTTATAGCCACAAACAAATTGTTAATCGAGCTCAACATTAAGGATATCCTAGGAGTTGTTTCAACTCATATCATTAGGGGCTTACTAGAGAATGCCAGGGTTTCAGTTGTAAGGGTCTTACCACAGAAGATTCGCTTTTAAAAAGAAGTTATATTATCTCCTTTAACATGCTTAACAGGAAGTAAATGTAGGGGTTAAGTTGAAGGGTAAGACATTAGCCTTTGAAAAGGGGACGAAAATAAAACAGGCGAAATTGAAATGCTAATAGGATTACTAAGGGAGGTTTTTTCTCTAAACATTGACGGGTTACCATGATGTGGAAGAGAGGATCATGTATCATTGAAGGAGATGCCATTCTACCATGGAGGGAATATTAGGAAGTGGCAAGGCAATAGTTTAATATGGGAGTTTGTTATTTAAAAGGTGATGAAATTTAAACAGGTGAAATTGATGGGCCAAGAGGTTGTTTACTAAGGGAGGGTTTTCCTCTAAACATTGGCGGGTTACCATGATGTGGAAGAGTATCTTGTAGCATTGAGGGAGTTGTCATTCCAGTGTGGTGGGAGTATTAGGAAATGGGGAGGCAATGGTCAAACCCTCTTCAACAGATCTGATTAATGCCCCTTGGATCTTGATTATGTTTTGTTAGTTCGCAAGAATGAGGATTGCAGTCTGAGGAAATATGAAAGGATATGTTGTGCCTCATTTACTGGATGTGTTATTGATGGAAATCCAAGCTATGAATGGACGGTGTTGAATGAAATTATGGAAGAGTTTCACCTCACTCCGTGGATATTTTGAGACGAACAATCACATCAGAATATATGGCATAGTTCTGGAGAAGTTATCAGACATGGCAGAGACCATAGTGGGAGGACTAATAAGAGTAAATGGAGATGCAATACACTATACCAAGGTACCGTCCATAACCATATGCTTCTAGGATTCCAATCTTGTCACCCAAATGAAGTTCATCATTGCTTGCTTCTGTTGGTTTTCTCTTCCATCGACCATAGTCAGTTTGAAAATGAAGACATCGTTGTGATCTGAAGTAACGGTGAAAGGAAAAGAGAAACTCAGTATATCTGGAAACATGGTATAAACAGGTCTTGGAACCCAGAATGGGAGATACCAGATGATTGAGTGGCACGTGGATCTGAAATTGAAAGGACAAACACTGTAGAAAAATATAGAAGTGGTGGGGCAAGGCACATTCAATTCAGCTTTTAATCTGGAAGATTATTCACTGCAGAAAAATAATGAAGTGGTGGGGACGGCACATTCAATTCAGTTATTAATCTGGAAGATTATTCACTGTAGAAAAGTAGAGAAGTGGTGGGGGAAGGCACATTCAATTCAGCTATTAATCTGGAAGATTATTCACTGCAAAAAAATAATGAAGTGGTGGGGAAGGCACATTCAATTCAGTTATTAATCCGGAAGATTATTCACTGTAGGAAAGTAGAGAAGTGGTGGGGGAAGTCACATTCAATTTGCCTATTAATCTGGAAAATTATTGTCCACAAACCTAGGATGACGTAGTCAAGGGAAAATGTCTGGAGGCAGTAGGAGAAATGGTTGGAAAATTCTTAATCAGCATGGGTGGCCATGGCTTGATATTCAAATAATGCTTCTTGAGTTTTAGCAAAAGAATGGGAACATGCATCACGAGTGTGGCAGTATGAAAGGCTTAACGGTAGGACAGGTTGTCCTAGTGGATCAAATTGACACCTTACAGCAAGGGAAATTAGCCCTTTTGACTAGATAAAAGAACTCATCAAGGCCATGCTATAATGGCAAAATAATCTGTCTATTAAATTGCAAAAGTGGAAGGAGCTGGAGCAGGTGAATGGAAGGAAACCATGTCTATGGATACTTGGTAACTTTTCTGGTTGTCTGTGTATTATAAACTGTTAGTTACTTCTAAAATTCTGGATTAAATGTATGTTTTTTGGTAAAATTATGAAATTGTTATGCAGAAGTATGAATACAGTTTTAATGCTTATACCATATCGTGATGTGCCTGAATGGAAAGGGACTGCAATGCAGAATGGAATAAGAGAATATCTTCTATAATGTATCTCCCGGAATAGGAGCCAAAGCTAATAGCATCTTTTGGCTGTTTTGTCTGGACTGTTATTCGAAAATTTGGATGGCCATTGGTAGATTGCTCCTTGGTGAATGGTGAATAGGTGTTGGTTAATAGATTATACTGCTACAAAAGCAATATTGACCACCGGCCATTACTTCTCTCCACAAAAGCTCTGGTTTCAGGATTAAGCCAAATATATACAATCATTTCACAAAATGAGTAGAGCCCTTGGTATATGTAATGTTTAAGTGGCATTTATGTTTGCTTAATATTTTGCTTTCTGCATAATTGATTTCCATGGTTGGGACTTGCGAGCATTACCACTCAACTATGTAGGATTTTTTGTTAAATTAAATTTTATTTTCTGTGTACTCTCCAATCTTTTATCCTGATGACAAGACAACAAAATTTGCATCTTTTGTAGATTTGCATGCCACTTGATCTCTGAGTAATTTAACATTGGGAGCGATGACTTTCGAAGTCGTGTTTCAATCAAAAGGAAACTAGGTTCCCAACGAAGTATTGTTTGATGACTGAATACCTTTGTTGCTTTCTTCATATAAACTTAAACATTTTTTTTCATTTTTCTTCAGTGTTTTAATTTTTAGTCTCAAATTAAAAAAACTCCAAATTTACTTACTCTTGTGTCTATTTCTTCATGATTTATGTTCATATGAAGGCAATACTTCTTGTTGAACTTTGGTTCCATAAAAAGTTATTTGTCTTCTTTCCTAGACATTTAATTTAGTAATACTACTGTCCTAAATTTTAATAGAACTTTTAAGTTATAATTTTCAAGCATCAAAGAACTCATTTTCCTCTGATCTGCTTCACATGACATCTAATGATTAAAGTCAATTATAAAAGAGAGACACTCGTTTTATTTTAATCTTTCTTAATAATGGAGTTCCTTATCATCTTCAGGTAATTGTTACTGTTTCAGATTGAAGAAAAGAAACAGGCAGCAGCAGATGTTTTGTTTCAATATTCACAATTTGTCATGGCCTGCATTGGAGAGGGCGTGCGTCCAAATGAATTAAGAATTCATCTGATGAAGGCAAGTGGTGTCTTCTAGTTCTATTCATCTTGTTATGGAGGCCAGGTCCATACTTCTTTGTAGTAACTTTACCACCTTTGTTTTGAGTTTTGGCTACAATTTTATGTTTGAATTTAGGTAGCAAGGAAGAGCTGTGAGAAATAATGCATATTATTTTTTTATTATGTATATGTGAGGAGATAATTATTGTTTTTATTGTATTTATCATCGCTAACAGATATGATTAGTTGTTTCTTAGTTTAGTGACCAGGATTTTGTATTTATCCTCACATAGGAGATATTATTAGCTGTAGCCTGTTTATTAGTTGAGTGATGAGGATCTCATCTTTATCCTTGCACGAGTTTACTATCTTATCTCAGTTTAGTCTGGTAGTTGAATGAGTTAGTTGGAGTTCAGTATAAATATTTCATCTATTTATACATTTACTATTTATTAATTAATGCAAGTGATAGGATTCATCCATTTATTGTTTCTTCTCAACCATGAGTCTTTTTAAACTTGTTTATTTTATGCATACTTCTTCAAAAGTGTAGTGACCTCAAATAGGATCTCAAGTAGAAATAAATAATTTTCTTTAAACCGTCAAGCTAATCTGAAAATAAATTGTAAGCTGCCCAAAAACTCAGCAAACTCTAGTCACAATGATCTTTCAAACCCCTCACAATAACACTCTACACTTGCTTCAATGAATAACAAATATAAAGCTATAATTATGTACCTTTTTGTAGCATGAATGGAGGATGTATCTGCTGGAAATAAATGCAATATTTCTGATAATTAAGTGCTGGTACAGCAGTCTTAAACTCCCTTTATTTTGATGCTCACATGCCACCTTTTGATAATTGAAAAATCTGAATTAATTCTGACAGTACAGCTATTGTCCTGAATAATATTTGCACTTCAAACCCCTGCAAAAATCGCCACAACTGTCCCAATAATACTGGAAAATTACAGCAAACCCTCTGGGGCATTAAAAGGGTCTTCTAAGGCTCTCCAAGCCCACCGCCCAACTCGCCCAGTGCATAAAAATTAAGGAAAAAATATTTCAGATTGTTAAACCCCCAAAAACTTATCAAACAATGCTCACAACCTTCCCAAATAAAATCACCAATTCAAAGAAAAATAGTGAATATTTTTCTGAATATTAAAACCCTTCACAAAGTCCTCTCACAACCCCCAAAGTCCTCCAAACAATTCGTCCTACTAGATAAAATTATGTCAATAATTTCATAATAATTATCAAGCATTAGTCAACCTAAAACTCACCAATATACCTCTGGAATAATTCGTTCCATCAAGGAAAAATAGCATAAAATATTAAAAACCTTAGGAGAGGGTTTCTACCAACAAGAAGCCTCCGAAAGAATGTTTTGCAAGCCCTCAAGCAAATCGCTCAGGAGTAATCAACAACCTTCAGTCAAGCAAATCGCCAACTCTTGGTAGCCTCATGAACCCCCTAAGTGGGTTGCCCCAGTCCTCCAAGTCAATTTGCCACAAGCTGCAAGTATTAGACAAAACCTCAAATAATTCTTCGAAGGATTGAGCACAATTTCCAATCAATGGGTGGTGTTGATAGACACCGTTTGTAGAACAATTAGTAGAACTTGAAGGGTAACATTCTTCAAGCATCTACCTTTAATAACTAAGCTTGACATACTTGATCATCAAAGGCAATTATCATATAAACATGATTTTCAAATGAGTCCTCATTCTTTTTAAATATCCTCCTCCAAGTGTAGTGCTTCAAAATAGAAAGAGAGAGTTAATCTTTAAAAACAACTTAAGTCTTATAAGCCAAGACTCATAAATTCCCCCACTTAAGTGAAATAAACATAAAGTACTTTTCTCCAAAACATAACTCAAAATTAGAATCATAAAGTACCTTTTCTTTGAAATGTTCTTTCACAAGTGGTGCACTAAGTTCCTTCTACTTCTTTCACCCTTAGTTATCGGAACAATAATGAAATAAGGGTCCTCCAAAGCTCTAGATCAAAATTGGGCACATTACAAAGAGAAAGATATGTTGTTTTCTTCTGACAATAGAAAGAAGATAACAGTTTTACTATATGTCGAAGACCTCATGGGCTCAATATAAGCCCCTAGAAAATTTAAACTTCAATGTGGTCAAAATGATGGCTTGGTAATGCTTGGACTAACCATAGAGACAGGATAGAAATTTATTAAATATATAATAAAGTGCAAACAGAAACCAAAAACATCTCTGCATTGCTCATATCCTGCAAAGATAGTAATGAATTTCTAAGACAATAACTATATATATATGGGATCAAAATGCTAATATGAAGCATGGTTACTTCAGCCAGATTACCATTTCTTGCTAATCAAAGTTTACACACATCACAACATAAACATTTAGCATTTTGAAATGAAACGGCCTCACACCATTAGACTTACCGGAGTGTTATGTTAAGACAGGCATTCTATGGGTCTTCTTGGCTCTATATTGGTACTAAACATCCATAGGCATGTCCAGGTTCTATGCCAGGGATACAGGTGTAAGCCACAAGAAACGAATTTTGGCTACATGGCAAGTGTTTAGGAAGGGTTAAGCTTTTGTGAAAACTTTTCTTACTGAATGCTGCACTGGATTAATTAGTACCCGTTTAATCATGCATTGCTGAAGGATTCTAAGTCGAAGAGCATATCTTCCAAGTCATTCATGTATGTGTGATGTGTGCAAATAGTGCAAAGTCGTGTATTCTGAGGCTAACCCTGAAACCCAAGGGTGAAAATAAGAAAATACTAGAGACACCTCTGTTGTTTACCCTTGTAGAGGTTCCAAGATTTAGATGTACACAACATTGGATGGCGATTGTGTGCTCAGGCAAACCAGTAACTAGATTAGTTACACCATCAGAGATTCCTATTAAATTTGATTATTGCACTATATTGACTTGGATAATGGTCTCTCTGGGCTTAACATATCATTGACAGAGCTGCATATGATGGTGGAACCATTCTTTAGTGCCTTCTACTTTTGAGTTGTTTTGGGAAATCGGTTTTCTATGCCCTCTAGCCGAACTATTACAGGAGGTAATATTTTGTTTTGATATTTTCATTTTAAGATATCAAATATTTGATGATGATTTAAGATTATTATATGCAGGAACTATCAGGTATGCCGACTTCATTGAAGAAAGTACAGCCTCCACACCTTACTGCTGTGCAACCACATACACCATCTCCTGAAAGAGTGGATATAGCATCATCTTCTGCTGTAGCAGTGGAGACAGACACAAATCACATGCAATCTTAAACATTGTATAAAACTCCGGACAATGTATTTGTTAATTCATTGGTCACATTTAAATACACGCCAAGGCTCATAATTTTTTATTTGAATTTTTTCTGGGTCAGAAAAAAATTGCTTTATGATTTGCTAAAAGCATCATTGGCTTGAAGGGAAATTTTGTTCTTGGTCGTCAGTCTTGTATGTGGCATCCCTATGTTCATCCAAGCATCTGTCTATTACCATATTTAAATTAGATTATATTCTTGGACAAAAACATCTTGAAGTTGTCATGGTTGGGTGATGTCACTTCACCTGTTGCGCAATTCAAACGTCAATATGAAAAAATTCTAAAAAATTTATTCTATTTTTTTGAATACTTTCTAGTCATTTGATTGCACCCTCTAAATTTGAGTATTAGGATGGCTGGAATCAAGAATTTGATGTTCTTGATCTATCTTTACTTGGTAAATGTACAAGGATTTAATAGTTTCAGTATGAAATTCTGGATTTGTAATCTACAATATCTAGTTACAACAATCAAAATTTTAAGGCAATCTATAGTTAAAATTGTGCCAGATTTTTTGTTGCTTTCAGCACATGTAGTTAAATAGTATTGTAGGTTCCTTCAAGACTCAGGGTGTAACTAGATTTTTTATGCACTATATTCAGTTGGTCAAATGTATGATTCTTGACATAAGGAAATTGGTTATTTTATAGAAATTACAGATGCAAAAGTAAACTTCAACTTTTGATGGCTTGGTTGCCTAAGTATAGTGCTTGAATTACAAGCACGGTCCACAACAGTAAACCAATGGATATCTGGTTAATTGATCACTCAAAAATGATGTGACTGCATGGGTTACGCTGCTTTTAAGAACCCCTGTTTCGTATTGCGGAGAAATGTGTTGATTATGGTTTTTAGCAATTGTTTTTGATTTTTTTGCAAAAATGATGTGACTGCATGGGTTAAGTTGCTTTTATGCACTGTTTCATACTGCTGAGAAATGTGTTGATTATGGTTTTTAGCAGTTGTTTTGAATTTTTTGCATTTGGCACAGGGTCTCTTTTCTGTCTAAATATTTGAATACTAATGATCTCATACTTCCAAAGTCCATAACATTGGCCAACATGCTTCTGGGAAAGAACTATATAAAACAACTAACTAAATATCTTGAATACTAATAACCCTGGGGATTCTTGTTTCTACTCAAATTTTGCTTTCACATTCAAAAGAGAGAAAATGAGAAACTTAAGAAGTGGTCAAGGCTTGATGTACCTAGATATAATTTTGCGCATCGTAATTCAGACGAAGTGAGAACTCTTCTTTGGCTGTGGAGGAATGACACCTGCAAAGAAGAAGAGACTGAAACAGAGAAGGCGTTAGATAAGGAGATGGTGGGTTGCCAAGCGAAAGCTTGATCCCAAAAGTAAAAGCTTGAGGAATGTCAACCTACTGATTAATAAAAAGATGTCTGATAAATGACAAAGATAAAAGACTGAAAATGATAAAGACAAAAAAGAAATGGAAGCAAAAGCTTACCTGAAAGATGTCGACCTGGTCACAGTCGCCGGCGTCGGTGGTCCTACCGGCGTCGGTTGTCGACTCTGTCGACGTCGGTTAGTCTGCCGACGTCGGTTGTGGTAATGACCGGCGTCGGTCGGGAAAGTGCCCTGTAGACGGGTCTGGTCAGGGTCTTGGTCCGTGGACTGCGTGAATGATTTGGGAGTCTTGTTTTGGGCTTGGTTGAATGGTTTAGGGTCTGGGTCTGAGAGTTTGGTTGAATGGGCAGAGTATATGGTCCAACAGAGGGATCAAGCAGAAGACAGAGATAACAGAGAGACAGGGTTCGGGACTGGTCTAGTTTGGTCAGAGTTTGGTCTGGGAGATGGGAGTGCTGAATCTAGTTTAGAAATAAATGACTAGAAAACACAAATGAAAACACAGAAGAAAACTTACCTGTGGTTTGCTGAAGAAAGCGTTGCAGACTGGTGTCCCTGTGGTTGGTGTTGCTGGTTGATGCAGAGTCCCTGTTGTGCTTGCTGGTGTAGAGGCCCGTTGTGTATACCTGAGGGAGATAGTCAGAGGTCTGGCTGAGAGGTGGAGTCAAGGCACGGATTGATTCAGGGGGATGCCAAGATTCAAGAGTTTGGTTGCGAAATCTAGAGACGAAGAGAGCCCAGAAGCGAAGAGATGGATAACGGATGAGAAAACCGTTATGAAAAGTGCCGACGTCGGCAATATCGCCAACGTCGGTCGACAGTTGATCAACGTCGGCGGCTAAAAAGGCCGGAGAAAGGCTAAAAATAGCCTTTTATCCGTTTTCCAACCGCCGGGTCAGCTAGTCTGAGGGAGAAACGGTCGAAGGGGATTAAATGGACGAGGGGAGAAGTTGGAATGGGAGTCTAGGTGTTAAATATGGCCATGTGGGGAATGAAGGGAATCCAAGGAGGGTATCCTAGGGTGGTGAGGTGGCAAAGGAGAGAGAAAAGGGATTTTATTAATTTAAAATAGGATATTTATTTCAAATTAATAAAACATGGGTTAGGAGTGGTTAAGTGGACGAAGGGGACCAATGGGGGAGAAAGGACCAAGGGGTAGACACGATTTCGGTGTCTACATTTGCCCCTTTTTGTCTTGGTTGTTTTGGACGAACTGCAAGATAAAAACATGAGTGATTGCCCCAAGTGAGGGATAAAGTTGATTTCGTCTTGTTGGTTGTTCAAGTGAACTGCAAGACAAAAATAAGAGGATTGGGTTGCCCCGATTATGGATGAGGTATTCCCCCTCAAAGCAGGAGTCGAGGGAAGGGAACCGGAAATCGAGTGCTGATTTGACAAAGAGTGGATGAAGAAAGGGGTGAGGGTGAACGCTGCAAAAGTCGTGATTGCATGCGTACCACTTCACTAGATGGTCAGGTCAGATTGTCGCAAGTCAAGAGTCGAGGAGAGCCAAAATTGAAGTAACCGGGCTCCAGCATTTAGTCGTCTGCTGATTGGGTTATTCAATCGACGTTGTAGCTCCAAATGGTTGTCGTGTTTCAGGGATCTCGGGCTCGAAAAGTGCTCCCAGAAACACGAAAATGTCATAAGTAGTGCGGATCAACCGGCGTGCGATCCTATACTTGTGAGGGTCAAAAATAGTCTGCGCACAATTTTGCTAACCAGTCGTGAGGTAGCATACATGCAAAAAACAACCAAGGCAACATTGTCTTGGAAGTGGTCGAAGTCGGAGAAGATAGGCATGATCTCCAATGGTCATTGATCAAAGTGGATGGATGGACGAAAGGATGTGGCCGAGCTAACCTCAGAAGACGTAATGTGATCTGAGTGTTGCCTACATAGCCCCTGTGTGAAGGGCCTCAAGCCAATGTAGTTCAGACAAAGGGTTCGAGTGGTAGACAGGGGGTCAAAATGGTCAATAGATTGGTCTTGGTCATGATGAATGATGAGGGGAAGATGATGTTGCAGCGTTTTTCATATTGTGTAATGGTGTATTCTGCAACATTGGTCAAGAGGTCTTTCAACCCTAGCAATTTTTCATAGTCGTGATGGATGTATGCTAAAAATGAATTGAGGTCTATTTATGCTTCAGCAAGTATTGGTTTATGCTTCACATAAATTGTGTCTGGTCGATAGTTTCCATGTGTATTGGTGTCCATAGAAACTATGTGAAATGGACTAGGTTATGTTAGTCTGAAAATAGAGTTGAGTTGAGGTGATTGACAAGTGATGAAGGTGAATGTGACCAAAGTGTAGACGAAGCGAAAGGCATATTGCTCTTTCATTGACAAAGACCAGAATGACAGCATGGATAAGGGTTGTATAGAAACAAAAGACCCGTTCATGCATTGCGTCGTTGACCAGAGGTTGTGTTAGAGCGGTAATCTAATCACTTGACATTAAGTGAGCTCGAAATCCCTTGAGTATGTAGGGGTGATAAGATTGATAATGAGATAGAAGGGGGAACCCTTTTTGGCAGGAACAACTTTGCCCCTTTTATAGGTGACCCCGAGAACGACTATAGACAAGTCCATGACTCTAAAGTTTTGTCAGTGATTTTTTTTTTTTTTGAAGGTAGACTGATCGATGCGGGAAGCCTGCGATGGGATATTGTCTTGCTTTGTGGTCATGTCGTGAAGCTGATCGATGCGGGAAGCTTCAGAGATAGTGCTGCATATGTAGCAAAAATTATGCATAGCCATCCTTCGAGGGAGTGGTCTATATTCTGTTTTTTATGTTTTTGATATGACTTTGGCTTCGCTGTCCTTCGAGGGAGCAGTCTAGTAAATACAACAATGATGATGCAGCTGTCCTTCGAGAGAGCAGTCTACATTTATAGTTTTATGACCTTGGAATATGCATCTCATTTTTATATATATCTGATTGATTTGCTGATTGGACTTTTGGTCATGGACTTGACTGTAGAGGTTTAGAGGGTTTCCCTTTTATTAGGACAAAGCATTCATGCTTGCCAAAAGGGTTAGGATTGAGGGTTGAAGGAGATAGGAATGACAATGACAGGGATTGCTCAAGGGATCGAGCTCAAATTAGACGTCAAGTGAATAATTACTTGACTAATAATGCACGGGTCAAAGATGCAAGACATAAAGAGGCTCAAGTTCTGACAAATCCTGACCCATGATGGTGTTATGATGCAAGGTCTGAGTAAATTGGGAGCAAACTTGCCCCATTTGCTTCGTTCCAAATTGGTCACATGTTGATTGATGTTGAAGGAGTTGGTCAATGTTTGGTCGAAGTTTGGGGTCGATGCTGAGGAAGTTGGTTGATATTTGATCAAGGTTTGATTGAGGTTGGTTTGAACGTTTGGTCGAAGATAGACTGAATGTTTGGTTGAGGTCGGGTTGACGGTCTGGTTGAGGTCGGGTTGAATGTTTGGTTGAGGTCGAGTTGACGGTTTGGTTGAGGTCGGGTTGAATGTTTGGTTGAGGTCGGGTTGACGGTTTAGGATTAAAAGAGTGATTGATATGTGGTCGAGACTGGGTTGAAAGGTTGGTCAGGGTTTGGATGAAAGTTGAATTCCCCCAGCGGTTAGGGAGAATGTTTGAAAGATTGGTCAAGGTCGGTTGAGGCGTAGTGGTCAGAATGACTGTGTTGATGTCGAATAAGGGGGTTAAAGGCGGCAAAGGGACCATAATCGGGCGTGGAGATCTTGATTTAAGTGATGAGGTTTGAGAAGCATGGGTTGGTGTTGACGATTTGTCGAAGGGGTGGTCAAGAGGATCCTTGATGAGAAGGGAATCCTTTCTCCATTGGTGACGAATGACAGCTTTAAGAGCGCAACAACGCTCAGTGTCATGTTCCGGAGTGTGGTGATAATGACAGAATTTAGAGTTGTCGAACCAAGATGGTCTTGATCCAAGAGTTGATGAGTGGGACGGTGGTGAAGGTTTGTTGACGATGTGGTCGAGAAGAAGGGTGTCATTCCCCAGACATTGGCGAATGACAACCTTGAAGGCACAACAATGCTCAGTGTCGTGCCCAGGCGTGCAATGATACGCACAAATGTAGGTGTCGTCGAACCAGGGGGGTTTTGGTCCGAGAGATTGATACGGTCTAAGCGGCGGGAGATTGATACGAGAGGACTGCAACAATTGCCGTAACAGCAAGGCATAAGAACCTGCGAACGGGTCTGAATGTTTTGTTGTAGTGAGGGTTGGTGACTTTGGTTTAGGAGGCGTAAGATGCGTTGGTCAATGGTTTGGAGGAGATATATCTCTGATGGGTTGAGAGAGTAATGGAGGCGACTTGCCTCTGTGAAGTATGGGAGTTGGAAGCACCCCTATAAAGTGGACGGATGCGGGCCCAAAATTGAAGGTAATGATGAAGGTGGGGGAGGAATCCTCTGGTGTGGTTTAATGGCCTTCGTTGGTTTGGGGCGAATGCCACTATTATGCGAGGCGAGGTTAGATTCGGGTTTGGATTCGGACATGGACGGAGGCGAATGAGATGTAGTAATTTCAGGCAAAGGGCAAGAGGAAACTGCGACTGGGTCTTCCTTGATCGAAATGGGCGAAGAGACTAGTTCTTCTCTTGATGGAGAAGAAATAGGAGAGTGTGGCTCTGCAATTGAATAGAGCGTATGAATGGTCATGGTTTCGATGTGTGGTCTAAGCGTGGGGAATGTACGATCCCCCATTGATGACAAAAAGGATGAGGGTGAGGGTGAGGCAGCCGGTGTGGGTGCCATCAAAGCATCCTCCAATATGAGCGAGGTCGATGGAGGATTAATAGGAGAAGAAAGTTCTTCATCCTGTGGAGGAGGTATAGGGGATGAAGGGTCTTCCACCTGTGCAGGGGGTTGGTCGGGGACAAGAGAAAAGATAGTGTCGATCGTGTGTATATCATAGTCTTGAGGGTCATTGGTCATCGTCTGGACTTTGTTTTGAGTAGGCGGGTGATTAGAAAAAAGTTGCTTGAAGATGTCAAGGTTTTGGTTGGCCAGAGAGTTTGGGTTATCCAGGATGAGATCCCCCTTGTCTAGCATGTCCTGGACGATGTTTTTGAAGGTTTGACAGTTGTCCGTGTCATGACCTTTGACATGGTGATAGTTGCAAAAGTCGTCCTCCCTGTACCATGCAGGGATAGCTGTTGAGGGGTCAAATTGATGTGGTCGGATTGAAGGGAGATTGAGGACCCCCTGCTTGACGAGTTTATCCAAGACAGAGGCATATGATTCTCCAATTGGAGTGAATTGACGTTGTATGGATCGACGTTGAAAGTGTTTATTGATGTAGTCTGATGTTGCAAATGATGGTCTGTTGGTTATTGTTGAAGATGATGGTCTAAAGATGACAGTGTTTGCCGACCCCTTGGACTGAGAGTGGACAGAAGAAGGTTTGGACGAAGAAGGGTCATTAGATTTTGCGCTGTTATTATGCAATTTGACTTTATTTTCATCGATGGCACAGAGTTCAAGCTTTCTTGCCATGGTGAAAGCTTCGTCGAAAGTGCGGAATGTCTGGATCTGCAAGGTAGAAGAGATGTGGCTAGCACATGCTCGAGAAAAGAGCTCGATGAGCTCAGATTGAGGCAAGGAGAAAGAGCGCTGGTTAATCAGGCCTCTCCAACCGGGCGACAAAATCGACTATGGATTCGTCGTCAAATTGCCTGATGGAGTAGAGGTCTGTGATTGAGACTTGTTTGGTGATGTTGATAGAGAAATGGTCGAGAAATAATTGGGCGAGTTGGGCGAATGAAAAGATAGAATGTCTGGTAAGAGAATTATACCAGTCGAGGGCGGGGCCAGAAAGAGATATAGGGAACGTGCGTAAAAGTAACGCATCGTCATGGGCAATGAGGTAACAGATATGTCTGAATGCCCGAATATGTTGTTGTGGGTCTTCCTTACTCTGAAAGCGAGTAAATTTAGGAAGCTCCCAGTGGTTGGGGTATGGCCGGATAGGGACAGAAGAATGAATGGGTTCGTTGCAAATTTGCTCATATGACAGAGCATTGCTTGAACCAGAGATAGAGGTTTCGAGACTGGACATTTTATCCATCAGCATTTTGATGACGTCTACTGACGGATTGACAGGTGGGGCACCCCTTAGGTTGTAGGGTGCCTGAAAAGTGGTCGAAGAGGTGTATGACGTACTTGGTTGTGCTTGTGTAGGCGCAACATATGGATAGTACGTCATAGAGATAGATGTCGTGGTCAAAGAAGCTTGTGTCATGAAGTTGGAGGACACAAGTTGACTAGATACTGCCATAGGTGGTTGAGTGGTGGCACTAATAAAAGGATAGGTTGTCACTCCCGCGTGTATAGGTGCAAGAGTGGGCGAGGTCGAGACAACCAAGTTCTGGTATGGTGTAGAACTTAGTTGAACTGTGTGCGGTTGAGGGGGCAATGACACCCCGATAGAGGTAGGTTCGAAAATAGATGAGGAGGCCAAACTTTGCGTATTGGCCATGGTCGAGTGACTGGTCAAGATAATAGGCTGAGTCATGATGGGTTGGGTAGCGGATGACGTCGATGTCATCGCCGCTACGACGGAAAGGTCCCGCATTTGGTTTCTTGCGAGATAGTTTTGGAGGGCTTTGACATTGAGGTCCAAGAATCGTGCAAAATCTTGGTCCCCTTCAAGGACGATGGGAGTTTGAGTTGGGGTCGGGCGAGTAGGAGTTCTTTCAGTCTCCGAGTGGAACTCCATTATAGGACTGGTTATGGACGGGGTAGACGGAAGCGGTTGATGCGTCGCGTGGTCAAGAAGAGCCTTGGTTTGACTGCGTGTCGAAACCATTCAAGGCAAGGAGGGGGGTCAAGTTTCAGAAACTGTGTTTTCTCAGTTTAAAAAACTTAGAATGTGGTTTTTGGCAGAAAAAGGGTCGGGTTTACGCTGCTGTTTTGAAAAAGGGGACTGTGACAGTGACCGACGTCGGTTAAAAAATCGATGTCGGTTATGTCAGATGGCCGACGTCGGTTAGATAACCGATGCCGACGGGGAAGGTGGCCGACGTCGGTGGTAAAGCCGATGCCGGTGACTGTGGTTTTTCAGAAACTTAATGAATTTGAAGATTCTTGAAAAAAAGGAAGAAGAGTGTCCTCACTAACTCAAACAAGCAGATAAGAACAGAGAAATAAATGGAGACAGGCAGACACTAAGCGCTAAATCCTAAGAATCAACTTTTAGAATCTTGTGGCTTATGCCTTAAAGTGATGTTTGGGGAGGTTGGCTGTTAGAAGGGTCCTAGAAGAGGTAGTCTATGGATGGTTTCAGGTATGTTTAGGCGCTCAAGAAGTTTGTGTTAAGTTCGGTACGTGAACTGGTGCTAAGGAGCAAGCTCCCTTCACTTCACGAGTCCAGTGGTTAGCTGGTCTTGCTTAACCAAAATATACCTTGCCTAGAGATTAGCCTCCACCAGAGAACGGAGTGGGCTTTCCCCTTGGTGATGAAATCCAAGTGAGATTGCCAGGTAGGGGTAAGGTATCCGCTAGGGGATGAAATCCCAGTCGGGCCTTGTCTCAAGCAAGTTTGATGTTTGATTTAGTGCACGTGGTTCAGTTGTGTAACATCAAGTGAACTAGATTAATTCAATATGCGTTTATTAATTACTAAGTGTGGTCTAAGAAATGCAAGTAAACAGAAATGAATGCAAAGTGTTTTAAGTCCAAGTCAAAATGTTTGTTCGTATGAAGACGAATGGAGAAAGAGTCGAAGAATATGAGTTTTGACTAGTCTAGAAGTGCAAGAAAGAAAAGAAAAGTTCTTTTTAGTCCTGCTTATGATGTCGTTTAGAAAAGAAGAAAGAGGTGAATAGGGAGAAACCTAATGCACCTATATGAAAAAAGAAGAGGAACCCAAGGAAGGCCCTAAGGTCCCACCGGGCGTCCCAGAATGTTTCTACTCAAATTTTGCTTTCACATTCAAAAGAGAGAAAATGAGAAACTTAAAAAGTGGTCAAGGCTTGATGTACTTGGATATAGTTTTGCGCATCGTAATTCAGACGAAGTGAGAATTCCTCTTTGGCTGTGGAGGAATGATACCTGCAAAGAAGAAGAGACTGAAATAGAGAAGGCGTTAGATAAGGAGATGGTGGGTTGCCAAGCGAAGGCTTGATCCCAAAAGCAAAAGCTTGAGGAATGTCAACCCACTGATTAATAAAAAGATGTCTGATAAATGACAGAAAGATAAAAGACTGGAAATGATAAAGACAAAAAAAAATGGAAGCAAAAGCTTACCTAGAAGATGTTGTCGACCTGGTCACAGTCGCCGGCGTCGGTGGTCCTACTGGCGTCGGTTGTCGAGTCTGCCGACGTCGGTTAGTTTGCCGACGTCGGTTGTGGTAATGACCGGCGTCGGTCGGGGAAGTGGCCTGTAGACGGGTCTGGTCAGGTTCTTGGTCCGTGGTCTGCTTGAATGATTTGGGAGTCTTGTTTTGGGCTTGGTTGAATAGTTTAGGGTCTGGGTCTGAGAGTCTGGTTGAATGGGCAGAGTATATGGTCCAACAGAGGGATCAAGCAGAAGACAGGGATAGCAGAGAGACAGGGTTCGGGACTGGTCTAGTTTGGTCTGGGGGATGGGAGCGCTGAATCTAGTTTAGAAACAAACGACTAGAAACCACAAATGAAAACACAGAAGAAAACTTACCTGTGGTGTGCTGAAGAAAGCGTTGCAGACTGGTGTACCTGTGGTTGGTGTTGCTGGTTGATGCAGAGTCCCTGTTGTGCTTGCTGGTGTAGAGGCCCGTTGTGTATACCTGAGGGAGATAGTCAGAGGTCTGGCTGAGAGGTGGAGTCAAGGCACGGATTGATTCAGGGGGATGCCAAGATTCCAGAGTCTGGTTGCGAAATCCATAGACGAAGAGAGCCCAGAAGCGAAGAGATGGATAACGGATGAGAAAACAGTTATGAAAGGTGCCGACGCCGGCAATATCGCCGACGTCGGTCGACAGTTGACCGACGTCGGCGGCTAAAAAGGCCGGAGAAAGGCTAAAAATAGCCTTTCATCCGTTTTCCAACCGCCGGGTCAGCTAGTTTGAGGGAGAAACAGTCGAAGGGGATTAAATGGACGAGGGGAGAAGTTGGAATGGGAGTCTAGGTGTTAAATATGGCCATGTGGGGAATGAAGGGAATCCAAGGAGGGTATCCTAGGGTGGTGAGGTGGCAAGGGAGAGAGGGAAAAGGGATTTTATTAATTTAAAATAGGATATTTATTTCAAATTAATAAAACATGGGTTAGGAGTGGTTAAGTGGACGAAGGGGACCAAGGGGGGAGAAAGGACCAAGGGGTAGACACGATTTCGGTGTCTACAATTCTCATACAATTACAGTCTGTAATTCTTCATAAGGTTCTATTAGTTAAATATAGGTAAAATGCATTTGAACATGGAAAATCGTAACACCAAGAAACAATATCCTGACAAAGGCTAGATTTGGCAGGCTGTTATACATTGAGCCATGCTGATAGATCTTGTTTTTCCCTGGATACCGGCCACACGAGTATAAGCTTAAGCAAATTAAGAGTTTTGCAAAGACATATGTTGTCATCCATTATCATCTACACCTGTATCTAGCTGCATTCATTTTCATTTTAGTTTGTAGTATTTTGGAACTCTTCATACTGGGTTTATTGGATTATAACTATATTTGGAGGGAAAGAAAGAATGAAAATAAGGAAACCTTTCTGGTCCTCAACATTAAAGTAGCATATGCTTAAATGACTATCAAAATTTATCGAGAGTGGCCTTAAAGATTGTTAAGAGCTATAAAAGTACCTGCACACATGGCTGAAGAACCCTTGGGTGAGGCGAAGAACTTGCTCATATGATTTGCATTCGCGAGCTCTGTTTGGGTTATGAGAATAAACAGTTCTTTGCCTATCCACTAGATATAACAGTGGTAACATGTGTTTGAGGGGATCCTCGTTTGCGCTTATGCTATTATAACTCAGGAATTCCTTTTGGTCCTCAAAACTTCCAATGTCTCATGTCCCTCTTATTTTCCTTGTTCACTCGTTTGTTTTGTTTCCTACAGTAAATACCTGTTGCTTTGTCAGTTGAAGAGCCTCCAAATTGTAGAATCATCTCATTTTTTCAAGATTCCTGACAAATTGGAAGATAACTTCATGTAGTGCGTTTTCTAATTTTTTTTCCCTTCATGTTGTGAATGGATTACCAGTCTATTGAGAAATTGAAGGAGATGCGAAGGAGAAACCATTGATGGGCAAAGAAGTGGGGCACGGGTGCAATCCAATGGTAATCTTTAGTGACAATAAAGAACTTAGAAGGCACAATTGGAAATAAAAGATACTTGGGTATGTGATGCTTACAAAACCTTGGATTGAGACTTTTGAAGCTTTTTGCTGCAAGGGTCATCAAGGAGAGTTGCAGCTCAAAACATAACTTTGCTTGCGTTGAGACACCTTTTAGCATGCATAAGAGTTTCCCCCTGCTTAAGGTCCTTGCTATTAAAGAATTGATATTCCCGATACTCATCTTTGCAATCTTCTTGTTAGCATCCACACCCTCTGTGTTGGGAGGAGTGAAATGATTTTTTTGAAAGCCAATTGGTTTAAATTCAGCGGTGGCAATTGTTATGTTCAAAGAACTTAATATTTGCTTAAAATGTAGGGTAGCTTATTTGCCTAAAATGTAGGGTAGCTTATCTAGTTTGAGCCTTCAAATAAATATAGGAGTATCGAAAAATGGATTGTTGATTTCGTTATCAACCTCCCATGCTGAAATGTCCTTTTTAAGGTGACTTAGAATAATTTGGGTTTTCCAATAAACCCTAACATAAATACATGCAAATTTTGATTTTCTATTTCAAACCCTAAGCAAATAAAATTCAAAATTCTGTAGATACCAATTTTGGGGCACAAATATAATATTTAATTCATCAAAATACTTGCCAAAAATTATAAATATTACAGGGGAATATAGTACTTTCAAATCTTATTTTTCTGAATTAAAAATAGGACTTGAAATTACAAATAAACACCAGTGGAATATAGGAATGTTCAGTTTTCATAAGCCCTCCCTTAACCAATCTCCTTGCAATATCAAAATTAATCCTTCCAAGAAGGTTGTTACCCTAGGGAAGGTCTCCAATGGTGTTTGCTGCCTTTTCAAGGTTTGCAAGTGGTTTGTTGCCCTGGTTAAGGGTCTCCAATAGGTGTGTTCCACTCATAATGTCCTCCAAATGCTACGCTCCACACCCCAATTGCCTTAGTGATATGAAAGTACCAATTTTTGCTCAATGTAACCCATGAAATAGAGTTACTCCACTAAAGGTTAAGGGTAGTTGTTTTTACTTAAGTCTTCTAATAAAGGGTTTTGTTTCTAAGGCATGTAGGGCAAGCAAAACATGTTCAAATTAATAATTTCAATTGATAAAAATACCTTGATTCCTTCAATAAACTTCAACCTATTTTTTTATATCTTTTCCCTTTAAATTCATTTCAAAACAAGGGGCGCTCCAAGTGAGAAAGAAATTCAAATATTAAAAAGAGTTTTTTTATAATTTTCACTTAAGGGTTAATTTGCTCATGACAAAAATGTCTTCTTTTAAGTCAAAATTAGAAAGATCTTGACATAGGTTACTTTTTGACAACTTAGATATTATTATTGTTTTTAATTTTAAGTATTTAGAAATACTTTTTATTTTAATAATAATATCATTCTAACCTCGAAAAAGGGGATATTATAGTCCGCTCTTTCCAAATTTGCTTGCTCTCAAGTAAATGCAAGCTCTCATGCCCAACTACTATCATGCCAAAGTGAAGAAATATGCTGCATTTCTCTAATAATCTAGACTCTGTACCTATGAAATGATAGAGCTATTGCTGAAACAAGTTCATATATTTGTTGTCCTTCTTCCTAATGATGTTCTTTGGTAGCCCGTGAAGTTTAAAAACTTCCTTGAAGCAGAGATAAACTATTACATTAGACTTGCCATTTTTATTTTCTTCTTCAAAAACATCAACAAATTTATTCTTTGCATACTCAATTGTACTAAAAACTTTCCAAGTTGTTGTAACTTCAACCCTAGAGCAAGGAATTGATGAATAATCAACAACTCGACAAGCTAAAACATATTCCAAAGTGACATTTTCATTATTCGTTCCAACCTTGTCAACTATGGTGGAAGGACATCCCATATTCAAAATATTCAAAAATAAGAGTGCGACTCGATTAATATGGTGGTTGTTAGTGATGATGACAATGATGTTAAATGTGGCAATTTGACTCGTGGCTATTATGAAAGTACTTTCTATAGCATTTGGAGGTAGTAATACACCATCTTGTGTTTCCTCCGTGCCTTGTTGGAGACCCTTTGCATGAAGATTCAAGTTAGGAGCCCTTTCACTATGCTTTTGTTGTGCTACTTTGATATTCAAGTGGGCTGCCCCTTGGAATATTCCTTTGGTGATTTTGGTTTCTTCATTAGGAGGGATGTATATCAAACCATTCTCCAACTCTTGATGGCATTCTTCACTCAATGACAAACTCAGAAACATTATGCAAAGCTGACCCAAAGTAAACCACTTGAGAGAGTTACCTTATTGTAGGAATCTTCTTTGCCGTCTCAAAATTGTCGTTTGAGGCTACCATAAAGAGTTTTTACGCTGCCTTCTTGTTGCTATCCTTGGTTGCGCTGAACATTCAGTCAAGTGCTTTTGTTCCTTTTCCAATCCAGGTATTAGAAAGACTATTTCAATGGAAAATGAGATCTTTTGTAATCATGAAACTTGTCTTCCTTTATTATGTCATCTCCATTTTTAGCGGAAATCTCATATGCTCCACCATTTGCTTGGGTGGGAAACAAATTCAGCTACGCTTCCTTTTTTATATCTGTATCCGCATGTGGACATTAAAGAAAACAAGGGTTCCCATTATCACTTCTTCATGCCTTATAGATATGATGGCCAACTCTCTCTCATTGCTTGCAACCATCCCATAACCTCCAGTCAAGTTATGGATGTCTGAAAACTCGATCACACTATCCCAAACACAACTGTAACCTTGTATTTCATTCTCCAAAATTAGAGTGATAGTTGCTGGAAACTCTTCTACGACTGTCAACAAAGTGAGAAAGGCACTAAAAATTTGCGTGTAGTAGGTGAAACGCTGGTACATCAACTATCCCTGTGAAAATCCCTCATGAAATTCCACAATGACAATGTTATGGGCGCTGGAAGCATTCCATTATTGATAAATTTTTTTCCTAATTCCAACTACGTTACAATGCTCTGGGTAGCAGGGTAACATCCATCTTGCTCACTTCCAAATATAAAATTCTTGAACTCAACATCCCCTTTTATTGGAAGCCTTCTTCTAAGAGCATGTGCATGGATTAGGCGCTGGAAACCTCTATGATATAACTGTTGTTCTAAACATGAAAATGTGGGATTTACCTTGTGTCCACCCCAAGTATTGAAGTTGTATCTCCATGGTGTAAGGAATGATGAAGCTCCTTTGTAGCGACTCAACCTTCATCATGTTGTTAGAATGCACATGAAATTTTATGACTTCCTAATTTTCTTACATGCCAAGTGCAAGAGATGTAGAACTCAATAGTGACATTTACCTTAATCCTCACCAAACCATCTGGATCCCATATGCACCAACTAACTTGGACTTGAATCAAAGAATCCACACGCTGACCATTGTAAATGGTGTTCTTGGCCTCAATACACATCTTAGAATATCTCCTAGGAGCATGTTGATCCACTGAATTAACAACAATATGAGGGAAGAATGTTTCTGTCCTATCAAGCATACCATGGATTTTGACTAGAGGTAGTCATCTCCAATTGCCAACCCATAAGCAATCATAGTTTGGACATCAAATTTGAAATCATCAACATTATTCTAAATTTGTTGGCCCCAATTTTGAGGTGTCTCATTGCTACTCGCTTTGAGAGCACCTTTGGATGTGAGGTGACATGTCTTTGGATCTTGCATTCGTCCCATGGGTTGCAACCACTGAATTTTCATGATCCAACTAGTGTCAACCACATATTTCATATGTTCCTCCAAGGTGAGGTGTGATCTTCTTTCGATCCCGAAACATGTAATAGTGAAATTATCAACAATACTGATTCTGAAATAAGAAATTCCAACCTTAATAGGTCTCCAGATAGCACTAGGATCCCACACTATTATTCACAAACAATTTTGAATTTGATTAAAAAGATCTATGTGCTCTATATCACATGTTGTCTCCTTTACCTTTTCATCCTTTTTAGCATGTTGTTCATGATGACAAAAATATTGCAGTGACATAGGAGGGGGCAACAATTTTGAAATATGATCATCATTATCATACCTTGGGCTGCCAACAAAAAGCTCATCTTCCTTGAGTGAAGTCAGGTTTGTGGAGATACCTCCAACCCTTTTATCCTTGTGATTCCCAATATTTTCTTCGAACCCATCTCTTGACAATGTTGTTATGACAATCAGTCAACGGTTCATCCTTAGGAAGTTCGAAGGATGGTCTATGTTTCTCCACTTTGACATCTTCGTATTCAACAAGTGAAGCCCTGTTTGCCTTGGTTTCATCCGTAATTTGTTGACACATGTATGGAGCATTTCCCTGGTTCTTGCCAAGATCACAAACCCCATCAACTAGATTCTTATTGATTGTTGTTCTGCATCCAAGAATTGGGCTTTTACCACAAAATTATCTCTCCAATCTTGCAATTTTAATTTTCCTTCTTCCTTGGGCTCATAATTAGAATGCTCATCTCCTTTCGCTGAAGTAGGAGCCTTTGATAGATTTGCCTTCACATTATTAATCTTGTCAAGTACCTTACCAAAGCTGTGCTGATGATCCATCTCATATGGCAATGACTTAGTCATTGGAATGCTTGAAAAATGGATAGGGGCTTCTTGTAAAAGATCCTCTTTTTATTTGGTACTCTTCATCTTATCCTCAATGTTAGAATGATTCTTATGATGATCAAAATATTGTAAGTACATCGTATGATGGTGATACAATAAATCCTTGCTATGAAGATAATCAAATCACTTACCTTCTCTTTAAATTCCTTTAGATGTTGTCTTCCTTGAATGACTATCAAATTCGTCTCTTTTGCTCTTCTTAGCTAATCATCACACCTCCTTTGGGTCCTTATCACATCTTTCGTGCTTGCTTGCAAGGTAGCTTGTTTCCTTTCAACCCTAGGATCCACTTTTGTTGTTGATGGTGTATCATTAAATTTTACCTCACATAGGTAGTTTATGCCCTTTTTTTCTACTGAACTCTTAGGGCAACCAACCAATGGTGTTTGTTTTTTCAAGATATCTTCCATGGCTTCCTCATTCCTTTGCTCCTTTGTAGGGTTTTAGAATTCAAACCTTGACTTTTCCATTTTATTTTCTATGAGAGACTCTTGAGGTCTAGGGATTAACCCTACAAACTTCATCCATGCCTTGGGACCCATTGCCCTTAGTTCCTTATGAGATTCTTGCATAGCTTGCAACATCTCTTCCATGTATTCCTCTGTTGACTTCATCTTTCTGTCACTGTTGTGCATGATGAAGAGTCTGCAAACAACTTACTACCCATAGTTGGCCGGAAAATAGCTTTAATACCATCGAAATGTCCATTTTAGGGCATAATTAGAACAATTTGGGTTTTCCAACAAACCCTAACATAAACACATGCAATTTTTGATTTTCTGATTCAAATCCTAAGCAAATAAAATTCAAAATTCTATAGATGCCAATCTTAGGGCATAAATACAATATTTGATTCCCTAAAATACTTGCCAAAAATTATAAGTATTACTGTTGAATATAGTACCTTTAAACCTTATTTTTTTGAATTAAATATAGGACCAAAAAATGCAAATAAACACCAGCTGAATATAGGCATGTTTAGTTTCCACAAACCCTCAACTAATCTGCCTGCAATATTAAATTTAATCCTTCCAAGAGGGTTGTTGCCATAGGGAAGGTCTCCAATGGTATTTTTGCCTTATCAAGGTCTGTAAGTGGTTCATTGCCTTACAAAAGGGCCTCCAATAGCTGTGTCCCACTCATAATGTTCTCCAAATGCTACATTCCACACCCAAACAACCCTAATGATATGAAAGTGTCAATTTTTGCTCAATGTAACCCTTGAAATAGAGTTACCCCATTGAAAGTTAAGGGTTTTCATCCTTAATTTAGTCTTCCAACAAAGGGTTTCATCTCCAGTCGATGCAAGTCAAGAAAAACGTGCTCAAACTTATGATTTCAATTGATAAAAATACCTTGATACCCACAATGAACCTCAACCTCTTCTTTTATATCCTTTCCCTCCAAATTCATTTCAAAACAAGGGCCACTCCAAGTGAGAAAGGAATTCAAATATTAAAAATGGGAATTCCTTATAATTTTCACTTAAGGGTTAACATGCTCATGACAAAAAGACACCCTTTTAAGTCAAAATTCGAAAAGTTGTCGACACAAGTTAATTTTTGGCACCTAAGATATTATTATTATTTTTAATTTTAAGCATTTAGAAATACTTTTTATTTTAATAATAATATCATTCTAATCTCACAAAAGTGGACATTACACATGTAGAGTGAGAGGGAGAAGCACATGGTTAAATAGAACCAACAACTTTGCTTAGAAGGTATGTGTTATTAGTATAGAAGCAAAGTGTTATATTATGTATGGCAAAAGTTTTTATTTTCAAAGGTCCTCAGGACTTCATAAAGAGGGATCGAAGATTAAAACAATCACTGCAAAGACTAGTCACTCGCTGCTAAATGCCAACATTAGGGGTGTATTTTTGTTAGCAGTGTTGTTAGGGTTGGTTTGGTGGACTCTCATTAGGCATTCAATTTATAGGGATGTTAGAGGAGATTCTCCTCCATCTCATTCTTTAGTTTTTTTATCCCAACCTAGTTGAGATATGGGGAAGTGATAACTTTCAAGTGCTTAGTTGGGAGCTTCGATGCATCGATGAAGGGAATCTAGATGAAGTGGCCTTTCTTACATTACTTTTCAACAAAGAGTTCAGAGAGTAACCAACTGGGTTTGTTACATCCTAATTCTTTGTTAGACAAATTTACTAGAATATCCATGGATATCTATAGTTGACAAATTTAGATTTGGCTATTTTTAACTACGCTGTGAGATATATGTTGTTATGGGACACTAGGATATTGTTTAGGTTACATCATCACCCTACTATGAGTTAGCTATAGGTAAATGTTTACTTTATGATTATGTTGATTTGTCATTTTAGCTATATTTTATGATGAATTTATTTCATGATTGTTATGGTCTAACTACCTATTTTATTGTGAGGTTGACGTAAGAGAACTCAACCCTTAAATTGTAACAGAGGGAGAGCATCATTAGAGAGGGTGACGTAGATCAAGATGTCAAAAGACGACAGAAAAATCGATCGATACCTTGCACACACCATAATAGATAACACACATTATAAATACATAATGAAATAGGTAAACTACTGTGTTTATTTTTGATTGCATCAAATAACTGATTTTCATGATTTGTTAGCATAATTAATGGTCTTATGAAACTTATTTTGCATGATTTTCATAGTTGGAATAAACTCAAGTATTGATTTATGATATCATTGGTTTTATTTTGAGTAAACCATCACAATTATTCAGATATCACTATTAAATAGTAATTATATATATTCAAAAAAATATATTATTAGAAAACGAAAAAAAAACACAAAAAAAAAAGTGAGTAGCTTTGAAGAGCGCCACATTTATGGAAAAGAATTCTAAAACAAATCTAAGGCAAAATAGGAAATAAAAATAAAGAGAAAAACAAAAGATTAAAAAAAAAAAAAAAAGAATCTTTAAAGGACACTACGCCTATCTTACAAGGAAAAAAGAAGAAAAGAGTTAAGGAAGAGTTAGACGGAGAAAGAGGTGACATTGGAGGAGATTCTAGAGAGAAGCTGAATCAAGAAGATCATAAGTCCAGTCTCCTAGGTAGGCAAAGCTTTAAAATTCTGTCTGGACTATGTAATTAGTTATATACGATAGATTTAATCTTTCCTCATATAAGTATACCGGTTTAGTGATTCAAATTGCTAATGCTATACTTTAACGATAATGCAATATACTTCTGCTAATATAGAATTATATATGAATTATTTATGTTATGGAAAAATCGACTTAAATTGTATGTAGTAACTATTATACATAGTCACTGTGATATGATTTCCCATGTAACTGTTATCCAATTAATTATTATACATAAATATTTTTCAAATTAATTATGTAAGAATATGAATGCATGAAGGTGTGGTGGTGACATTTCCTATTAACATGAGCCTAAAATAACATGAGTGCATGAACCTGAAACATCACAAGGCATGAATGCATGATAAGAGATCGACCAACAGAAAATAAAATTTACATTGCTAAAGCCATAACATAGTTTATGTCCTTGCCTTATGAGATTACTGGGCTATAGAAATTATATATTATATATTTAGTTATTGCATTTTTGATCTACAACATGCTTAGGTCAATTAATGTATAGGTGTCGACTTAGTTTATGTCAAAAGGGCGTTGCCTTAATCTGCTTGCAGCAATCATAACCTCTTAGTGGCATCATTGGTTTTGGTCATATAGTTATGGAGCTTTGTTGATGCAAGAGCATCACTCAAACGTGTAAATAGGCTTAGGGAAACAACAAGTTGTTTGTAAAGGCCTAGAGGCCTTAAGAAGCATGTAATGCATTGTAAAGACCCTATGAGGTCTTAGATAGTTTGAATAGTCTCTATCAGGTGTTTTGAAAGTGTTCTAGGTGTCAAAAGGTCCCTAGGGGCAAGAGAATTCAAATCATAGAATTTCCCTCCAAAAACATTGATTTGAAAAATCAAATTCTAAAAAGAGGCAAGTGCGTGCTAAACCTCACATAAGGGGTTCATGAAAGTAAAAACAACTTGTAAATGTGTTTCTACCTTAGTAAAAACATCTCATTATCTAATCCCCACGTTGGAAGGGGGAGAAAAGTCTAATTTGTCAAGATAAAGAAGCAAGTTGGCAAGTTGTTAAAAATTGAGAAATCAAAGGAGAAGATCATGGGCAATTTTAAGACCATTCTAAATAAAGAGAATTTGTTTCTATTGATGAGGAGTTCGAATCAGTAGGTTTAGGAGGCCTAAATCTATATGATAGAGGCTTTAGGAGTCATTTAAAAGGATTGAAGTAAGATTCAAGAACTATCAAGTTCATTGTTTGAAGTTCAGGTGTATTATAGACCTTTTTAGGTCCTTGTACATAGAGGTGTGAATTGGAATGTATATGGGTTTGTAGTAGATGTTTGAAAGCAATAAAATAAAAGACAAAGCCACTGAATTGCCCATCTGGAGTGCCTGAGTGTGAATGGTATGTATTGATCTTTTAATGCATGTTCTTGGTGCAAATTTAACTGTTTGAGCTAGAATAGCCTCATGGGATGATGTTAATGGGTGTTTGATTAGTTTGTGAATATTGATAAGGTTCATAGAGATAAGAAAAAGGTGATTTCGAACTGTTTTAGTCTTTGTGATACTTAAGATTCAGATTTGATAATGTTTTCTTTGGTTGAAGCCTGCTAAAACAAGGTTATATGCACTAGAGATCATGCAAAGGTTATAGTTGGGAACAAAACACAAATTATCAAGCATTAGTTTCAAAAGAGAAAAGTTGAGGAATGTTATTATAGAGCTGTAAAAATAAAATTGCAGGTTTGAAGGGCAAATGTGTTCAAGTTATAAAATTATTTGTAAACAACCTGCTTGCTGTCCTGAGAATTCAGTTTTGAGAAAATTGTGTAATATGAGAAAATCCATACATGATTAACCTTAGGTGCATAAAGATAAAAGTTTGAGAATACAAAAATAGAACTTTTGAAGTTGGAATAATGTTTTTAAACCCTGTTATGCTTAAGATACGTAATTTTTCCTTTCCAGCCCTGTCTAGGACTGTGCAAAAGTTAGTTCATTTTGCAGAAAATGCTAAAAATGGAGTTATAACCCTTGTAAGAAGCTGAAACTTGGTGAACATGCTTGTTTTGTGAAACCATGGATGATTTAGGTGTTTTGAAAGTGGTACCATCAGTAGAGTACGGATTTGTCTCATAAACCAAGAAGTTGAGCTTAAGGGCAAACAAGAAGAGGTCAAGTGGGTTGAAGGAAATGATATTTCCATTGATGGTGGAGACTTGAAACTTTGGGAGAAGCATAACCAAGATAAAGGGTGTCTAAAATTGTGATTGATTTTTTTTAACACTCTGTATGTTTTCAGATTTGAAGATTTGCCTGTTTGGAAGGCTACAAGGCCTAGAAGCCATTTGATCCATTTTGATAGAGAAGTCAGTTTTTAGGGTATGATAACTTGCTCAATTGTATGGTTTGGTATTGTTAAGGTTGTTTCATAATTATAGAAGCATGGAGAATAGGTATTTAGTGTTTGATGCCTCATATGGCTTAAGAAGACAAGTTGCCTTGTGTTGATTGGTGCATGCTTGAAGAGATGGTAAGAGAGAAATAAGGTGTTGATGTTTTTCTTGATTTGAATGAATTCTAATCAGTGTTGATAGACAAATAGATAGTTTATTAACCCCTCATGAAGTGTGATTGGCCATAGAACATCGAAAAAAGCTTATAAAAGATCTTGATCAAGCAGAGAACAAGTGAGGCCTCTGCATCATTTGTTTACTTTATCTTCAACAAAAATAAATTGATGTTACTGTCCTTTTTCCTCATGAATCGATGTATATAATGAATTATTGAGATTTATTAATGAGTAGATTCATAACATAGCGAATAATTTAGTGCATGAGAATTATACTGGCTTATATTAGAAATGAATATTAAATTCATTATAACCAACAATTTATATATAGGCTGTAATTTATACATTTGTGCATCTATGTCCATATGGCAATGTTGCATCTCTTGCTATTTCCAGAAGAAATAACAAGTTGGAGCTACTAGTGACTTGCTAATAATATTTGATAACAATTAACGACTTATAATACCAATAATAATATATTTTCCGGTAATAATATCAGTGACTTATAATACTAAAAATATGTTGCAAAACCATTAAACATGGATGTATAGTTACAACGACTCATATATTATGGTAAAACTTTTATACAATGATCTGTATTAAGAGTGTGCAACGAACTTAAATGAAATACAAAAAAAATATGCACCTATTATTTGTTCATTTCAATTGTTCTTACCTGTGACATTAATTAATTGCATTTTGGTTCAATCGTTTTAGGTTGTGAAAGTGTCCATTCCAGCCAATTAAGTGAGGAAATGAATAATTGTATTTTATTAGTGATTTATCTATATATTTTTCAGCTAAGCAAAATAGAGATTAGTGAGACAAATTAACTTGTAAGCATATATTTTATTGGCTTAGATGTAGTTTATATTATGGGGTCGCTTTTTACTTATTGGCATCATATATCTTCTTGGTATCTCTATGAAATCAACTTGAGCTTTAGTCAAATAGAGTTGTGATACTTATATATTAAATCATTATTTTAATAACAGGCAGGTGGCATCACTCTATTGTTATGATATGAAATATTAAGAAGCTAAACATAAAAATTTGGTTACCGCTTTAGGTTTATGTCTCACCTTCTTGAAAAGAAACAAGAATTTTTGAATCTGTAGGGGATTGAAGACTACTTTAGTTAAGGAATTTTAGAATGGTATTTTAGCATAAATACTAAACAAGGAAAAGCCTTGGAAAACTAAGAAAATAAGTTTAATTTTATTATGATCGATTGTTTATGAACTAGACTCATAACTAAATTTGTCTATAGTAATAACATAGATTAATTCTTGTTATGCAAACCTAAGTTCAAGAACTTTTATCCTAGTATTCACAGACTTATACAAAAGCCCCAAAATTTATCATATTCAAACCCTAGGATATCATAACAGTTGAATAACCTCTCAAAAATATCTTTAGAGAATGTTAATATATGTAGGTGTTAATATGACTACTAGTGTGTATATGTATAGAGGGGGGTATTCTTAAGATTATATTTTCACAAGTGGATTATAAATTATGTTAAGGAATTATATAAAAATTAAGTTATCGAAAGCATGCATTCAACCCATAAAACATATAGCAGATGCTAGATTGGGTTATCTTATGTTTCTTGCGTGTTGAATCTTATTTTGCTTTAACTACATATGAAATTAAGTATGCAACATAGTTACATAATGAAAATAGTTGTATCAGGTTATATGGCTAAGCTTGTAACTAGAAGTATGATTTTATCTAGTCAACAGGTGTCCGGGGGATCAAAATTATAATCATATTAAAACAATCTTCTAGAAAATAGAATGAGATGAATTTTATAATGGATTTATGAATTCTTTATTTCTTTACAAATGATTGATTGACTATTAGTTACATATTGAGTATTTGTGTGTAGTACATGATTATGAGAGTGTCTGGTTATATCTAGCATGTAATGATGCATCGTGATACGTGTTTATTAGTTATGTTATTTTGAATGCGAGTAAGTAATTTAAACTTAGAGCATATCTAGGTGGTATAACCCCTTCCTTGTTGATTGTTATCATGTATGTGATCGTTTGATTCTTGAAATCGTAAGTTTGAATTATATCTTTTTATGTAGTTGAGAACCTATGATAATATGAGATATCATAAATTACTACAATATAAATGTATGTTATACCCAAATCATACCTAATATAATTGTTATGTCTGGACTTACATCTTTGTTCGACTGATTTAATATGTGCATGTTGGTTATTGCTGTGAATAATATGTTTTGTAACAATTGGTAAGACTTGCGTATGTGTGCATACAATCTTATTGAGTGTATCATAAGCTAAGATGAAATGCTATGTGTTTCATTGAAACTATGACCTGCTTCATTATACCTAGTTACTTAACTAAAAGTTTATGTTTTCATGTATTTAAGACTATTATATATGATTGATTAAGAAAAAATGGTAGTTATATTTTAGAATACCAGACTATGGTAACATGGGTTATCATAAAGTGTAGTTTGTTTAGAAACTAATTGTAATAATAAAAATCTATAGTTAAATATGTATTTACTTAGGTGGTATAAATTGCAGTCATTATTTATAGTATGAAATAGAAAATAATGTAAAATTCATTCATACATTTGACGGAATGAATGTATGCTTCGGTTACTCCTATGTTTAGCATGTTATATGATGTGTTTGTTAGTAGGATGTAAATTAAATAAATCTTGTGGTTGAATTGCATTTGACCAATCTGGATTGTTGATATAGAGTAAGGAGTGAGATAGATTTCACTAGCTTAATAGTATCATAATGATAGATGAAAATAGTTCGATCAAGTGGTGTGTATGAATTTGATTGATTTAAATCATTATTATTTATTATTCATAAAAAATTGGGTTAAAGTATGTTTAGTGAGACATCATTTCATGAGAATGATTTACATATTTGTGCGATATCTTGCAATAGAATAGTTTTCTATGATATACTGCATGTTTAGTTAAGAAATCATACAACATACGAGGACTTGCTTGTCTCTTTAGATTTTCACACCATCACTATCTAATAATCCATGAAGAGAGGGAAATTTCTTGATGGGATTAGTGTTAGGAATCGTTGGTCCATGGTTGGTGTGAAAAAGCACTTGAATGATGCTCTCCCTCCCCACAACAATATTACTTATCAAGATGACACTTGAGATTACCAAAGATACTTGAGTTTGAGAACTATGCTATGAGAAAGCCATGTATCTTATATGTATATTTTATTTTATTATAATTCTCATTGAATATTGTTATGAAAAGTTGTAATTACTTATTATTGTAATTTGACAATGGTGACTGTAGACTTGTTAGTTGTACTTAAGTTAATGTAATTAGTTTCTATATTCACATTATGACATGTACTTATGATGTTAGAGATCAATGAATTATGATGTAATATGCATTTACTGTTATCACACTTGAGTATGTATATGATTTCTATTTATATTCTCGTGGTGTAATCTATTTATGGAATATATGTTTAACTTAATTTTTTTTCATGTTTTTCTAATTGACCCTAGCAGGGTTGTTACATGTGGTATCAAAGTTGTGGCTCAAAATCTAGGACCTAATGAGTCCATTAAGATTTCAATGTCTTTCTGTTCAACAGTGTGAACCTAGTAACATGAAATATTGCACTGATATTTTGGATTTGTGGTGCCTCAGTGTGGAATCATGTTACATAAAGATTGAAAGTTTGAGACATTCATGAAATGTGTTTGGAGAACATTGAGTGTGTGCCCTTAGGAGTAATCGTACCCTTTTGAGTTGTTTAGAGGATGGATTATCGAGTTTTCTTATGGTGATGGTAGTATACAAGGTTTGGGTGGGTGAGTATATAGTGTAATTCATGAGTTATGGACAAAATATTTCTACCATAGTTTGGTCACTTAGATCAAACACCTCAAGTATGATTACATCCTTCTTGGTAATTAAGTCACCTTCACCATTTGTGTTTTGTGTTTTGAGTGTTTAATAAGCAGAAGATTCTTCTCACTTAAATATATATGCTTTAGTTTTTGTGTCTTATGTTCACTAATTCTAGACATGAAAATTTTTATAAGACCATTTGTAGTTAGTACCACCTAAGGTGGCAAAAATTTTCTTGTAGAAAAGTGTCGATGTGTTGGTTGTGAATTTCTTTGTGTTAGGAGTTTGTTTATGGATTGACACCCTTATGGTTATGTAGTTTAGGAAGGAGTGTCATCTCTCTTAGTTAGCTTAGAGGTGAGTTGTTATTATCTAATTCTCCTTTGACATCATTATAAGCTACTGAGAGAAATCTTATTTTTGTGATGTTGATTTAGTGTTCTCTTAAATAGGAACTTGTTTTTGAAATATTGTTTGACCATATTACCTTGAAGTTTGTGGGAGAATGTCTTCTAATTCTTGTTGAGAGAGAAGTTTTAAGATTGAATGAATTGATGTCTTTGTGATTAGTATTTTATTTCTCTCCCAATTATGGAAATAGATTGTGATACTATACTTACAAATTTGATAAGTAGGTAGTGTTTTGACAACATTGAGTTACGATGTTTTCTTTTTATCTTGTGAGGGTATGTAGGAATTTATGAAATGATAGTTCTCTACTTTTCACTTATAAATCCTTAGAGTCACTACTTTATCTAACTTGTGATTTTAAACCACATGGAGTGGAAAACCTTGAATTATATACTAAATTCTAGATTAAGAATTTGTTGACCAAAGTTTTTCCACAGGCAAAATTTTTGGTCCCCTTCCTCCCTTGCTAGTCAATGCCAGTCATTTTCAGGTTGCACAAGTTCAATGAGTTTGGTTCATGACCTGGTTCAAGTGGTTCAACGACCTTTGGTTCAAAAGGTTCATCTTCAAGTTCAGCATCTTGATTCAACAAGCGTTGAACCGTTGAACCATTCTTGGTTCAACGGCTTGGTTCAACAGGCTTGGTTCAAACGGATGGTTCAATCTTTTGGTTCAACGGGCTTGGTTTGAAGCAAGAAGTTCTTCGGTCTTGGTTCACTAGTCCATTGGTGCGCAATGGTTGAACCATTGAACCATTTTTGGTTCAACGGCTTGGTTCAAGGGTATGCCCTTGGCCGAAGGGGAGCCTTCAAGTTCAAAATGCCCTAGCAGAGGGTAGACACTTCAAAGAAAGGGACCCGAGTAAGTTTGTTTTTAAAAGTTCAAAGTTCAAATTCATCAAAATTGACTAAGTCCCGAATTCCTTCAGACAAAAAGTTTGAAGGAATTCGGGTGCAACTCAAAATACACAAGGCAAAGGTTGGGCAAATATCCGCAAACAAAATGTCCATGGGAAATCATCCGTGGACAAAATGTCTGTGGGGAAATTGTCCATAGACAAAAGGCCCGCGGGAGCCCGAGTAGCAAATGCAAAGGACCCACCGAAGGACCCCGAAGGGCAGGTGCCCTTGTGGGGGACTCTCAGCCAGAGACAAAGGACACTTTCGAGAAGGTGCTCAAATTAGCATAAGGCAAAAGAGTGCCTGAGAAGGTGCTAAGAGGAAGCAAAGCTGCAGAGAAGCCATGAAGACCCGATGACATTGTGACGGGGATGGTGACGTCCTAGAGGATGTCAAGTTTAACATAGCAAGTTAGCTGTTGGTTTTCAACCAATGACGGCCGTGTAAATGTCAAAGTTAACAAAGTGAAATAGACATTCCCTTTCAAATGAGAGAGTGCTAACCATGGAAAAGAAAGCCCAGAATGAAGCGACCCACCAAAATGTTCGCTCCCGAGGGCTGAAGGAGCCAGAAGAGACAAAATTGAGAAAAGACAAGGAGATAAGCATGGAACGAGCAGGCAGTCAGTCCAAGTGGTGCCAATTTGAGGAGTGACTCCAGCAGGTGAAACAGTTCTTGCGAATTGATCATGAGAGGACGCAAACAGCTAGTAATGCAATCAGTTTTTCCATTTTACATTTAATGGGTGGACAAACCGTGTATTGACCTTGAAAAAATAGATTTCAAATAGACAAAAAGGGCAGTTCATAAATGTTTTGAGTGATTTGTTCTTCCCAATGAAGGGACGTGATGGGCCACTTGTAAAACAAGGAGCACAAAATGGACCTCTTTGCTTCTCATATATATTTACGAACTTGTCATTTGTAAAACATCTTCCACATTTTTACAAGGCACAGCCTTGCTAGAATTTCCAGCTGAATCTATAAACGTAGATTTTACCTCTTCTTGGATAGATATTCTGTGTATGTCCTGAGTGTTAATTTGTGTTTAGTCATTGTCTTTTGATGCTCTCACAGGTTCAACACCAACACACCAGTTATCTACAAGGCGCCATTTTGCAGCTGACAAGAGGAGAACAGTATTTGAGAAGTTCAAAACAGAGGAGATTACTTACAGTGTGCATTTTATAGCACCTTGGTGAAGTCTCTATTTTTTTGTGTTTTCATGAGAGCCTCCCTGCCATTTTCTTGCAGCCTGGTCCTTCTGCCAAGACTGAAGCATATGTATGTATTTTTCTGATTTTGAGAGTGGATGTGAGAAGGTCAACTTATTTTGGTGCATCACCTCTTTAGAGTAGGTTTGTTTTCCTGCACTCTCCTTTCCCCCCATTATATATATATATATATATATATATATATATATATATATATTTGCACTTGCTGGAGCAAACACAATGCATCAAAGGGAACTAGCCCTTATCTAGAGACTCTCCCCTCTAGCTTCGCCAGTCCCACAGGCGAGAGGGGAGTTTCCATAGTTGTGAGGAGAAGGCAGGAGCTCGACCTCCTGCCAAGGGTGCAATTTCTTACATCAACAGTTTTGGCATGCCTGGTGGGACCTAGTTTGACAACTCAGTAAGGTTTCAGGATTGGTGATGGTCCTGTTATAGCAATTCAAAGTTTTCCAGCATCTGGCGACTCCACTGGGAAGAGCTTCAGTTTTCCAATTAAGACTAGTTTCTTAACTTTCTATGCCTAAAGTCACCACAAGGTCTGCTTCAAAAGGGGTTCTTTTCAATTTCGTTGAGTTGCCTTTGAACTCTGCTAAAAGACTATGATTTGAGAGGACCCATCCTTATCCAACAAATAATCCTCCTAGACCTGTTGTAAGGGACGCATACACGGTAGATCCCCAATTACAACCCATCTTAGCGATGGCATTGCCTTTTTTGGCTTTTTATGGTGAAAGCCCTTGAATCTCCCACGCTATGATCCAATTTCGAGAATAGTCCTAAAAAATGTGTCTTCTTTCGATGGAGAGGGGTCCATTATAGTCGTTGAGCATATTATGAATATTGATAACCTCTGCAATATTCATAATGTAACAGAAGAAAATATCACCTTCAGATTGTTAACACTGTCTCTCAAAGGCAAGGCTCTTGACTGGTACGACACTTTGCCTGTAAATTCAATACATTCTTGAAATGAATTGGGGACTTAGTTGATAGATCATTTTGGGGAAAAGAGTGATGGCCTCTCACTTGCTAAACATCTGACAACCATAAAGAGAGCTCCCCATGAGTATATGCAAGATTTTAACACGCGGTTTCAAAAGACTTGGGATAGAATTCCCATCTTGGTAAGACCGACTTCCAGCTATGCTTTCTTGTACTATTTAAAGGCATTAAATAGTGATATTGCTGTGATGATCTAATCTATGGGAGGGCATATAATGCCTACTACTTATGACATAGCCATAGCAGCTGAAAACTACTTAGTACAGGCTGGGAAAATAGCCCCTAGGCCTGACATGCCACTTTTCTCAGAAATGCTGCCTCGAATTCAAACTGTTGCTCCCACATTAGCCCCTCTACCCAGAATTGAGAAGCCAGCTGCCATTCTATCCAATGAGCTTCATGAGGTTAAAATTCTATTGCAAAGCATGTCAAACAAACTTGTAGCTCTTAAAAGGCAGCAAGCTCAAAGCAACAAGCCGAACTAGGGATATCATCATTATGGTTAAGCATCTAGACCCCCTTTTCAAGGCTATAATCAAGGATAGGGTCAACTCACTCAGACCAGACCATTTCAAAACTACAATTCAAGCCCCCCTTCATCATCTAAAGTCATGGTGCTAATTCAGAACAATCTAGTACAAGAGCAGCCAAGCTGTTCAACCATGGGATATGGTCAAGAACAGGCTATTTACACAAATGAGATGATGAATTATTTCCAGAATGTAGACAACCAAACAGCTATTCAATCTCAGGTCTTCGAGCCTTCAATGCAACCCAACACAAGTAGCAATTAGGCCCAACCTGATTCTACCCTCATGAATCATCTAGAAGGGGAATTTTATTTAGTGAATTATGTGGGTACTACAGGCAATCAGGCTGACTGTGTTACAACCAACACAAGATTTAAGAGAAGAGCAATGGGAGAAGCCCAAGCTACCACTCAAGCGAAAACATCACCTTCTCTGTCACACTCAAATTTGAAGGTCCCAAACTTTAGACAACTGTTTATACCTTCAGCCCCTCAGCCTACAGTTCAGCTTGGAATCAGCCCTAAAGAAAGCTTGAAGGGAGGTAGTCCCCAGGTCAATATAGTGGACCAGATGAAGAAACTGCATATGAACATCTCCTTATGGGATTCATTGTCTCTTCCATGTTAGAAGGATGTATTAAAGAAAGAATTGCATGAGCTGGATTGTCAAGTTGTCCCAGCAAGCACTGATAATGTCTTGATGACAAATGGACATCCTTCCACTTTAGGTCAGGTAAAGAAGGAAGAGAAAATTCCCCCCTTCTATGTATCCTTGGTAATAGGGGATTTCTTGGTACACAAATACATAATTGACAGTGGGGCTAGTACCTCAGTGATGCCCAAGTGTATAGCTGACAAGATGGGACTGAAATATGAAGAGATGAACAAAGGAGTCCTGCAACTAGATGGGACACCTGCAACAATAGTTAGGATTGTGAAGGGTTTAGGCTTGACATTGCATGCTTTCCCAACCTTCTCAATTCACCATGATATAGTGGTAGCGGATGTTCCCCCTTATTTCATAATTTGCTTGTCCAGAGACTTCACATCAAAGATAGGTGGCTATCTAGCAACGAATTGGTCATATTTGATTTTTAGAACCAAGTATGGGACCAAGGTAAAAATTGAGTCTGAGCCACTCTACAAGGACCATCTAGAACCATACTCGCCCAAGGCAACAAATGTCAGTTACACCATCATCGACCCAGAAGAGTCCCAGACAGACCAATCTCTGTCCTCTGCTCTTGAAGGAGTCGCAGACCTACTCTTGGACAAGTGGGGAAATGATAACTTCGAACATGATCCATACAAGTTCATTGAGGAGGTAGACCTTGGAGTTTACTGTATGCACGAAGAGGGCACCTTCATACCAAATATAATGAAGGCAAGCCAAGAGGACCTTGGTCTATGGCAGCTATATTTTGACAGTTCCAGAAGTATACTGGGCGCTGGTGGTGGGGCAATGCTGGTCTCCCCTTCAAAAGATAGGTATTTTTCAGCTTTCCATTTCCATTTCTCTTGCACCAACAATGTTGTAGAATATGAGTCCCTTATCCATGGCCTTGAATGGGCAAGAAAAAGAGGGATTAAGGAGTTGTAAGTTTTAAGAGATAGTGAGCTGATTGTAAATCAGGTGAGAGGCCTGAATCTGACCAAGAATTCCTTGCTAAAGTCTTAAAAGCATAGGGTCTAGGACTTGGTGGAAGATTTCCTCGCTTTCAATATCACCTCTATTCCCAGAGAGCAAAACAAACAAGCAGATAGGCTGGCAGCAATTGGCACTCAGTTCAATGTTTCCAAGGAAATAAGTCAAGACTATGGTTTGCGCCACTTGAAAGTGGTGGTTCGACCCTCTGTCTCGAAAAACATTGCAAATTGGCAAGTTTTCAAAAGTGACCAGTAAATAGCTTTTTTCCTGAAGGAAGAAGCTGAGTTTGCAACACAAAATCAGGCAAAATTGTAGCAACAATATGGTAATTAGATTGTTCAATTAAAGAACAATAAGCTCCCTAAAGGTCTGGTCATGCTTGATAGCATCTTCAATGGAGATGACCAATTGAGAAATGACAAGGCATGCATCAAAACCAAAGAGGAGAATTACGAAAGGGTTGAGATCATCAAAGACAAGCTGCTTGCGCTTGGAAAAGTCTGCACGTTTCAAGAAAGGTGAGCTTTCATTTTTCTATGTCAAGAGTTCACAGATGTTTTTGCATGGGATTACAGTGACTTGAAGGGCTTCAACCCAAGACTTGCCCAGCACACCATTGAATTAGAAGAAGGCGCCAGGCTAGTCACACAGAAGTAAAGACCTGTCAATCTGACAATTGAGCCCCTCATGCAGAGGGAACTGACCAAATTGATTGAGTCTAGAATTATATTTCCAATCAAGCATTCCTCCTGGCTGGCCAACCTTGTTCTTGTTAGAAAGAAGAATGGAGAGATCAGGCTGTGTATCAATTTTAGAGACCTTAATAAAGTCTCTTTAAAAGATCATTATCCCATTCCAAGCATGGAGCGGATCCTTTAGAAGGTAATAGGCAACAAACATTTCTCTCTCTTGGATGGTTATTCAAGGTATAATCAGATTCTAGTGCAAGGCTGTGACCAACACAAAACAACCTTCACCACTAAATGGGGAACGTTTGCCTACAAGAAGATGCCATTCAGGATATATAATGCTGGTGCCACTTTTTAGCAAGCTATGGACATGGCTTTTGGAGGCTTGATAAACAACAACGTGCTGGTCTACCTTAATGATGTGATGGTATTCTCCAAGGAAGCGAGCCAACACATAGAGCACCTCAGGCAGATTTTTGAAAGGTGTAGGGAATTTGACATCTCTCTTAATCCAAAGAAATGCATATTTTCTATTCATGAGGGGAAACTCCTTGGCCACATCGTGTCCAAGGAGGGCTTATCCTTGACCTCGAGAGAGTTCGCTCTATCCTGGAGATGTCCCTACCAAAACACAAGAAAGGCCTGCAGAGTTTCTTTGGCAGGATAAATTTCATTCAGAGATTCATTCCAAATTTTGTAGAGATAGTCAAGCCACTCACCTCTATGCTGAGAAAGGGTGAGGAGTTCAAGTGAACAACACAAAGGTAAGATAGCTTTGAAGCCATCAAGCAGGCCATAACCTGGGCTCCTACTTTGATCAGCCCCGACTTCAACCTCTACACTTTCAGTAATGAAGAGGTGATCTCCGCCATGCTTACCCAAGCAAATGGTGATGACCTCGAGCAACCACTTACCTTTTTTAGCCAAGGGCTAGAGGACTTCAAAGTTAGATACACGTATGTGGAGAAGCAAGTCTTGGCAGTAGTGCAGAGCCTGAAGAAATTTAGGCATATGTTGTCTAACAGTAGGATTCACTTCATGGTCCCACATCTTGGTCGCAAGGATTTATTGACCAATCGTGACTTAAACAAAAAAAGGGCAGGATGGATCACCAAAGTGATGGAGTATGATGTAGACATCAAGATCACCAAGCTAGTGAGGGGAAGAGGCCTGTGTGAATAGCTGGCTGCAGACTTCAAGCAGAAAAGGGAAGGCAGCTTGCTAATTCACGATGTAGCCACTGCAATAGAATCAACTGTCATAAAGGATTGGATGTTAGACATGAGGCGTTTCCTTCTCACTGGTGAGTGCCCATAGGGTCTTGATAGGACTGGAAGAAGGTACTTTAAGCTAAAGTCTCTCCCTTATGTCTTGGTTGATGAAGTATTGTTTAGGAAGGATCTCTCTGGGGTCCTTCTAAGATGCATTGACCCAAACCAAGTTGATAAGGTACTGGCTGAGTTCCGTGATGGGCCAACTGGCGGTCATTTCGCTCCTAGAGCTACTGCAACAAGGATAATGAGAGCTAGCTATTTCTGGCCTACTCTTTTCAAAGACACCCATGCCTGGGTAAGAAAGTGCCAGAAGTGTGCACTTTTTGATGAAAAACAATGGTTGGCTGCCATGCCTCTACAACCTATTCAGGTGGAGCAGCCATTCATGTAGTGGGGCCTAGATTTCATAGGGATGATCAATCCTCCCTCTAGTGCTGGACATAAGTGGGTCCTGACTGCAACAGACTATTTCACAAGGTGGGTGGAGGCTGTTGCTCTAAAGGAGGCAAATGAAAGTGTGGTCTTGGAGTTTTATGAGGACCTGGTAACAAGATTTGGGGTCTCGACCACCATAATCTCAGATAATGCCTTGGCTTTTCTGGGGACCAAAACTAGTGAATGGACGCTAAGGTATGGTATATATCTCAGCTCTTCATCAAATTATTATCCACAGGGAAATGGGCTGGCTGAGTCCACCAACAAAAAGTTAATCAAGATCATAAAAAGGACAATGGAAGAAAATCAAAAGACTTGGCATGCCAAGTTGAAGACAGCTCTATGGGCCAATCGAATCACTCTGAAGAGAGCAATCAAAAACTCTCCATATACGCTCGTAAATGGAAGGGAAGCTAGGCTTCCCATCTCACTTGAATTGCCAACATTAGATCTCACACGCCAGCTGCAGTTAGAGGAAGGAACCAGTATGGAGGTCAGGGTGTGCGAGCTGATGGAGCTCCAAGAGGTAAGGGACCGGGCTATGGCTTCTATGACTAGTCACCAACAACAAGTAAAAAGACACTTTAGCAAGAAATCTTCAGCAAGAGATTTCTTTGAAGGGGATATTGTCTTGAAATGGGATGAAAATTGAGCCAAGCTTGGAAAGCATGCAAAATTTGATGCCTTATGGAGTGGTCCATACATAATCACTCAGTGCAAGCAGTATAATGCATTCTAACTCTCCAGGTTGGATGGCAAAGAACTGCGTATCCCAGTTAATGGGATACATCTAAAGCATTGCCACTGAGTCTCCGTTCACTTGTACATATTTTCCCTTGTTTTCTTTCTTGCTTTCCCTAAGTGATATTGCACAAGTAGTAGTTTTCTTAGTTTTGTGTGTGTTTTCATTTCCTTGGAGGTAGAGCTGCGTGACTGGTTCTAAGATTTATCAGAGCTATTGTTGGTTTTCAAAGTTACCATCTGACTCCATGCCCAATGGAATGCAAGCCAACTAATCTCTAAGCATAGCAGGCATGCTTCCCTTGGGAGTCACCAATTTGTTGACCAAATTTTGCCCATAGATAAATTTTTTGGTCCCCTTCCTCCCTTGCTAGTCAATGCCACCCATTTTCAGGTTGCACAAGTTTAATAAGTTTGGTTCATCACTTGGTTCAAGTGGTTCAGCGACCTTTGGTTCAAAAGGTTCATCTTCAAGTTCAGCATCTCGATTCAGCAAGCATTGAACTGTTGAACCGTTGAACCATTCTTGGTTCAATGGCTTGGTTCAACGGGCTTGGTTCAAATAGATAGTTCAATCTTTTGGTTCAACGGGCTTGGTTTGAAGCAAGAAGTTCATCGGTCTTGGTTCACTAGTCCATCGATGCACAATGGTTGAACCATTGAACCGTTGAACCATTTTTGGTTCAACGACTTGGTTCAAGGGTATGCCCTTGGCCGAAGGGGAGCCTTCAAGTTCAAAATGCCCTAGCAGAGGGTAGACACTTCAGAGAAAGGGACCCGAGTAAGTTTGTTTTTAAAAGTTCAAAGTTCAAATTTGTCAAAATTGACTAAGTCCCAAATTCCTTCAGACTTTTTGCCCGAAGGAATTTCTTCGAACAAAAAGTCTGAAGGAATTCGGGCACAACTCAAAATACACAAGGCAAAGGTCAGGTGAATATCTACAGACAAAATGTCCACAAGAAATCATCCATGTACAAAATGTCTATGGGGAAATTGTCCACAGACAAAAGGCCCGCAGGAGCCCGAGTAACAAATGCAAAGGACCCACCGAAGGACCCCGAAGGGCAGGTGCCCTTGTGGGGGACTCTCGACCTGAGACAAAGGACACTTTCGAGAAGGTGCTCAAAATTAGTAGAAGGCAAAAGAGTTCCCAAGAAGGTGCTAAGAGGAAGCAAAGCTGCAGAGAAGCCATGAAGACCGATGACATTGTGATGGGGACGGTGACGTCCTGGAGGACGTCAAGTTTAACAGAGAAAGTTAGCCGTTGGTTTTCAACCAATGACGGCCGTGTAAACATCAAAGTTAACAAAGTGAAATAGCTGTTCCCTTTCAAATGAGAGAGTGCTAACCATGGAAAAGAAAGCCCAGAATGAATTGACCTGCCAGAATGTTTGCCCCTGAGGGCCAAAGGAGCTAGAAGAGACAAAATTGAGAAAAGACAAGGAGACAAGCATGGAACGAGCAGGCAGTTAGTCCAAGTGGCACCAATTTGAGGAGTGACTCCAGCAGGTGAAATAGTTCTTGCAAATTGATCATGAGAGGATGCAAACAACTAGTAATGCAACCAGTTTCTCCATTTTACATTTAATGGGTGGACAAACCGTGTATTGACCTTGAAAAAATAGATTTTGAACAGACAAAAAGGGCAGTTCATAAATGTTTTGAGCGACTTGTTCTTCCTAATGAAGGGACATGATAGGCCACTTGCAATGGGCCTCTTTGCTTCTCATATATATTTGTGAACTTGTCATTTGTAAAACATCTTCCATATTTTTACAAGGCGTAGCCCTGCTAAAATTTCCACCTAAATTTATAAACAGAGTTTTTACCTCTTCTTGGATAGATATTCTGTGTATGTCCTAAGTGTTAATTTGTGTTTAGTCATTGTATTTTGATGCTCTCATAGGTTCAACACCAACACACCAGTTATCTACAAGGCACCATTTTGTAACTGACAAGAGGAGAGCAGTATTTGAGAAGTTTAGAACAGAGGAGATTACTTACAGTGTGCACTTTACATCACCTTGGTGAAGTCTCTCTTTTTCTGTGTTTTCATGAGAGCCTCCCTGCCATTTTCTTGTAGCCTGGTCCTTCTGCCAAGACTGAAGTGTATGTATGTATTTTTTTGATTTTGAGAGTGGATGTGAGAAGGTCGACTTATTTTGGTGCATCACCTCTTTAGAGTAGGTTTGTTTTCCTGCACTCTCCTTTCCCTTTTCATCCCCCCATTATATAGCTGTATATATATATGTCTGTATTTACACTTGATGGAATAAACACGATGCATCAAAGGGAACTAGCCCTTATCTAGAGACTCTCCCCTCCAGCTTCGCCGGTTCCACAGGCAAGAGGGGAGTTTTCATAGTTGCGAGGAGAAGGCAGGAGCTTGGCCTCCTGCCAAGGGTGCAATTTCCTACGTCAATAGAATTATAAGTTGATTATAATTAATATGATATTATTTCCCTTGATTAGATTGATATTGTTCTTTTTTGCTTATATCATGTTGTTTGAAGAGTTATTTTTATACCTTTCCCCAGAAGTGAGTAGAGTATAAGATGTGTGGAATATTTTGTCAATCTAAGGGTTGAGATAGAATTTTAATTTATTGTATTCTAGTCAAGAAAGTAGGGAGATATTGTCTTGCTTGTTCTTTTTTAAGGTTGAAAGGATAGTGTCATACTTGGCCTTTGTATGTTAAGTTAATTTCAATATTATTTCATCTTAACTATGAAAATAACACTATAAGTTAAACTGTGAAATATGATACTATTTATGATTGGCTTGTGGTAACTTAATAAAATTAGAAACTAATTGTATGATTTCTCTTATATGTATGTTGATACATCTATAATTATTTAGTATATTGTATTATTTTCTATGATATATTAGTATAGAATTGTGATTCATTGAATATTATATATATTTTGGGGATCATCAGGACGTGGAGGCCTAAGATAAAAGTGGTGAATTAGGGATGTGAGTACTAAGAAATAGGAGTGGATCCTACTTAATCTCACATTGACTCAATAGTTACTAAATTTAGATTTGACATATGAACTATTTGAATCTATGATTTAACAGATGAACTTGTCAAATTAATCATATGGCCATGCATATGTATACTATGGATAGATATTCCATAATTTTGTATACGTTGAAAATATAATATTTCTAGTTCTTATTCATCATCATACTTGTCAGGGGCTTTGTGGAGTAGTGATAATATTGATATGTTATATTTATCAGGAGCTACATAGGGTAGCAGTAGTATTAACTTGTACACATCATTCTAGCCAGGATCCCTAAACACATTTTTTTGAAATGATAAAAATACTCTATAGATTAGAGAGATGTGCAAAAGTTGGAAGATTTTGTGTAACTCTCTTTGGTCATTTATTTTGGCTTGTATGATGATTTTCTATGTTTTCTGGAAAGGCAGTGAAACTTTCACTAAAATGTGAGACCCATTAAGGTAACAGAAGTGGTCAGTCCAATAATATATAAGCTTGTCTTGATGGTTTTGGACTTTGGGGTGGTCGTGATAGAACCAATTAGAGTAAGTAATACTCGTAACCATGTCTGTTTAATAGAAAGATGTCAAGAATAGGGTCTTGTGAGATCAATACTCTAATAATAATATAACTTGAAGGAATTATGGTGAGTTCTGCAAGTAATTTTCTATATATTTATTTTATTTGATATTGTATACCATGTTATTGCTTTGCTAAATAATGTTTTTAATCTAGAACTTATGTTTGAATAAGAGTCATCAGGGATGATGACTAGCTTTAGGGGGAAGGATGTTACATCCTGATTTCTCGCTAGGCAAACTTACTAGAATATCTATAGATATCTATAATTGAAAAATTTAGATTTGGTTATTTTTAACTAAGTTATGCGATATATGCTATTATAGGGTAGTAGGATATTACTTAAGTTACATGATCACCCTACTATGAGTTAGCTGTAAATAAATATTTACTTTATGATCATGTTGATTTATCATTTTAGCTATATTTTATGATGAATTTATATCATTATTATTATGGTCTAACTACCTAATTTATTGTGAGATTGACGTAGGATAACTCAACTCTTAGAGTATGATGGAGGGAGAGCATCATCAGAGAGGGTGATGTAGATCGAGATGTCAGAGGATGATAGAGAAATTGATCGGTACCTTGCACACACCATAGTAGATAACACACATTAAAAATGCATAATGAAATGAGTAGCTTATTGTATATATTCTTGCATGCATTAAATAGATGATTTTCATGGTTTGCTAGCATAATTAATCATCTTATGAAACTTATTTTGCATGATTTACATAGTTGAAATAAATTCAAGTATTGATTTATGATATCATTGATTTTACTCTGAGTAAGGTATCAAAATTATTAAGATATTATTAAATAGTAATTATATATATTCAGATAAATATATTATTAGAACAATAATAATAATAAAAGTGGACAACTTTAAAAAATGCCACATTTATGGAAAAGAATTCTAAAACAAATCTAAGGCAAAATAGGAAATAAAAATAAAGAGAAAAATAAAATATTAAAAAAAATAAAAAAGAATCTTTAAAGGATACTACACGTATCTTAAAAGGAAAAAGAATAAAAGAGTTAAGGAAGAGTTAGACGAAAAGAGAGGTGGCATTGGAGGAGATTCTGGAGAGAAGCTAAATCAAGAAGATCACAAGTCCAGTCTACTAGGTAGGAAAAGCTATAAAATTCTGTCTGGACTATGTAATTAGTTATATACGATAGATTTAATCTTTTCTCATATAAATATACCAGTTTAGTGATTCAAATCACTAATGCTATATTTTAACTAGAATGAGGTATACTTCTATTAATATATAATTACATATGAATTATTTATGTTATGTAAAAGACAACTTAAATGGTATATAGTAACTATTATACATAGTAACTATGATAGGATTGCCCATGTAAATGTTATCCAATTAGTTATTATATATAATAACTATTATGCAAATTAATTATGTAAGAATATAAATGCATGAAGGCATGTTGGTGACATTTACTATAAACTTGACCCTGAAATAACATGAGTGCATGAACCTGAAACATCACATGTCATGAATGCATGATAAGAGATTGACCAATAGAAAATAAAATTTACATTGCTAAAGCTATAACATAGTTTATGTCCTTGCCTTATGAGATTTTTGGGATATAAAAATTATATATTATATATTTAATTATTACATTTCCGATCTGTAACAATGTCAACTCAATTAATGTATAGGCATCGACTTAGTTTATGTCAAAAGGGAATTGTCTTAATTTGCCTACAACAATCATAACCTCCTAGTGGCATCATCGATTTTGGTCATATAGTTATGGAGCCTTGGTTACTTTATCCTCAACCAACATAAATTGATGTTTTATCCTTTTCCTGCATGGATTGCTTTATATAATGAATTATTAGGATTTGTTGCTGAGTAGATTCATAACATAGCTAACCATTTAGTGCATGATAATTATATTAGAAATGAATATTAAATTCATTATAACCAAAAATTTATATATAGGCTATAATTTATACATTTGAGCATTTATGCCTGTATGGTAATGCTGCATTTCTTGCTATTTCTAGAAGAAATAACAAGTTGGAGCTACCAATGACTTGGTAATAATATTTGATAACAATTAGCTACTTATAATTCTAGTAATAATATGTATTCTAGTAATAATACTAGTGACTTATAATACTGAAAATATGTTGCAAAACCATTGAACACAGATGTATAGTTATAACGACTCATATATTATGGTAAAAATTTTATACAACAATTTGTATTAAGAGTGCCCAACAAAATTAAATGAAATACAAAAAAAATAGGTGCCTATTATATGTTCCTTTCAATTGTTCTTTCCTATGACATTAATTAATGGCATTTTGGTTCAATCATTTTAACATCGTGCAAGTGTCCATTCCATCCAAATCAATGAGGAAATGAATCACTGCATTTTATTAGTGATTTATCTATAGGTTTTTCAGCTAAGCAAAATAGAGATTAGTGAGAAAAATTAACTTGTAAGCATATATTTTATTGGCTTAGCTATAGTTTATATTATGGGGTCATTTTTTACTTATTGACATCATATATCCTCTTGACATCTTTATGAACTTAGCATGAGTTTTAGTTAAATATAACTATGATACTTATATAATAAATAACTATTTTAATAGTAGAGAGGGGGAGTCACTCTGTTGTATATGATAGGAAGTGTTAAGAAGCTAAACATAAGAATCTGGTTCTTATTTCAAGTTCATGTCTCACCCTCTTCAAAATAAAAAGGGATTTTTGAATCCGTAGGGGACTGATGACTATTTTAGTTAAGGGATTTAAGAATGGTATTTTAGCATAAATACCAAACAAGGAAAAGCCTTGGAAAACTAAGAAAATATAGTTAATTTTATTGTGATCGATTGTTTATAAACCAGACTCATAGCTAAATATGTATATAGTAATAACAAAGGTTAATTCTTTTTATGCGAACCTAAGTTCAGGAAGTTTTATCCTAGTATTCATGGACTTATACAAGATCCCCAAAATATATCATAGTCAAACCCTACGATATCATAACGATTGAATAACCTCTCAAAAATCTCTTTAGAGAATGTTAATATTTGTAGGTGTTAATATGACTACTAATATGTACATGTATAGAGGGGTGTATTCTTATGGTTATATTTCCACATGAGGATTATAAACTATGTTAAGGAATTATATAGAAATTAAGTTATCGAATGTGTGCATTCAACCCTTAAAACATATAACAAATGATAGATTGGCTTATCTTATGTTTCTTGTGTTGAATCTTGTTTTACTTTAACTACACATATAATTAAGTATGTAACATAATTACATAATGGAAATGGATGTATCGGGTCATATGGCTAAGTTTTTAACTAAAAGTATGATTTTATCTAGTTGACAGGTGTTCGGACGATCGAAATTATAATCATATTAAAATAATTTTTTAGGAAATAAAATGAGATGAATGTTATAATATGTTTATGAATTCTCTATTTCTTTACAAATGATTGATTGGCTATTATTTATATATTCAGTATTTATGTGTAGTACATGATTATGAGAGTGTTTGGTTACATCTAACATGTAATGATGCATCATGATGCATGCTTATTATTTATGTTGCCTTGAATGTGGGTAAATAGTTTAAACTTAGGGTATGCCTGGGTGGTATAACCCCGTACTTTCTTGATTGTTAGCATGTATGTGATCATTTGATTCTTGAAATCATAAATTTAGATTATGTGTTTTTATGTAGTTGGGAACCTATTATAATATGGAATATCATAGAGTACTATAGTATAAATATATTTTATACCTGAATGATACATATTATAATTATTATGTCTAGACTTACATCTTTATTTTACTAGTTTAATGTGTGCATGCTGGTTATTGCAGTGAATACCATGCTTTGTAATAGTTGGTAAGACTTTTGTATACATTACATTATTAGTGAGTGTACCATAAGCTAAGATGGATTGTTATGTGTTTTGTGAAAAATGTGACCTACTTTGTTATACCTAGTTACTTAAATAAAATTTTATGTTTTCATGTATTTAAGACTATTGTATATAATTAACTAGAGAAAACTGATAGTTATGTCTTAGAATATTAGACTATGATAATATGGGTTATCATAAGATGTAGTATGTTTAAAACTAATTATGATAGTGAAAATATATAGTTAAATATGTATTTACCCAAGTGGTATAAACTATAATCATTATTTTTAGTATGGAATAGAAAATAGTGTAAAATTCATTCATACATTTGACAAAATAAATATATGCTTTGGTTACTCCTATGTTTAACATGTTATATGATGTGTTTGCTAGTAGGATATAAATTAAATGAATCTTGTGGTTGAATTATATTTGACCAATCTGCATTGTTAATACAGAGTAAGGAGTTGGATGGACTTCATTGACTTACTAATATCATAATGACAAATGAAGACAGTCTAATCAAGTGGTGTGTATGAACTTGATTTATTTAGATCATTATTATTTATTATTAATACAAATTTAGGCCAAATTATGTTTAGTGAGACATTATCATTTCATGAGTATGATTTACATTTTTTTGCAATATCTTGTAATAGAATGGTTTTCTATGATACTCTACATGTTTAGATTAAAAATTATATAACACATAGGTACTTACTTATCTCTCTAGATTTATATAATATTATTATCTACTCATATGTGAAGGGAGGGAAATTTATTGATAGGATTAGTATGAGGGATCATTGGTCTATGGTTGGTGTGGAAAAATATTCAGATGTTGCTCTCCCTCCCCACAACAATACTACTTATTGAGATGCCACTTGAGATTGTCACAGATACTTGAGTTCAAGAACTATGCTCTAAGAAATTTATGTATCTTATATGTACATTATATTTTATTGTACTTCTCATTGAATATTATCATGAAGAGTTGTAATTACTTATTATTATACTTTTCTAGTGGTGGCTGTAGACTTGTATCAGTTGTAGTTGAGTCAATGTAATTACTTTCTATATTTGCATTATGATGTGTACTTATGATGTTAGAGATCAATGAATTATGATATAATATGTATTTAATATTATCACACTTGATTATGCATATGATCTCTAGTTATATTCTTATGGTGTAATCTATTTATGAAATAAATGTTTAACTTAAAAAAATTCATGTTTTTCTAGTTGACCCTAACAGGGTTGCTACAGGGTTGGTGATCACTTGCATGGGACAAAATTACTAAATTTTTACTAGTGGTAAATCCCCTTGATGCGGTCTTACTCTTATATCCTTAACCCATTTGATATTGACAAGTACAAGGGTGGTTATCACACCATGTTCTATGAACCCCTTGTTATTCAAGGTTGCTAATTTCCTTTGAGTCAATGCCCTATTGGGTAGTTAAACACTTTTTGGGTACACTAACATCAACATGGTTTTACTATTTGTAGGATTGAGGTGATACAAGGTGGGATCATCAATGGAGGCAATTAGTTCATATCCCTTTATGGATAAATCCAATAGTTGAGCTTGAAATTGAGGATGAATGAGTGTTAGGATGCATTTGAGTTGTCTCCCTCATGAACTTAATTAAAAAATCAAATCAAGGATGGGCCTTGTTTTAGTTGAATGATATTACTTATTTGATAGGATAAATTAATCTACAATTATTTATAACAATGTTGTTATTTAGTTGGGTTATTCCTAAAATTGACTTGTGTTGGAAGCGTATCTGTGGACATTAATGTGTTTGAAATTTATTTTTAATGTTGCCTTAGGATAATTATTTGCCTCCCATTCTTTGCCTTCTTTTCAAATTTACAATGCAAATTTGTCATCCAATTGAGGTTTGCCTTTGATTTAAAGGCTTTGTGAATGAATATGTGTTAACCTCAATGGTCACAATAATATGCTTCCATAGTAGTGTTAAATTCTTGTTATTTCTAACATACAATGCAAGCTTCTTGCAAATTTTGACATAAATCTACCCAACAAGCAAAAACACATGCAAGAGACACTTAAATCACCCTTATATTATGGCCCCTTGGCCTAATTTGCATGCCTCATATGTTTGTACATATGATTTCATGTATGCATCATGGCTAACATCTAGGGATGTGTGGCCGACTTGTGGCTTACACACCTTCATATTAGCTTATTTTATTTCTTGATGTTATTAGTATGGTCAGTCTATAGAATAACCATGGATAAGTAGAGTATATATAAGAGGTAGTGGTTAGTCTTTTATCATCATATTATGAATTTTATTCTTATTGCATTGTTGTCGAGGTTTCTTCCGAAGTGGCTTGGTCATTATATTCAAGTATTCTACTCTTTCACCAATTATTGTTGTGGATCTACTTATTCTGCTCTTAATTCTACCATATATAATTCTATTGCTTTAAATCATCTAAGTAATTTTCTTACAAGTGGTATTAGAGCTTTAATTTAAATTGTTTTTTGTGATGTAGTTTTTTCTTTGGATCTAGCATCCTGAGTAATAGAACGTCAAAAAACACAACTTGCGATCTAGGAGGAATTGATTTTTTTCATCACCACAGTTTTGTTCATGATTTTTTTTACACAAAAAGAATTTTTTTTTTTAGTTAAAAAAAAAGTAATTTTTTTACCTTGTAAAAATTAGCAGTCATTGGTTTCATCTATACGAGATGATCACAATGGTATATTCTATTGGTACACTTTTTTGGGTCAATTTTTTTTATCCTTATGCACAATAGCAGTAGTTGGATTCATCTTAGTGAGATGCTATCAACATTGTATTCCATTGGTACACTTTTTTAGGGCTAAAACCCTCTTAGGGTTTGTGCATGGATGATCCAAATACTAGTGAATGTAGGAAAGGTCAAGAAACTTTGAAAACCCCTTACAAAGATGACATGGACTTTGGAACTTTTGATCCATCTATTTTAGAGGTAGTTCATCAACTTAAGTCAGATTTATAGGACATGGTAAAAAAGGATAATTTTGATATGGTTCAAGGGGATATTATAAGGTTGAGAGGGGACTTGGATAGCGTGATGGATCAATTACAACAAATATTTGGGAAATTGGCCAACTTGTTAGCTCAACCACTATAAAATAACCCTCTACCACTTCACTTTGGTTCTCCTTCTATAAATAATACCAATACCAATTTTGGCCCTAAGATGATGTTTCCAAAAGTGGGCCACAAGTGAATATTCTTCCCTGATGGTCATGGTGTGAAATAAAGATGACAATTGGAGGATGTGCCCACACTATAAAGAACTCAATAAATACACCATTAAAGATAAGTTTCCTATTCCAATAATTGATAATTTTCTAGATGAATTGCATGGTGCTATTTATTTTACCAAGTTAGACCTTTGCTTTAGATATCATCAGATTTACATCCGTAATGAAGACATATCTAAAATAATTTTTAGAACTCATGAATGCCTTTATGAATTTATGGCCATCTATTTTAATCTCACAAATGTACCATATACATTTTAGAGTTTGATGAATGTTATTTTAGGTCATTTTTGAGAAAGCTTATATTAGTGTTTTTTTATGATATCCTCATCTACAACAAAAATTGGGAAGACCATTTAAAGCTTGTGAAATAGGTGATTTCAATTCTAGAATAACATTAACTTTATGTTAAACCTTCCAAATGTGCTTTTGGTGTCCAAGAGGTGGAGTTCTTGGTCAAGTTAATCCTAATAAAATCCAAGCAATGATGGAGTGGTAGGTTCCCAAGACCCTCAAGAACCTTCAAGGATTTATAGGTCCAACTAGTTACTATCATAGGTTTGTCAAAACTTATGGTAGTATTTCATCCCCACTCACCTCCTTATTGAAGAAAGACTCCTTCTAGTGGATTGATTCAACTACTAAAGCATTTTAATAGGTGGAAATAACTGTGTACAACTCCAATTTTAGCTACTCCTAATTTTTTAAAAACTTTTGTTATGGAGTGTGACGCATCAAGATATGGTATGAGGGATGTACTCATGAAAGAAGGTAGACCATTGTAATTTGAAAGTCATGAGTTGAAAGGAAAAAATATGCTCAAACCAATATGTGAGAAAGAGATGATGACTATTCTACATGCAGTGAAGTAATGGAGACCTTATCTAATGGGTCATCACTTTCAGGTAAAGACTAATCATGATAGTCTCAAATATTTCTTGGAACAATGATTATCATATAAAAAATAGCCAAAATATGTGACAAATGTTAGAATATGATTTTGAGATAATATATAATAAAGAAAAAAAGAATGTGGTGGCAGATGTACTTTTATGGTGGGATGAATCATTTGAGACATTATTATGTGTCATGAGCATGTGGTAAGAAGATTGACTAAAAGAAGAAATATCAGAATGGTAGAATGATAGTGCTACTAGGAATTTGATTCACAATATTTAGAAGTGTTATAATGAATATAAAAAAATGACATGAAAGGGGAACACATTATGGTATAAAGATAGATTATAACCTTTTAAACATTCTCTCCTCAAACATAAAATTCTTCTAGAACTTCATGCCTCTCCACTTTGAGGTCACTTTAAATTTTTGAAAACATATCATAGTATCAAGGAAGATTTATTTTGGGAAAGACTCAAGAGGGATGTTCAAAAGTATGTGGCTAAATGCATGGTATGTCAACAAAATAAAGGTGAAACCATTAAGACTCCAGGTTTTTGGTAGCCTTTATCCATCCCTAGCCAACATTGGGAAGAGGTTTTCATGGATCTCACTATGAGGTTACCATGACCAAAGTGTAAAAATATTATCATGGTAGTTGTGGATTGACTCACCAAGTATTCTCAATTTTGTTCCTTATCACAACTATTTGTTGTCAGTACAATAACTTCTATTTTTTTCAATATAATTTAAAAATTGCATGGTACTCCAAAGATCATTGCAAGTGATTGAGATCTCATATTTACTAGTAATTTTTGGATTGAATTATTTTCATGTTTGGGTACCCATTTAGAGCATAACTTATCCTATCATCCTCAATCTGATGGAGAAATAGAGGTAATAAATAAATGTATCAAAGGATATCTTCATTATTTTGTTTTTAATAAATAGGGAAAATGGGTTCATTGGCTTTTACTTGCTAAATGGTGGTATAACACTTCTTTTCACACTTATTCTAAGATATCTCCATTTGTGGCATTATATGGATATCAACCTCCATCCATCACTTTAACTTTGATAATACATCCTAAGGTTCAAGTTGTTGAAGAAAACATTCACCATCAATGAGAGGTTCTAGTCAATTTATGAGAGAATTTAGAAATGGCATAAATCAAATGAAATAATAAGCAAATCAACACCACAATGAGTGGTATTTCGACATAGATGATTGGATATTTGTGTGTTTTCAACCATATAAACAAATGTATTTGAATCAATAGAAAACTAATAACAAGTTATCACCTAAGTATTATGGCTCTTACTAGATCTTGCAAAAAATTGGTAGTGTGGCTTACAAAATAGAATTACCCCTAGCCACTCACATACATCTAGTATTTCATGTATCTTGCTTTAATAAAGTAATTGGACACAAAGTTTCCACTCAAACTAAATTACTTGAATTGGATGAAAAATATCATGTCATTATGGAACCTAAATAGATCTTTCACATATACACTAAGCAACTACAAACTAGAGCCATTAAGTAGTATTGGATCAAATAAAAGAACCTACATTTTGATGATGCAACATGGGAGGATGAAGCATTCTTCCATTAACATCTTGGTTTGATTCAACATTGAGGATAACATTATTTTGAATGGGAGGGGCATGCTACATCCTTAACCTATAGTGCATATAGGGATATGTGTGGCCAAATTATGACTTACTCACCTTCATATTAGCTTGTTGTAGTTCTCAATGTTCTTAGTATGGTCAACCTATAAAATAACTATGGCTAGTAGAGTATATATATGAGGTAGTCGTTAGTATTTTATCATCATATTGTGAATTCTATTTTTAGTGAATTTTTGCAGAGTTTTCATCTTTGAAGTGGCTCAATTTTTATATTCAAGTATTCTACTCTTTCACTAATTATTGTTGTAGATTTACTTATTTTGTTCTTAATTCTACCATACATAATTTTATTATTTCAAATCATCTAAGTAATCTCCTTACAATGTCATGGCCATGAAACTTGTCTCTTGTTAATCTCACATCTAGTTTGTGATTCCATGAGGGACATCATACATCTCCCCTTTCTTCTTGGGTGCCTTGATGGACATAATGATCCATCTCCTAGGTAGTTACTCAAATTTTACTCATATTTACTATTTATATACATGATTACATTATTCTATCTGTCTTGACAACTTTATGAATGCTATATCTAACATACACCATACATTATCAACTTATGATTAGATTATTTTACATTCTAATGTCATGTATACACATTATATTGGTTTATCGTGCATATATCATATGTTTTCAGTCTAACACACATGATGCATAGATTTTCTTTTGAGGATAATTATTATGGAGTTTCAACAACTCTAGTCAAAAGAGGGGGCATTCACATGTGTTTTTCATAGAGATCAGGCCATCCTAATGCACTCATAATATAGATTTCAACATATAGACACATAATATAGAGCTCAAATTTAGGAAAACATAGTGAAAAATAGTAACATACAAACTAGTCTCAATTTTACACAAAAATAACACAGTTGGTCATAGATTATCCAATATCCTCAATTTATACTTAGTTTCACATAAATTACATAGGTTTGTTCAGATTGGGGGCATCATACACGACATAATCACTCCCATTTTAGTTTTAGATATATAGACACAAATTATTTTAAATTATTTGTAACAACCCTACTGGGTTTTACTAGAATAAAGTATTTAAAAAAAATATTTACATGAGTTCAATCTATAGATTCTATCACATTGAAATCAATAATACAATGATCTTTAACTAAATACATTAATTTTAAGCTAACCATAATTAAGGTCAAGATTTAAACTATTTAGCTAATGATCATAAGATCAAATATCAAGTACAATGATGATATAAAAATGAATATTGTATTTATTTCATAAAAATATATTTACAAATTCAGCCACTACTTATACAATGTTATAGCCAACTATTTTAATGATTAAAAATAACAAAATATTATAGTTTTAACATAATACAAGGTTTAATAATAATGTACAATGATATAATTCTCTAAGGAGCATGCAAGTCTCATCGAACTCAAATCATCCATAAACAATCATGAGTGTAGTCACTAGAGAAGTACCATTGAGGGGAGGGAGAGCATCATCTGAGTGCTTTTACACACCAACCATAAACTATCGAGCCTCCACACAATCTTCCAATAAGGGAATGGCCCTCCCTTCATAGATGGGTAAATAATGATAATGTGAGAATCAAGAGTGACAATTAGAACCAGTGTGCTGTAAGATAACTATTACATGTCTTATATCATAAAGAAACCCATTCTAACATGATATAATTAAAAAAATGTAAACTAAATAAAAAAAATGAAATGATAATATTTAATCATAAACACTACTTTGGCCAAAGCTTTATTATAGTTATTTGATCACAAAGATCAATCAATTTCATACATACCACTCAATCAGATTATACCATCTCTATGTATTAGTGACACTATTTAAGTGCATGCAATCCATCCCACTTGCTTATATAGGGTCATAAATACCAAATCAGTTCTTATATTAAAAAAAATATTAAAACCAACAAATTTCAAAATGATTATTTCTCTACTAGCAACTACACTAAGTGCTAATACAAAAAAGTTTCATAAACATGCATTTAATCCATCAAATACAATTCAATAGTTCCAAACATCTAATTTATTTTTAGCACAATATCACCAGATTTCAAAGTAGTCATACCATTTGGGTAAGATTAGAAATCAAGACAATCGTACCATTTGGGTAAGATTTAAATAGCTAGACAATCATATTAATAATTAATAACTCATTCAACAACCACTTTATTTCCATTTCCTAATTGTATAACTAAATTATTTAAAAACCAATCAATGCTAAATGGAAAGATCTAAGATTATTTAATACTACACATGTATAAGTTTTAAAAACACATTAATTCAACTTCTAGTTTAACATTAAGAAAAAAAATACATTTAAGACATCCTTGATTTTAAACATATAAAGCATTTAATTGTCCATCAATATATGCATATTACCATACTGTATACTCAAATCTATTTTTTTTGAGTATCACACACACATATATAGTTATATGCAAATAAAAACAAACAATATATTAATTTATTCTCCATTACTCAGTCGAAGAGTAACTAGTGTTACTACAATTGAGTTCTATTTAAATAAATCCATCAGATAATGTATATATATTTATATGGTATAATTGAATAAGAACATAATATTATGGTAATGATTTTCAAGTATCACACAATATATATATATATATATATATATATATATATATATATATATATATATATATTTGATCACATTACTAAAAGTAATCATTTTCAAAAATCAAACAAGAATTAAACTTTAGTTAAACGACTGTATTAAAATTCCAAAACAACTCGTGGTCCATCTAACTTCTTCAAATGGAACATGGTCTCAATAACCCAATCACATTATATATACATATTTTTATAAATGAAAAGATATATTTCAAAATCACATAACCATATGCATATATAAAACATATATGAATATCGAATTGTTATTACAATTATATTCCTATAGGTTTGCAAGAATAATTATGTGGTCTCTTAAAACAAGTAGGAACATAATAACATGTTTACACAAAATAAACTCCATAAATATAACCATAATAAATAACCAATCAAGCTAAAAGCTCCTTTTTTGGTTTAATCACAATATTAACATAATAATGTATATTTATATAGGTGCACAGTAACTTGAAATATATATATATATATATATATATATATATATATATATATATATATATATATATATATATATATATATATATATATATATATACATATATACATATATCAATAGGTCAATGAAGTCCTATAGATTAAATATATATATCCACGTATATTTATACAACTATGTATAAGTTTTATAAATGAAACAAAACCATTCTTGTTTTATTCTGCTTAGAAAGGGATTCCTAAAATTGAAGTAAATCATCATAAATTATTAATACTTATCTACATGTTTATAAATTCTTGTTTCTCTATAATATTTTCAACCAGAATAACCCCATACAGAGTTGTTCCCTAAGATTTGGGCTTAATAACTTGACTTGATTTAGCTTAGATACAAGCCAATACATTATATGGATAGAGGAATGACTTAATACTAGTTTTAAAGGATTAAATTTAAACCAAAGAGCTGATTTATATTATAAATCAAACTAATAAAATCCATTCATCCATGAATTTACCCTAGAAAACTTTGGGGCATGGTTTATTACTATCTAATACTCAATTTTTTATGTTTATAAAACCCATACAAATTTCCTCTATTCACTAGTCATTGAAAACTACACAGACTTTCCTAAATTAAAACATTGATAATTATTTTTGGCAAAGAATTCAATAATCATATCCATGTTGAGCTAGGGTTTATAGAGTCATATATTTGACTATGTGGATGGGTTGAGCCCATCCCTAGTGCCAACTATATGAACCCCTAGTTTCCTAACATTTCACAATAAAGAAAATGAAAAACCCTTTTCAATAAAGTTTTACTTGTTTAGTTGATTTAATTCATACATTTATAAATATGAATTTAACCAACAAAACCCCTACTTGGTAATAAAATTATTGGATATATCCAACTGATAATGTTTTTTCCAATCTGCCTCAAACCCTCATCTTCTTATTTTTCTCTCTGTCCATCCCCAATGCCAACTATATGACCCCCTATTTTCCTAACATTTCATAATAAAGAAAATGAAACACCATTTTCAATAAAGTTTTACCAGTTTAGTTGATTTAACTCATATATTTCTAAATACAAATTTAACCAACAAAACCCCTACCTAGTAAAAAATATACGGCTATGTCCAATTGATAATACTTTTGCGAATTTGCCTCGAACCCTCATCTTATTCTTTCTCTCTGCCATCTCTATGTAACCCCTAGACATAACTTATTCTCCTTCTCATCTGCCTACATGCTAATTCCATGCTAACCAAACCTTCTACTATCTCTGCCATAACTCATTGTAAACATAATGAGCTCAGTGAAGAAAAAGTCCATGCTAAAACAAAATAAAGTGTTTACTTTACTAAGTGGCTCGATTAACACAAGTCAATGCCAAAATAAACCATAACTTTGTGAACATTCTGCATTAAAATAATTCTTTCAAGCATTATGCATGTCAACATTGACCACCCAATAACCATTTAAACATTATAATAATAAAAGTAATTTAAACATTATAATATTGACTTAATACAAAGTTATTGTCAAATTACATTTTAACCCACACTTTCTAACTTAGTCCATTTAATAATCAATTAACTCCCCTATCTCTATAGTAATGTATCTTATAAACAAGACACCACTTCTCAAGATAAAAAAATATACTTTATATCACAACAAAGACATCCATGGATTCCAAATACATGTTAAAACAACATTGTCACATGTAATAACCTAAGTAAAACAACATATAAGAGTTTAAATATTACACTTATAAACACACAAATAGATCAACATGAGAATCAACCATTTTTAAATGTAGATAACATAATATCAACCAAAATCATATTAAAATCTATCTGAATCAAATAATGAGAAAAATCATATTATACTATTTTGTGGTGTATGCAAAGTTCACAGTTTTCATTCTATCATCCCCAAATACCTCCATCTATGCCACCATATTTTATGATGCTCTCCCTCTATCATAATATGAGAGATGGATTTATCCTTCATCTACCTCAAAATAATAAAGGTAGTTATTCTAATTCAATATAAAATCTATAATAAACTACTGTAATGAACTATATAATCATGATCATTATGTACATAAAAAACAAGTACAACTAACTCAACAAGTTAATGATCATATAAATAAGTAACATATAACTATCCATACATCAATATATAAAATCCAACTTAACCACAAAATAGTAATTAGCCTATCAATAACTTTACAATACACAAATCAATAGGTTATAAAGTCTAGAGAGGAATCAGGATGTGACATCCTTCCCCCCTAAAGTTGGTCATCATCTCGATGACACTTATTCTAACATAAGTTATAAAATTAAATATTATTCAACAAAAAATTAAATAATATCCAACAAACATATTAAGTAATTTTTTTTGGAAACAATCGATAAAACTCATCATAATCCTCCTAAGTGGCACTATCTTTAGAATATTGGTCCCACTAAACCTTGAACGAAGAACTTCTATAATACACAAATTGAATTTGTGAGTGTCAATTATTCTAAGTAGTTATACTGTGACCACTCCAAGATCTATAACCTATAAATAATTCTGATCCAATACATGAGAACTAGCAACATGCTTTTTAATTTAGGACACATGGAAAATATTATGCAAAAGAGCTAGAGCTAGTTGTAAAGCAAACCTATATGCGACAAGATTGATCACTTCTAGAAGCTCAAAAGGTCCCACATATCTTAGTGAAAGCTTTGCTAATTTATCAAACTTAATCAACATTTTATGAGGTTTAACCCATATATACTTTATCACCAGCATAAAACTACCTTGCTCTTCTTTTTAGATCAACATAACTTTTCTATCTATCATTAACCTCAACAAACCTTTGCTTGATTGTTCTAACTTGGTCTTCCATCTCTATAAGCATTTCAAGTCCAAAGACTACTCTATCTTCTAATCTATCCCAACTAATTGGTAATCTACACTTCCTTCTATATAATGCCTCAAACAGAGCCATTTTTAATGTTGATTGGTATGAGTTATTGTAGGCAAACTCAAATAATGGAATTTACTCCTCCCACTTGTTTTGATGATCCATGTAATACATTTTAAGGAGATATTATAAAACTTGGTTAACCCACTCTATTTATCCATCTATTTGCGGGTGATATGCAGTACTAAAATTCAACTGCATTCCCAAAGATAAATTCAAAATAAACCAAAATATATAAGTAATTCTATGATCTCGATTAGAAATGATTTTTTCTAAAAATCCAAGTAATCGGTACACCTCTTTCATGAATTTATTTGCAAGTATAGGTGTATCATCAGTCAAATTACTTGGTATGAAGTGAGCTACCTTGGTTATTTTTTTAACTATGCAAGCATAAGTGCATCATCAATCAAATTACTTGGTATGAAGTGAGCTACCTTGGTTATTTTTTTAACTACCACCAAGATAATATCATGATAGTTCCATGATAATGACAAACCATGGACAAACCTGCCACTTTCATTCTAGTATATCACGAGGATATAATAATTCTACTAGATACACATGTTTAGCCTTCACACGTTGACATTCTAAACATTGAGATATGAAGTTTGTTACATACTTTTTAATCCCTTTCCATAAATAAAAAAGTCTTAGCTCATTCATGAGCTTATTTACTCTAGGATGTCCTGAATAAGGGGTATTGTGCAATTCTTTTAGTACTATACTCCTCAAATTATCTCTATCAGGTACATAGATCCTACTATTGTACCTTAAAATACCATCACTCTCCAACTCGAATCCCTTAAAATTTGGATTTTGAGAATCCTCTGACAATGATTATTTAAATTGATCATATAATTAATTTCTAAGAGAGAATTTAATTACTTGATCATAGACTGTATTGCTGATAATAGACAAGCATATTATGTACCTTCTATGACTTAGGGCATTTACAACTCTATTTTCCTTGCCCTTAATAAAGTTAATATCAAAATCATAATCATACAAGAATTCTAACCAATGTATCTAATGTGAATTTAGGTTTGGTTGAGTACAGATATTCTTGAGTCCTAAGTTATTAGTCTTGAACTCAAATGGTTTCCACAATAGATAATGCCTCTAAAGTTGTAAGGCATGCACTATTGTAGCAAGTTCTAGATCATGAAGGGCATAATTCAACTCATAAATCTTAATTTTTATGGACTCACGCTATAATTTAACTATGTTGTATAATAAATCCTCCATTTCCATCCCTAGAAGCATCCATGATTACTAAAAATTGACCATTAGGATCGGGAACTCTTAGCACATGTAACGAAGTAAGCCTCCTTTTTAGTTCCTGAAAGGCTTTTTGAACTTATCTAACCAAAGAAAACTATGATTCTTCTACTGAAGAGAGGAAATTAGGTTAGCTATCTTTGAGAAATTTAGAACAAAGTTTTTGTAATAACTTATTAATCCCATAAAACTTCTCACCTCATGCACATTTTTAGGTGTTGGCCATTTCATTATGGCTCTTATCTTTATCGAATCAACTAAAATTACATCTACAAAGATAATGTGTCTCAAATATTACATTTTCCTCTATAAAAATTCAATTTGAATAATTTACCATATAATTTGTGATTCTACAATCATTGCAAAACTAGTTTTAGATGCTAAAGATGTTCTTTCTCATTCTTAGAATATATGAGGATATCATCTAGAAAAAATAATACAAAGTGCTATAGATAATCCATTAACAAACTATTCATGAGATTCATAAATGTTTTTCGAGAATTTATTAACCCAAAAGACAACACTATGAATTTTTAGTGGCCATATTGAGTTTTGAACATGATTTTGAGAATATCTTCATCTCAAATTCTCAGCTAATTATACCGTGCTCAAAGATCAATCTTAGAGAAGACTGTTGCCCCTCACATATGATCAAAGATATGATCATTATGAGGTGATGGATACTTATTCTTTATTTTTACTTGTTCAACATATTATAATCAATACACATGCAAAGAATATTATCTTTCTTCTTGATAAACATGACTGGTGCACTCTATGTTGACACACTTGGTCAAATCAACCATTTCGATAACAACTCATGTAGTTGGGATTTAAAATCAATCAATTATGTAGTTTTCATAATTTAAGGTGAATTATAATATGGTTTAGATCTAGGTATAATTTAAATCAATAAATTAAACTCACATTTAGGTGATAATCTTGGTAATTCCTTTAGAAGCACATCTTGAAAGTTCCTAAGAAAAAGATAATCATCAATGGATGATTTCTTAGATTCTTCCATCTCATTTATTTTAACAAAAAAATTTTGACATCATTTTATCTAAGCCTTTTCTAAGTTTAATTTTAAATTCACCTAATCTTTAACTCTCTTTTCTCACCTTGAAGCTATATCTGATTTCTAAAATCACCTTGACACTCTACCTTCTTTAGATAGCAGTCAACCTTAGCTTTATGCTTTGCAAGCCAGTTAACTCCTAGGATCACATAATATGACCCTAATGGTGTAGTATACATATCCACTGTTATAGTGAATTTAGGTAACCTGATTTTAGCTTCCACTAGACACTTATCAACTTTAACCTTTGATTCATTCCTATATTGTACTGACCATGCATTTATCATAATTCCAGCTTTTGTAGATAAATTATTAAGCATTGTAGGATCAATAAAATATTTATTATCCCTAGTTTTAATCAAAATTTAAATTGGATGATCAAATAAAATAAATGTCAGTTTAATAGAAGCTTAGAACTTAGCTTGATGATTGTCAATAACTACATGAATCCTCTATTAAAAATTTCCCTGTTGTGAAGTAAAACCCTTATTTTTTTCATTTAATTTACCTTGAGTATACTCTCAAGCATAATGATCACCTCCAATGATGAAACATCATCTATGTGGTCCCGTCCTATTTAATTGATGGTTCCCCTTGAAACCTCCCTTGAAACTATTTCTAGGTTTCCTATTTTCTGAGCTACTATTGAACTTAGGATTTTGGTACTTAAGCTATTTATTAAAGTCTCCATTCCTCTTCTAATTCTTATTTTTGAAAGTTTATTTAGGATCTCTATTTTTTTTAATTTATCTCTAGATTTTGGTACTTAAGCTATTTATTAAAGTCTCCATTCCTCTTCTAATTCTTATTTTTGAAAGTTTATTTAGGACCTCTATTTTTTTTAATTTACCTCTAATTTGATCAAGAGATTTTAGCTTTTTCTCTTGCTTACTTACCTTTTTGAAGACCTAATTTATGGTAGATGGCCATGCACATCCAATTCACGACCAATTTGGAGTTTTAATCCCATAATGAACTCCCTGATTTAAAACCTCTCATCTACCTAATATTGAGGGACACACTTTAGGATATTAGTGAATTGATTATAGTATTCATTTACATAAAGGTCTCCTTGCTTAAGGTTCTAAAAATACATCAACTTCTAATAAAAATATAATTGAAGAAGCCACCATGACCTAAAAAATGTCATGAATTGATCCTAAGTGGTAGTGGTAGAGTTGAGTTTCATCTCAAGCTTCCTATTTGCCCACCATGTTGTTGATTCTCCAACAAGCCGATATGCTATCCATACTATCTTAATAATTTTAGAGTAATTTTAAATATTTAAATACTTCTCCATCTCTATTAGTCATGCTTCAACTCCATCTCCCAAAATGGTTCCATCAAACTTGGATGGATTCACCTTTTTCATATCTCATGCCATCTCTGTAGCTATTCGAGCTCTCACATCTTGTGGCACTTACTCATGCCTCTGCTCTTGAAGATTTTCTTACTCAGTAGAATGCTCTTCAAGTTATTCATGAACATTATCCTTAGCATGTATATGTATCTCCTATTCTAAGATCATGATTTGGTCCCTAGTTTTGTGCATAATTGCAAGGATCTGGTCTAACTTTGAAGCTTGCTCAATGGAAAATTGATTTGGATCAACTAGAGGATAGGTGTTTGAAATACCCTAACCTTCACTTATATCACACATTATTCTTTCTTCTTATTGGTTAACATAATAATGCATTTACATTAGTGGACTTATTAAGTCCTAGAGTTTGAGCCTCAGCTCTTATACGATAATGTAGCAATCCCACTATGTTTTACTAGAATAAGGTAATTTTTTTTAAACATTTACACAAATTCAATAAATAGATTCCATCACACTGAAACCAACAATAAAATGATCTTTGACTAAATTTATCAATTTTAATCTAACCATAATTAAGGTTAAGAGATAATATATTTATCTAATGATCATAAGATCAATATCAAGTACAATGCTGATATAAAAATAAAAACTGCATTTATTTCATAAAAGTATATTTACAAATTTAGCCACTATTGATATAGTGTTACAACTAATTGATTAATGATTAAATATAAAAAAATAGTATAGTTTTAGTATAATATAAGGCTTAATAATAATGTATAATGATATAATGCTCCATAGAGCATGTGAGTCTCAACGAACTTAAATCATCCATAAGTAATCATGAGTGAAGTCACTAGAGAAGTACTACTGAGGGGAGGAAGAGCATAATCTGATTGATTTTACACACCAACCAAAAACCATCGATCCCCCACATAATCTCTCAATAATGGAATAACCTTCCCTTCATAGATGGGTAGATAGTGATGGTGTAGGAATCAAGAGTGACAACTAGAACCCATGTTCTTTAAGATAACTATTACATGCAGTACATCATAAAGAAACCCATTCTAACATGATATCATACAAAATATGGAAACTAAATAAAAAAGATTAAATGACAATGGTTAACTATAAACACTACTTTAGTTAAAGTTTTTTTTATAGTTATTTGATCTCAAGGACCAGTCTATTTCATACAAACCACTCAATCAATTACACCATCTCTGTGTATTAGTGACACTATTTAAGTAAGTGTAATCCATCTCACTTACTTATATAGGGTCATTAATACCAAATTTATTCTTGTATTAAAATAATATTAAAACCAACAGTTTCAAAATGAGTATTTCTTTATTAGCAACCAAACTAAGTGATAATACAAGAAAGTTTCACAAATATGCATTTAATCCATCAAATGCAATTCAATAGTTCCACACATCTAATTTATTTGTAGCATAATATAACTAGATTTCAAAGCAATCATTTCATTCAGATAATATTAGAAATCAAACTAATCATTCCATTCGGGTAAGATTTAAATAGATAGATAATCATATCAATAAGTAATAGTTCATTCAATAACCACTTTATTTCCATTTCCTAATTGCATAACTAAACTATTAAAAAACCAGTCAATGCTAAATGGAAATATTTAAGATTCTCCAATATTACACATGTAGAAGTTTCTAAAATATATTAATTCACTTCTAGTTTAGTATTAAAAAAACAAATGCATCTAACACATCTTTGATTTAACATATAAAGCATTTAATTGTCCATCAATATATGCATATTAGCATAAGATATAATCGAATAAAGTTTATTTGAGTATCACACACACACACACATAGTTATATGTATATATGAACACATAATATATTAATTTATTATCCATTACTTAGTCAAAGAGTAACTAGTATTACTATAACTAAGTTCTATTTAAATAAATCCATTAAATAATGCATATATATTTATTTAATATACTCAAATAAGAACATAATATTCTAGTAATGATTCTCAAGTATCACACATATGTATATACTCATTTTTGATCATGAAACTACATTACTAAAGTAATCCTTTTCAAAAATCAAACAAGAATTAAACTTTAGTTAAATAGTTGTTTTAAAATTCTAAAATAACTCACAGTCCATCTAACTTATTCAAATGGCACATGGTCTTGACAACCCAGTCACATTATATATATATATATATATATATATATATATATATATATATATATATGAAAAGATATATTTCAAAATCACATAGTCTTATATAGATGCAACCATATACATATATAAAACATATCCAAATATAGGATTATTATTAAAATTATATTACTATAGGTTTGTAAGAATCATTTGTGGTCTCTTGAAATAAGTGGGAGCATAATAACAGGTTTACACAAAATGAACTTCACATATATAACTACAATAAATAACTAATCGACCTATAATCTCCATTTTTGGTTTAATCAAAATATTAACATAATGATGTATATTTATATAGGTCTATCATAACCTAAACTATATATGTATATATATACATATTGATAGGTCAATGAAGTCCTATAGATTTTATATATATATATATATATATATATATATATATATATCCATGTATATTTATATAACTCTATATAATTTTTATAAATAAAATAAAACCATACTTGTTTTATTCTACTCAAAAAGGAATTCCTAAAATTGAAGTAAATCACAGGGAAATATTAATACCTATCTACAGGTTTATAAATTCATGTTTCTCTATAATCTTTCCAGCTAGACTAACCCCATACATCATCATGCCCTAATATTTGGGCTTAATAACTTGACTCGATTGAACTTAGATCAAGCCAATAAAATATATGGATAGAGGAATTACTTAATACTAGCTTTAAAGGATTAATTTTAAACCAAAGACCTAATTTATATTATATATCAAACTAATAAAATCCATTCATCTATGAATTTACCCTAGAAAACTTTGGCAGGGTTTACTACTATCCAATACTCAAATGTTTATGTTTATAAAACCCATTCAAATTTCTTCTATTCGTTAGTCATTAAAAGCTACATAAACTTTCCTAAATTAAAAGCCAGGTAATTATTTTTGGCAAATAATTCAATAAGCATATCCATGTTGAGCTAGGGTTTCTAGAGTAATATTTGACTATGTGGATGGGCTGAGCCCATCCCTAGTGCAAACTAAATGACCCCTTAGTTTCCTAATAATTCATAGTAAAAAAAAATGAAAAAACCTTTTGAATAAAGTTTTACCAATTTAGTTGATTTAATTCATACATTGCTAAATATGAATTTTAACCAACAAAACCCTTACATGGTAATAAAATGTTCAATTATGTCTAATTGATAATGCATTTTTCAATCTGCCTCACACCCTCATCTTTTTCTTTTTCTCTCTACCATCTCTGTGTACCCCCAAGCATAGATTCCTCTCTCTTTTATTTGCCTGCATGCTAATTCCATGTTAATCAAGCCTTACACTATCTCTGCCATAACTCACTATAAACATAATGAGTTTAATGAAGAAAAAGTCCATGCAAAATCAAAACAAAGTGTTTGCTTTGCTAAGTGGCTCAATTAACACAAGTCAACACCAAAACAAACCCTAACTTTATGAATATTCCATATTAAAATAATAATTCTTTCAATCATTATGCGTGTAAACATTGACCTCCCAATAACCATTTAAATGTTATAACAATAATAGTAATTTAAACATTATAACATTGACTTAATAAAAAATTCTTGTCAAATTACATTATAATCCACACTTTCTAATTTAGTCCATTTAATAATCAATAAAGTCCCCTATCTCTATAGAAATGTATCTTATAAATAAGGCACCACTTCCCAAGACAATAGATTATACTTTGTGTAACAACAAAGACATCCAGGGATTCCAAATACACATTAAAATAACATCATCACATGTAATAAGCTAAGTGATATGACATATAAGAGTTTAAATATTATACTTGTAAACACACAACCAAATCAATCTGAGAACCAACCCTTTTCAAATATAAATAACATAATAACATCCAAAAGAATACTAAAAGATATATAAATCAAAAAATGATAAAAAACATATTATACTATTTTATGGTGTGTGTAGGGTTTTAAGTTTTTATTATATCATTCCCTAATGCATCCATATACACCACCCTCTTTGATGATGCTTTACCTTTGTCATAATTTGAGGGATTAATCTATCCTCCATCCAAATCAAATCAACAAAGGTAGTTAACTTGAATCAATATAAAATCCATAAGATACTACTGTAATGAACTATATAATCATGATCACCATGTACATAACATACAAGTATATCTAACTCAACAAGTTAATGATCATGTAAATAAACAACATATAACGATCCATACAATAGTATATAAAATCTAGCTTAACCAAAAAATAGTGATTAGCCAATAAATAACCTTAAAATCCATAAATCAATAGGTTATAAAGTGTATAGAGGAATTGGGATGTAACATTAGTTAATAATCCATATGCACAAATATTACATTTGGGGGCATGTGCACAACACATTATTCCCATATGTTCAGTTTGACACTAGTACTCTCAGATGGAATGGTATCTCGATGTCATTCTCCATGTTGTTACTCTAAACACCATATATATTGGGTTTTACACTAGATTGATGCCTTATTTCATTTTCAATATTTAGCATTATTGAGTAGCCCTTGAGTTACATTCCTAAGTGCTTGAGTGGACCCTGAGCCATTTTTCATTTTAGGGTTTTTGAGTGGCCCTAAATCCATCATAAAAAGTTTTAGTTACATCACACAACTTCAATTACATTACACATATTTAATTACATTACACAAATTCAATTTTAGATGCATATAATACACATCGATAGGAAATGATGAAGTCATAACTTATTTGATTGCTTGAGCCATCTACATAGGAAGGTTGGACAAGCCATTAGTCCAATCCAAGTTATTCATAAATTATGATCCACTAAGCAGGGGTAGGAAATGATGAATTCAAGGCCAACCTAAGTTATTGAGCCACCCACACATGAGGATTGAGTAAGCCATCAACTCACTCTATTATTCACCATTTGATCACCATCTACATGCACACATAAGATGTCACTAGGTTTTAGCATTGGTTCTTGTACCCAGTGAGGTGTATCCATTATTTTCCTCTCTCTCTCATCTATTTACTCAGTTTTGTATTTAATTTTGATGTTTCTTAAGTAAGGATTGATCCATTCATGTTTCATTTATAAGACACATAATAGAGCACACTTCATAGATTTAGACCTAGATTCATGAGCTTTTCCTCTTAGGTAAGTCTAGGTCCATTTATTTTCCTTTATCCTAGTCATTTTGATTTGCTATATTTTTAAAATAAAGGGGGACAAGAAAATGTAGTCATCTAAAATTTCATTTGAGGCAATGAGTGTTACTTGAGACCACCTTATCGTAGCTTATCCCTAGACTTATATTAGGGCCTCTTTTGATCCTTTTCTATCTTTTATGTAGGTCTAACCCATTCCTAGACATACCAAAATTAGCACTAATCCACCCCTAGGCACCCAAGCCCCTTATTCACTAGCTCCTATCATGTGGATATTAACATGAACCTTTGGATACTATCACACTATGCTAGTGCCTTAGGGACCATGATACTATATTTTTTCTTCTTATTCCCATAACATATATTTTTCCATTCCTCAAAGCATTCCTTGGGTCTAACTAGACCTATTTCACATCTTGAAAAACATCATAACACTATACATAGATCACTTTCAATCACTTATCCACTATATGGAAATCATATGTAAATACTCATAAACAAACTTCGAAATAATTAATCAAATCAAGGTCATTGATCCCTCTTCTAACCTATTTATGCATATACCCATCTATAGAAACCTAGAGCTTAGATTAATCATATTTATAGTCTCATGTCATACTCAAATCACTCAAACCAACACTTATACTAACATTCACTTTCACTTACAACAACACTTAGATTGGGAGAACTACATCGGGCTTGACCCCGTTTCGAGGTATTGGTATGTAGGCAATGATCAAGACTTGGTGTGTTGAGGTCACATGAAACCTACCCTACTAATTCCACTCTTTTCTACATGTTCTCCTTAAATACCTTAACAAACATAAAGGCCTAGGGTTTGGGAATAAAATCAGTCAAAATAGAGAACAAATGATAAACAAGTATCTATGCACATAGACACATACTCCCTAAAACTTGGTAAAGGTACACCCAAAATTTTATTGTGCCTAATTAAAAAAGTATATTAACATTACCTAGAGGACACTATCATAATGAACTATTGTCCAGAGGACCACACTACTATCTAGGAGGGTTTTCAACTCCTATTTTTAATTCACGACACCTAGCATAGTTCTTATACTAGTTTTTAGCCTATCATTCATCTACCTCAACTAATCTATAGCTGAGTATATATCTTATAAATCATTTTATATTTATAGAATAATTATAAAATTTAATTATTGTACAAATCAATGGCTGTAATTATTGCTATATTTATTCATTGATTTGTTAATCCATACTTTAGCAACCTAGGGTTTTACATTCCATAATCCCTTTAAAAGTTAAATTAATAAACACATTTAAAGGTGTGGAGTTCTTAAGTGAAAGGGATAAAATGATTCATAAGTATAGTGAAGGTAGAGAGAAGGAAATATCTAGGAAGAAACATATAATAAAAGGGGGATTAAGTCAAATGAATGCAAAAAAAACCCAAAAAGGACAGGGAGGTCACGTGGTTGGTTCATACAAAGGAGATATGTGCTCTAGTGAGAAATGTTAGATACATATAAGTTTATTAAATATTAACTAAGAGAACAAGATGATTGGATTCAAATGGTGGAGGAAGTGAAATACACAATGCATGCAAAAGACTCAGTCTTGAACCTACTTGAAGTAAAAACCTACATGTTTGTTGATATTCAAGAATAAAGTATTGAATAAAGTTTAGATTTGGAATGATTTGAAGAGTTTATCAAGAGTGAAAGTGATAATTTTATCATAATTAAACTTATAAATTACACTCTAGTGAATTTGGGAGTTATTAAGGATAAGGTTGCATAGGGATCAACAAAACAGTGAGACAAGAATAACTCAATTAGTGAGAATGAGTCTTGAAGGACCAATAAGAGTGATTTGAAAGTTTATTGGTTAGTAACAATAGGAAAATTTTTAACCCTAATATTTTTGTGTAAGGAGGTGTGAATCAAGAAGGGACAAGTATAATAGTAACTAATGGAGCGGTTATGAGAAGATAAAAAGGTATACTAGTGCTTGGATTTAGTGTGAAAGTACCAATCTAACAAACACCATAACAAGACATATTCTATGAGATGTATATGAAGTTTTTAGATAATAGAGGCATAAAATATGCCTCAAAAAATGATCACAAATGTAAAATTTCTTAGAGAGAAAAAGGATTTACAACTATAGAAATAAAATCAAGTTAGTTTGCGATGACACTATAGGATTATGTGCACACTTGGTATAATAAGTTTGATATTAACTAGGAGGTGGTATAATTTGATATATTTAAAGTGGCTTTCCTAAATAAATCTTACATACTTGAGTTTGAGAAAAAAAATATATCTTCACTAAAGGAGATCAAGTAAGATGTGTTTAAGAGTGTGCGTGCATATGATAAACATTTCAAAAAGTTAATATTTAAGATATATTATGATATCCATCGATTTTAGCATTCATAATGGTTTGTGGGAGGATTATTACCACTATCTCAAATGAATTAGGTGAGGAAAACCTTCATAAATTCACATAAGGCATTGGAAGTCATGTTGAGAATGGAAGAAATGGTAAGTTTTGATACACATATCAGTCCACTTTTGAAAGCCCATATTTCTAATGTCTTCTTAGATGTAGAAGATAACTATAAATTTAACATAAGATCCTCAAATAGGGTTGTTGTGTATGGATTGTGAAACTAAAATAAATATCAATAATGATTGGATGTTCTAAAGTCTATAGATAAGAGCATGAGATAAGGTTTTGTACACTACTCTACTGTGCAAAATAAAGGTAACATGCTAGTGCAAGATATATGACTATTTAGACATATAAATTTAGTATGAGCCTTGTTTATACTATTATTTTCACATAAATTTACATATATGGACTCTCATTATTAATGGGAAACTTATTAACACTATTGTCTTTATCTTGTACTCTCTCTTCTATTGGCTTGGTTGTGTGTTATTCTGTTTGATATTTTTCATACTTCTAGGTCTATCACAGGGATTCATATTTCAGTTATCTTAGTTTATACTTTATTATGTAAACTTAGGATTGTTTTGGTAAAATTAGAATGTTCTATTTATTGATAGGGTTTGAGGCTATTAGTAGTGTCCTAGTGTGATTTACACATCCATTTTGAGTTAGATGTCCTTCATGTTACTTATTGTGGCTTTGATTTTGCATGCCAATAGTTCCCTAATTTAAAATTGAGGGCATTTTATATTAAAATTCCATAAGAGAATTTTAGGGACAAACATTCATTGAAATGAAAGCATTCATAAAGAAAAATAAACACTTAACTGATTTATATGCTGTTTGATCATATATTTGAAGTTTTCCAAAGGATTAAATCTGAATGCACATATAAATTATATGCTTGTAGTAAAAGATAACCTAAGAAAATTTTTATTTAGATTTTCATTAAAATGATTTATCACATACACATATTAGTGGGATAAATACATGTGGTTTGAGCCCTCTTTGAAATATTTAAACATAGGAAACACTCAACCTGGAGTGGTTTATGTCAGTCTAACCAAAAGAGATAACCCATTTTTAAAGTCATCTTGTGGTCCAAATAATGATTAGGGTTTTGAAGAAAGGAGAATAAAAATATACATCATCACATATGACTAAATACATGTTTACACACAAGATCCATTTATAGGAAATAACTTATAAACTTATACATCACACAAGGACACTGATAGTAGAGATTGGCTAATATTGGTTAACACATGCATCAAACTTTACCAACAATGTCCTGATAAGGTTTGATCCTTTGTTTTGGACTTGAGCACCTAAAAAAGCACATACAATTTTTTTTTGATATTCATATATATTTTTTAAGTGATAAAACATCTGAATAAGATAAGGATGTTTATCCCATATTGATTTCTTATTCTAAATATTCTAAGGGCAATATCTAGATTATCAATTTCAATTCAAATTTGTATATTATTGCTATATTTTACATAATCTATAGTTTTACACTATTTAGATCACATAGATCTGAAATAAATAAAATATTTTAATGAACCTAATCATTGACTTGAGTAAAAAAACCCTAGGTTTTCTTCCATATTAAGGTTTTATATTTATCCTCTATAAGCGTTTGACCTTTAGATTTGATTTATAATTTCCCCTTTGTAGGTGTCTTTTGACATTAGGGTATCAATTGTTGCATACCCAATCCTTAAAAATCCTAGAGTTTATATGTTTTACCTTATATTAGGGTTAGGATTTGTGGTTGCATTACTTATCCTCTTAGGGTTCATACTTATAACCCTATTATATATCATCCTATAGACTCCTTATTTTCTACACATGTTGTGCCTTATGATTCTACCAATGAATGGACAAATGGTGATGGAGATGATAATGATTGTGTGAATGATGATAATTAGTATGTGAATGATGACTATGATTATGTGAGTGATGATAATGACTATGTGAGAGATGATTATGATTATGATGATGATGGTGATGATGATATTGAGGATTGGTATGCTAGTGGTGTATCCTTATATAATGATAGTTAAGGAAAAATAGGTCAAATCAATGTTATAACTCAAGATACCATCTCTCTTTCTCCTTATATATACCTTTAAATATCCATGAGGTAGAATAATATCATAGTAAAGTTTAATCAACAAGTATAGTTATTGATACTATTAAGTTGATGACTAGGAAAGATCATTGTTGTTTGGATACAATAAAAAAATGGATAGATGATACACATGTTGCTTCTCTCAAAATGTTTATATACCTCATGATTTATGCCTTGCAATGAAGCTTATAATAAAATGACTTGCAATTATTCTTCCATTGATATACAAAATGATAATGTCCCTAATAAATAAAATGACTCTTTAATTGATATGCAATGTGATGATGTTTCTGATTAACATAATGATAAGCATCCTTGTAATGCATTTTTTATTCCATGTTTGAGATAGATGGTTAAATGAAACCTATGAATTAATATATCCAATCTAAAACCATGCCTAATAGGCATATAGTATCCATGATGCATGCAATAGATAAAATCCAAAAAAGAGTTGCCACCTTATCCTTAGAGTCTAGGGAATATAATGTTAAATTTGATAACAATGTTATACTAAGGAGACCTTAAGTGCAAAGGATTCTCAATAATCTATATCTATAAGTATTTATTTTTATTAAATTTCATTTATTTTATGGATATGGAGATCCTCATACCCACCTTGCACAATTTGTATATTCTCTTAGGAACCATTCATGTTATCGGGTGGTGTTACTAAAAAAATTTCATTGAAGTCTAAAAGGCAAAGCCTTAGATTGGTTCTAAAATTTACTTAGTGGGTCTATAACTTTCTTAATAAAACTAGAAAATGCTTTCTTATCTCATTTTAACAAGAGTAGAGGTCCTAGATTAACGTTAGAACACCTACAAAAAATTTAACAAGGTCATGATGAACCAATAAAAGACTACATTTTAAGGTTAAAAAATACATTACATTATTAATATATCAAAAAACTAATTTAGAAAAACAATTCATCTTTAGTAAAGGTCTTGTACTTCCACTTAGGGGAAAATAATTTATCATACCTACAACTATTTAGAGTGACTTTACATTGATGTATTCACTTATGAGAATGATATTATATGTGCACACACTTATTATTATCACTATATAATTTCCTACATGTCAAAAACCTCAAGTCTCCAAAGTGATTCTTAATCTAAAAAGGAAACTATATATACAAGACAGTTCAAAAGGAAACAACTTTCATAAGTCATACCCCTTCTATTTTTGACCAAACCATATGATTTCAAAGACTCAAGGACAAATCAAGTGATATTTTATGAATGATTATTAATAATAATTTAATCACATTACCTTATAATCGATATTTACCTACACATGATTTAACATGAGTGGGGAAAGATTATTTGGTAACTATCATCACATCAATGGTCATAGAGATGAGATTTTTTATGCATTGCAATGAATAATTGAATAAATAGTGGATAAGGGTTTCGTTGAATTCAAAAAATATAACAACACTCCTTTGATTTTAACCTCTTCATCTTATTCTATTTTGTATTCTAAGATGGCCTATGTATCCAAAGTAGTTTCTAAAGGTCATACATTACCATATGAACCCTAAAAGGAAAAAATACCATTCAAGCTCTTATATAAGGTGAACATAGGAAATGAATTTTTTTTTATGACAAGATACAATTCAATACATGCACAATTGATTTTTAAAATAACTAGGACATGATCATAATGAATTTCAACATACAAGTACCCATGAAGGGTCATTAGGACATTTCATATATATATATATATATTTTGGGCCTAAGCTAGTGGAGACATTATTTTTTGTTAACCCTGCCACTACACATTTAGTGAAGTATTTAAAAATAATGGTTAAAGAAAATGGAAGAAACATTGTATAATTTTAAAGAGACTATTCATTTGATTTCCAAGGTGGTTTACTCACATTTCAAAGAGATAGAACATCAAAAGATAGAACTCCTACTAAGGGTACAATTACACATCAAAGGACAAAACTATGGGTGCTAGAGAAAGGTAAACCATATACAAATGAATAAACTAATCAAGTATTGAATAATCCTATTCCACATACAAAATAAGAAAATAAATTTTTTTCAACTACTAGTATGGGTCAAGTATCACATAGCACATTTTCTCAAGTAAATTCCTTGTAGTTATGAAACAAAATTATGAGTGTTCCTATGACTTAAACACCCAACATATATCCATATAATTCATTTAATTATGAGATAGATAAATTAAGTCAATACAAAATAATAAGTGAAGATGTTTTGTTTTATATTCATGGTTGGTTAATCAATTCATCCCATTCAATATTTATGAATGAAATGAAATAATCAGATAGTTATTATTGATACATACATTACGATTCAATGCTATATCATTTAAATGTCAAATCATTATTCACAACACACAAATTGATATCATTTTAAGATGCCAATAAAATATATAAATGATAAAAATAAGAAAGGCACAATCACAAATCTCAATATCCATGTCATTGATACATATGAAAATACATAAATAAGACTATGTCAAATTCAATAAAAATGTATACCATGAAAATATCAAGTCCAATATTTTAAATATAAATATGTCACTCAATTATGGACACACACTACCCCTCAATCATTATACCACTATCAACATCCTGATCCTTGCATCTAGGAACTCTTGAAGAAGAAGGTCCGCTATAATCTATGCGTGACCATGAAGGAGACTTGCTCTACTTATCTCGATCCTCATATATAGTTAATCTCACTTATAGTGTGGCATGATATGCCACTCACTTGGTGTGATCACCCTATAGTTGGACACACTTTAAGAAGGGGAAGGAATTTGATGTGAAGTTAGCTGACCTCTCAAATCAATAACCTCTCTATTAATCTCATCTCATTAACCAATGGTGAAAATTTAGGTATCCATGGCATGTGCCACAGGGTCAAAAAGAAAATAATGAACATTAATAATGTATTCAACTCTCTTTAGTAATTTTCCATGAAAAACATCTTAAGGAAATCATTAGGTCAAAACAAAAATGGACCCCTCAATAATTGTGATCCTTAATTCATCACTTGCATAGTAAACAACATAAAAATGCATTAGAACATAGTTAAAAAGCTATATCAACATTAAAATCTAAAGCATATACATACCTAGACCAACAACAGGTGCATCTAGATGTCTAGTATCTTATGCCTCCTATCTCTACTCACCCATATGTATTGAGTCTACTAAGACTATAAAAAATATAATAAAATTGACTAGGCCAACCATTGGGTGTAATTTGTGGTGCATCTCACATCTTCACCAAGTATAATAATAATTGGGATATCTACTTACCCTAATAATATTAGAACTAGATCCAAAATAATAGGTCAAACTTTATCTCTAGGATAATGACCCACTCCATCAGTGTGCATCCATGTAATAAGTGGTGGGGACAACCCCTACACAATCCTAAACTATCTAGTCACATGCTCATAAATCCCCATAAACTACTCATGCAAATAATGAATAACATGAATCCATTGTAACTATATGATATCCTCTAGCCATATCAAAAAATATTGATAAGGCCTACAGGATAATAAAATTAATGATCAACCTATCTAATATAATCCAACAATCCATGGTGTTATGATAAGAGGCACATGGACTACTAAGTTATATCTTTACAAACATCTGTGGATGTTCCCACTCAGATAAATGATGACCTATAAGACAAGACACATTTATGTACTCATAGACCCACACATGTAATAATGTCATTAATCTAAGAACACCACTATAATCCTCATAATTAAACCAATATTGATCTCTATATAAATGGATTAGCATAGTATGGCCCAAATAATACATAATGTCATGTGTTTTAATGTCATCAATGGTAACATGAATCCAATAGGATATCATCATGCCACCACCATACATAACAATAAAAGAGATAAGTATGACCCATAAGTATTCCACACACATAAAACATATGATAGCACAATCTCTGATAATAGAATCCTAGAATCATTTGGGGTATAAGATGCACCTTAATCATTACCTATCAAAAAACTATGAGTCTAACCTTTTAGTCATGCTCCTTTAGTATCCTATTAAGTAAAATGCATGCCTACAACTAGTAATATAATAATATGCCACACATCCTCTAATGTCACTTTCATTTCCCTTATCAGGAACTAAAATATTCAAATGTCAACATTACAATTCTTAGCTAAAGTAATCATCAAGTACATATGATAGGAAATTTACCATAATATACCAACATACCCAAGCCCCACACTATAAATAAGTTATCATTCAACACCATTAAGAGTCATACCTATGATGATGTTCATATGTCATCCACAATGAAACTCTCAAACAAACATATCCCTTTACATGCACATTAAAATGATAAAATTAAAATCAAATAAAAATAAAAGTATATAAGCATATATCAATGATAAAATCAACATTAACATAATTTTTCATGCTATATACACATAAATTAACATTTAAGCTAAAATTGTGCACTTGTAACCACTCTTTCGACACACTTAGCTCATGCCTCATCCTAGGGCCTTCTGACCATTTTAATTCACTTTTTTCATGATGAATCATTCCTATAAACGACCTAAATTAATTTATAATGTCTTTATTATTTATGAAAATCAGTATAGGCACACACTTAGATTGCCCTTGGTACCCAGAGTAATTATTTATTCCCCTCAGATAATGATACCCTATTTAGATAGTAGCACTCCCTGCTATTATCCAACTATGTCAATAGTGTCCTCCCACCAAATAATGACTAATTAAAAAATTCAAAAGTAATGAAAGGGTTGGACCACAAGTATAGCAAGCCCCATCAAAAGCAATTTCAAAAATACCATTATAAAGCCACATTTTAAATCATTTTGTAAATAAGAGGACTCCACATTGAAAATCAGCAAAATTATAATTGCACATTTAGATAAAATTATTTATTTTTCCCAATTATAACTATATACAACCCTATTAGCCTTGAACTAAAGTCTAAACACATTTCCAAGCTCATAAGTCATGGTTGAAGCACTTAATCATACTAGGATTACACCAACATCTAGAATTTTTTGCACCAGTTTTTCACACACACCACTATATCATGGGATAAATACATAGTGTTTGATATCTCTTTGGAATATTGGTATGTGGGAAACACTCAATATAGGAAGTGTTGATGTCAAACACAACTTCAACTACTAACCCCTTTTTATTTCATGATTACATGCATCTTCCTATTATTAGGAATGGTGAACGAACATTCCAACCCAAGATTTAGAAGTGATAACACCAAAAAATCACATAATGAATCTGTAAAAAAATGATTGTTAAACAAGGCAAGTCAAGTGTTATTCAAAAATAAGATATGATAGTACAAAGGAAATCCCTTGTGTAAGTAGGTAAGGCAAAACATACAACTAGCCTAACTAACTAATGTGGGATAAATCGTCACATAGGAAAAATTCACAAAAGGATAAAATAACTATATAATACATTTGGAAACATGATAAATACTCTAACACCCACCCTTAAGTGAATCTAGGGGCTAACAATAGCCAAAAAATAAATAGTGGCATATCCATAGTATGAGTCCCAACAACTAGGCTTGATAAGGTACTCATGTATAATATGTATCCATGAAATGGATAAGGAAGATGTCCTCATGAAAAACCCCCAAGGATAAATTCTAAAACCCCAAGCATTCCATGTAACTCAAGGAAATAAAGTGATGTAAAAGGCTTTATAATATGTCTACAACTTGATGCTCAGTCAGAATGTACTCCAAGCTAAGAAATCCATCTTGAATATGTTGAAGAATGAATTTAATATGTACCTCAACATGATTGGTCTTATAATATTCAATTAGGTTTCAAGATATGTGAATTTTACTCTAGTTGTCACACCAAATTATAGTGGGTAAATCCTACATGAAGCTAAAATCTATTAATAACTGATGAAGATAAAGAATCTACTGACTCATAATAACTGCTATCCTATACTCATCTTTAGTAGATGAAAGTGAAATAGCCTTCTCCTTCTTACACAACCAAGCAATAGGTGAAGAATAAAGATAAAATATGTAGCTAGAAGTGGAATGCTTATCATCAAGAGAACCTACCCCATATGAATCACTGTATCCAATCAACTAAGTAGAATCTCTGGTGTAGTATAATCTAAAATGAGTATTACCTTGTAGATATCATAAAATCATATTGGTATCATACCAATGACTGTCATGAGGTGCATGTGAAAACCTAGATACAAGCCCAATTAAAAATGAAATGTCAAGGTGAGTATGATTCAAATACATATGACTCCTAACCATTTACTGATATAATGTAGGATCACAAAGTAGAGTAGTACAAGTGGTAGTGAGAGTTAATCTAGACGAAAAAGGAGGACTTGGATTACAATCATCCATGCCAAAATGATAAATAATATCAAAGTTATACTTCTTATGACTCAAATAAATCATTGTATCTAACTAGGAAATTTGTAAACCAAGAAAGAAATGCAAAAGACCAAGATCTGTGATGTTGAATTATGTTAAAAGTGCCTACTAAATAATCTGAATCTAAGATGAGGAGTTTTCCATGAGAAGAATATCATTTACATACAAGACCAATATAAAAATGTCCTTCCTAATATATTGAATATACATTTTGGGATTAGAGTGGTAGTGAACAAATCTAGTGGAGAGAAGAAATTAATCCATATTCTCACACCAAGCCTAAAGGGCCTATTTGAGATTGTAAAGAGACTTATTAGGTCAAAAAACAAGAGAAGAATCATGAACAAACCTAACAGGCTTCTCCATATAGATTTTATGATGCAAGTCTCCATGTAAGAAAGCACTCTTAACACCCATATAATACACTGGCCAACCTTGTGATACAACAAGAGAAAGTAAAAGGTAAATAGAATCCATCCTTGAAATGGGTACAAAATTCTCAAATTAGTTAATACCTCTAACCTGTGATAACACCTTTTCAACAAGACATTACTTATACTTATCAATATATACATCAACTGCATACTTGGTTTAGTAAATTCACTTAGACCTAACTAAATTTATTCCCTTAGGAAGAGTGACCAAATCCCATGTGTGATTCTTCATCAATGAAGAATACTCATCTATCATCACATCATCCCACTCTTATATCCCATGAGCCTATGAAAAATATTTTGGATCCCCAGAGAATGCCTAACAAAAAAGCTTAGTATCTGTAGAATGTGCACAATGATGTCAAGTAGGTGGAAGATCCTGAATTAAAGGTGCTACCTCAAAAACTGTAGTATAAGCCCACCTAGGCATAGTGGTAAAATTAGTGTAAATATGGTCCTCATCCTTTATAACCTCCTTAAGAATCTCCTGAGATGGCTTGTCAAAGAATGAATCCTCAAGAGGAGGTGAATCATCGAAAGAAGAAGAATAAGGCATGGAAGAAGATGAAGAGGCATGATATGTGAAGTGATCATCAAACTATACATGTGTTTAAAAATAAACATCATGAGTATTAGGATCAAAAGATGATAATATCTCATGTCATCATAATACCCTAAAAAAATCAAAGGTTTTCTCCTCTTATCTAATGATTATCTTTTATTATTTGGTATAAATTCCCAAGCAAGGCTTTTAAAGACTCAAAAAAATGGAACATCAGGCTTGGTTCTAGACCAAACCTCTTCTAGAGTCATTTGCTCAAGTGCTCGATGTGGTGTGTATTTATGAATGTAGTTCACATAATTGCCTTTTCCTACTATAAAAGATGTAAATCCCATGAATGCATCATGCAGTAGACATCTCATTCAAAGTTTAGTTTTTCCATTCTACTGAGTGATTTTGCTATGGAGTATGTGCAACATAATGCTGGTGAACAATACCATGAGTTGGCAAAAAATTAGAGAACTCTAGACTAAAGTACTCCCCTCATTATCTGTATAAATCTTCTTGATGCAACTTGAAGACTATTTCTTGATCAAAGCCTTAAATATTTTGAAGTTAACAAAGACATTAGTCTTGTACTTGAGGAAATAAACCCAGGTATGCCTTAAAAAATTATATATAAATGTAAGTGCATACTTAGCTCCATTGAAAGGAGTAGGAAAGACCTTCAAATCACTATGCACAAGATTAAGTGGTGAAGAAACCCTCATGGACATACCCTTAGGAAATGGATATTGGTTTTGTTTCCCTAATACAAAACTAGGGAAAACTCCATCAATACATGAAAATATAGGAGGACCATCTACCATATTATGAGTTATTAACTCCTTCAAATATCTATAGTTTAGGTGTCCAAATCTCTCATGCCAAAGCCTACTCTCAGAATCTGCATGAGAAACTAAACATATCCATAAAGATTGAGTATCAAAACACTAAAAATAATAGAGTCAATAACTATGATCAATAAGAACCTATGCAATAAATGTGTGTGGCTCTAACAAATCTCAAAATTTAGCACCATGTGGTGTGAAAGTCATTATCTTGCCCTAACAAAAATGGTAAATATGATAATCTAAAAGTATATTCAGGGTAATGTATGGAACTTATAATGCATCATTGATATAAACACCATATAATTATATGTCACCCTTATCCTTAAAAAAAATGAAGGAAGAAGCTCTAACCTTAATGTTGGAAGTATAACTCAAACCAATAGATAAAAAGGACTCCTTAGAAGAAGTCATGTGGTGTGAAGCACCATAATCTAGAACCCAACTATCTAAAACAAGTAACTATGATCTCATAACAACAATATGTGCTTTCCAATGAACATGAGATGGAGTATTAGAGATAAAAATCTTGTGTTTCATAATGGCATTCTCTAAGGCTTGCATTCTTTTAAAACACCTAGACTCTTCATGACTAGTTGCCCCATAATAGGATAGGTTAGACTTATTCTTGGATTTGGAAGATGATTTGGGTTTAGATGTTTTAGTGTTGGGCTTAGGTGCATTTTGAGATGGATCAATGTTTTTATTCTTACTCTTAGTTTTTCTATTATTCTTAGAATGTGATAAAACTAATGCTTTTTTAGAGGTGGAAGACTCAAGGTGAGATAATTTGGATTCCTCCCTAGTAAGTCTCTCACAAAACAAATCTAGATATGGCATTTTGAATGTGGGACCTAAGACATCCATACTAGAGAAAAAGATAGAAGCAAATATTTAGAATGGATCACTCAATTTAGATAAAATCAAGTACATACACTCTTCATCCTTCTTAACTCATCCACTCACCTTCAAATATGTCAAAAAATGCTTAAAATTAATGAGGTAGTCTACAATAGAGGCCAAGTCATCCAGATTTAATGAAGTAAGCTCCACTTCAAGATACATGGATTTCAAGCGATCTACTTTCCCAAACAAACCCTTTAGATGAGCCCATATTTGGAATGGAAAATCACACCCATCTAAATGAAACAAATTAATATCACTCACATAACCCCCAATCATACCCATACACTATTCAAACTTACATTGGTGCTGAATTTTTTCAAATTCACATGCAAATTATGGTTGAGTTTCATTCGTTAAGGACCATAATCCTTTGTGATTTTTGATTGTTTTCATTTGAGGTTTCTATGTATGGTAATTATGTGTAGTTAAAGGATCAAAATGGATAATACCATAAGTAAAATCCATGTTAATGAATCACCATAGAGTAGAAAGAATGCATAAAATCGATACCAAGACAACCCCCCAAAACATTATATTAAAGACCCCCCTAGTTTGTCACTTTATAAAAGTGTGAGTTTTTAAAAATTAATGACACCAATGGATAGATAATATAAAACCATGCACTTTTTAAAAAAATAGAATTCAAATCTGAGTTCAAGTTCAAAAGTTATAGGTGTTACATTTCCCATAAAATAAGTCAACACATTAAAAAAGACACTATAAATGGATTTTTGTGACCAAATCAAAAAAGAATATAGGTGTCCAAACACTCATTGTAATTAGAATTGAACCATGAACTTATAAATTCCAACTAATGTGAAAAAATATTCATTTGATTACAATTATTCTTGCGTAAGTAAACTGTACTTCCTCTTAAGGAAAAACATATAGTTTGGAAATAAAATAATGAATTACTAGCTATGTTTGAGAGGATATAAGGAAGACAAATGATGGTTTTTATTGTCTTTTATCTTAGATATAAAATTATTTTAGTATATAAGCCTCCCTCTTCTAACACCTTGCAATCATCTTTCCTACAAGCACCGCTCTATACACCTCTATGTAGCAACAAAGAAGATAATGGCATCCTTTTTGTTTGAATATGAACTTTACAATGCACCAAATACTATGATCTTTATATTTACATAAGATATAAGGAAAAATAAAATAAAAATATTAGCATGGAATTCCTTAATGCCTCTTTTCCTCCACATCCTTACTTGTCAACCAAGATGATACCTATCTTTGCCTCTTTCTTCCAATGTAGGCCTGAAACTTTCTTTGCATATCTAAAACAAAGAATAAAAGAAGTGCCTACCTCAGATAACATGTTGCCACAAGATGCTTCTATTTTTAATGTAGATACTTTTTATATTTCTAAATGCATAAATCCAATGCAACTTTAGATCAAGATGCCTCTCTCACACGCCTAGCTAGTCAAATCAAAGTGATGCCATAATTAAAAAAGTGTAGATCTGAAATAAACAGAGATGGAAGATGCACTCTATATGGTAATATTTTAGTATTTTACAATTCCTCAACTATGGTAGTCTTCATTTATAATATGACTTTTAGATTATGTAAATAAGGAAAGAAAAAATAAAATAAAACACAATGCACCATCAACAATAAGGATTCCAACACCTCTTCCCTCTTTCTCTTCCAATACCAATATATGAGAAGCATATCTAAAACAAAAAAAGGTTCCTCTGATACAATGATTTTAATCAAGAAGAAGCAAAATATTCAAAATAAATAACTTCAAAAAGTCTATAAAAAATGGCATGTCTCTTCCAAACTTGATGCTTTTACAATAGGGATGCCTTTTTCCTAGAGGGAAATCAACACTTCACTTCCTCTTCACCTTTCCTATAAGAATAAAAAACCACACACTTTCTTCAAAGCTTGAATAAAAGTTTCAGATCTGTAAGAGGGAAAAAAAGGTTGAAGATATACGACAAGGCAAGAAGCAATAATGAAAAGGGAAATTTTTGAAGAAAAATATAACAATGTAGATGGATCTAACACCTCAAAGATCTGGTACCATGTTAAGAATGGTGAACAATCATTCCAACCCAACATTCAAAAGTGATAACACCAATAAAATTACATAATAAAGCTAAAAAAAATGATTATTAAACAACACAAGTTAACTGTTATTCAAAAATAAGATATGCTAGTACAAAGGAAAGTAGTTGCATAAATGGGCAAGGCAAAACACACAACTAACCTAACTAACCAATATGGGATAAATCCTCACATAGGAAAAACTCCCCAAAGGACAAAATAACTAGATAATACACTAGTAAACATGAGAAATACATACTCTAAAACCTATGCCATTGAGCTAAGGTTTTGAATGAAGAAAAAGTTACACAATGGTCCCTGCATTAGATCAGAAGATCCTGTATAACCTTAAAAACACATAGTTGAAGGTGAACATAACCCAAATTTTTAGGATCTCTAATACCTATTGGACATTGCTACCCTATTTGGACAGTAACACTCCCCATCATTATCTAATTCCATCACTATTTTCTAGGAGCCTTGCCAACTCCTGCTCTAGGTAGCTAACATAGTCTCCTTATCACTCTTAAATATATAAATAGTCCAAATCTTAGTTTTATGTCTAATTTTTATATTTCTATTTTTTTACTTTCTATATTTAATATATTTATAGATTTAACAAGTTCTAAATTAATTTGTCATTTATTGCATATCTATAGTATTCTAATTTTGCACAATAGTTTATCACATTCAGGTAAATAATCTATTAGTATGATAACATTTGATAAAATATATTATTGAACCCACTTATTATTGAATATTTTCCAAAATCCTAGTTTTCCCTTCGGGGTTTCCTTCTATTTCTAGCACTTTCAATAGGGTCCCAATTTTTTGAATTCTCTAATTTCCATATTCATCATGTTTATAATAACCAAGACTATCTATTATTTCTTAGTTCAATTTTTCTAGTTTATATTTACATGTTCCTTGCATATCACTTGTAAAATATTTTTCATGTATGTTAGCCCATGGATTCATCATGTCAAAGCAAAGATCACATACTATATCATTCAAGCACTTAATAATGAGTGGTTATATGTTGATTATTTTTGCATGATTCAGTTTGAGTTACCACCTATTACCACCATAAATTATAGGTCTCAAATGGTTCCCTTTGTTCCTCCTACGCCTATACCTCACAACTATCCTAGCTCATATCCTACCTCTACTATTCACCCTAAGATTATAGTAGACCCTACGGTATGAGTTGTTGTTACTAGATGAGGTTAAGTGCTTCCTCAACCAAGAAATGAGGAATGCATTCAAATAATTGCTCCTCATCTCCAATATAGTCCAATAGAACCAGTTAATCAATCTAGAGGATATGATATTGTTGATACACTAGCTAAGATTTCTATGCTAGAATTTCTTCAAAAGGATACTATTTTTAAAGATATTATATACCAAGAATTGAATTAGATATTTATGCCTCATGACATAAAGCCTTCTTAATTTACATATGTTGTAAATAATTTGAAATATATTTAGTATGTTATCTATTTTTGAAATAAGGTTTTACCTTCACAATAAACTATTGATTAGAATCTACCTTTACTTATACAAGTTTAAATCAACACTACAATGGTCAAAAGGGTTCTAATTGATAATGGTTTAGGGTTGAATATTTGAAATATTAAATTATTATAGACAATGGGTATTAACATGGATACCATTTAAAATAAATATAAGAATATTAAAGGGTTTGATAACGTGTCAAACCAAGCTTTGAGTTCTACTAAACTAGATATTATAATGGGGCCCAAAACTCTATCTACATAGTTCCAAGTAAAGCCTAATCATTTGCATAACAATATACTATTTGGTATGCCATGGATACATGCCATGGTGGCTATGCCTTCTAATTGTCATAAATCCATCAAATTTCTCCATGACAAATATTTATATGCATGTTGTAGACACCTAAATTCTGTCATATTTAGCATCATATTTAACTTTTCTTAATATCAAAACACTAAACCAACAATCATTCTAAATTTGAATTCTATCTTGAGGTCCACTAACATCATTTCCATCCCTTTTTTAAATAGTTAACTAATAAATATTAATTAATTATTCATGAACATAATTACACAAAACTAATAAAAATCCTAAAATTTCTAAGTCACCAAACATCTTCTAGATTTATCTTAACCAAGTGTGTTAGAGGTACAATCCACTTGGGGGGGTGAATCAGTGGTGAAAAAAATTGAATTCAATTTCCAAACCCTTGAATATACTTAAGCATTCAATACAATAATTCATGGAACATATAGATCATTCATATCAGTGAATAATGAACATAATGCAAGATCACATACACAACACAAGATCTACGTGAGAAACCCTCTTTGGGAATAAAACCCACTCTCAAGCCTACAAACACATAGACTATTGTCCTATTAGATGATTACAAACAAGAGACCAATTAAGTCCTTTTGATTAGGAACCTTGGTCAAGTTCTTCTAACCTAAGGCCTTTAGTGAAATATAAATTCCACAAGGAACACCTTCCCCTAAGATGATCAAGTCCTTATGACCACTTATTTAGTCAAGTCCTTCTAACCTATAACCTTGATCAAGTCCTTCAGACCAAAGGTCTTTAGTGAAACCCTATTTCATAAGGAACAACTACCCCTAAGGAAGATCAAGTCCTTTAGACCTTCCTTGAAATGAACACTTCCACCTTAGAAATGATGTCTTAAACACTTGATGATGGACTCATGATTATTTGACTATATCACAAACTATCTCTCTCTCTCTAACTCATATAGGCCTATCACATAAACATGCCACAATCTCTCTCCTTCACTTAAATAGTCCTCATACACATACTTAGATCTCTTCACACAACTTAAAACTGTAAGAACACTATACTGTCATAGAAAAACATGACCTAAAAATCATACACACAGTCCCTAATCTTCTTTTCTCATCAACCTAATAGCTGGGCACTCTGACTCTCCTCTCCTTTCCTTCACTCTCCAACACTCTCACATACATGACTCTTCTAATCTCACACAAAAAACCCTAGAAACCATCTCTTTTGATTCCATAATTTATAGATCAATCATGAATTAACAAGATTATAATCTTTCATTATTATCCAAAAAAAATGACTTCATGCTTAAGGCATCTCACATGGGTCATACTTAAGCACAATCCACTTTTAAATAGCCTATGTCACTTTTAGGTCCTATGGAGACCCATTTAACTCTTTGACACTTTTTTGAGAAAACTAAGAACACAAGAAAATTTTTACAACTTTTGATCCCATTCCACATGATCTATAGGTCCACCTTAAGTGTCCAAATACATCACCATACCCTTCTACTTAAACACAAAATGTTTACACAATATTCTATGCACACAATCATTATAAGAGGACATACAATTACCTCCTAAGCCTTTGTTCATATAACACATAACTGATCAAAATTTCATAATTCACACATATAATCCTCATGGAGTATATAATACTCCCCAATAGCTAATTCAAAAATATATATCAAAATAATATCAAAACAAACTCAAACAATCTTCTTGGGTCATTTACAGTCCTTGCACAAACACATAGTCAACTTTGGAGATCAATATATTTGTTTGAACTCACTTCCTAATCTTCAAAACAATATTTTTAGATGTAAATTGTAGTCATATAAATATTTTATTTTTATTTCATTATCAAATTATACCTAGATAAAAAGTTATTACCCAAAAACTAGACATTGGTCTTTTCTTTTGCAAATTCAAATATTTAAATGTCAACGATCATAGTTAAAATTCAAACACTATAATCACATATCATGTCCTTAGTGCTATAATAAATATGAACCATTAATACTATTAAATATTTAAAACATAGGATCTGATGCTTAAATGTTAAACCTCAGTCACTTTGAACTCATCTTGTATACTCTTGAAACTTTGACTTAGTGTGCTCTATCAATCTCTATGGATCAGTTAGGTTTTTATCATACAACTCACACTATTGGATCAATCTATACAAAAAATTTATCGCTATCAGATCCTTATCATATAATTTTTTTTAGTATTAAACCCTAAACACTTCTTACCATTTTGCTCAACATGCACCATTAGATCAATCTTGTATGATCGCTCGCGCACCATTGGATCTACATTTGGTCCTAATCTTTAACTCTATTAACCAACAAACAATTTGAATTATTTGAATTTTTGTGAACTATAGATATTCACTATATGATATAAAATGAGCCATTATATCTCCATTTGGCTGTGGTCTTTAACACTTGTAAAATTGACTATGGGACCATTGCTTATCTGCCTAGAAAGCCAACTTTGGATCATTATATCTTTTACCTCGCTCTCTCAAATGACCTAAAATTTGGACCATATAATCTCCTTACATAGGAAAATCCAAACATGTGTTAAATTTATCATCAAAATTTCTCACATGTGAGATATAAAACCATAAAAATGCCTTCTCAAAAACTTCTATCACAAAGCTAACTACGTCAAAAACTACCTGGGAGGCCAACTTTGCGCTTGCATAACTTTTGTTATGCTTCAGTGCATGACCTTAAATTTAAAATAAATAAACTAAGATAAAAAATAAATAAGCCCATATAATCACCTTATCTTGAAACATCCAAATGTGTGATATATAACTTCTTCAATATGTTTACTCAACTCTTCTTACCACATTGCAAATTTGGCTAAGTATGAGAAAATACTGTTAATATCCCTGAGATCCCAACCTTGCAATTGCATATATTTGACTAGACTTAGGCACATGACCTAGGATTTATAAAATATAAAATAAGTGATAATATGATCACAACCATATTACCAACCCCTAACTCATCCACATGTGGTAATGGTGATGTCAGTAAACTACCTACTCAGATTTTCTACATATAGACCCAAACTATCTATATGAAAACTATGGACTAATAGATGAATCCCACTTATGCACATATTATATCAAATCATAGATAAATTCTAGTGACCTATTTTATATGATCTAATCACCATACTTATCCCTAAACATCTCTAATCATGTCAAAACTAAAGATCAACCAAGCCTCCTTTAAACACACTAGGACAAACACATTGCACACTTTATCATTGTTACTAAGTCTATCAAAATAAATTCATCCAATCATAAGGAAACATATATGAAATCAACATGACATCATTTAAAACTCTCCAAAAATCTCCCCTTTGCCATTTATGTCAAGAATCCATCATATAACAATATATAACTCACCTTCTCTCTCTTCAAACACTCCCATAATAGGAACTTTATACCCTTTTAACACAATGATCAAGTGGTCACCAACTGGTCTTGAAGATATAAAATGACCATAAATAGGAAATGACCATCTTATAAAGATGAGACAAATTCTCCCTTACCTTTATCCTTCTTCTACTTTCCTTAATAACTTCTTCTTACTTCATGCTAACACTCTCTTCAACTAAGCAATCTAACCAATGAAGATAGAACACACAAAAACACAAAAACATGACGTAACACATCAAGAAACATCTAATAAGGACTCCCCCTAACAACTCTAATCAATTGCATCACTTTAACATCTTCATATCTCCACACACCATGAATGACAAATACACATGCTCACTAGCCTTCACTAATAAGCCACCACAAGGACCATCAATAGAAATTCATGCTACTCATAAAATTGAAAACATGTAATAAAAAAACTTTATAACTCTCCTTGAAACAAACATACCTTGTTATTTTGAAGAAACTTAGCAAAAGTCACTCTTCTTCAAACTAGGCCTATCTAGCCTCCTTGTAGACCTACCTGGAACTTGCAGAGCCCATAATTTTTAGTAGATACATTTTCAGGTCATAAAAATTCATACCTAAAGAACTCTCATATTCCCCCTCAAGTAAAATAATTTGAAACAATTATCTCATCCTCTAAAATATACTTCTTTCACAAACCAACTACCTAATTAAGCCTCTAACAAGAAAAAAACTTAAATAATTTGAGAATCACAAACCATCAATTCTCTATAAAGATTTGTTTGACCACCCATTTGGACCATTAAACATATTAATAAGCCTCAAATCTCAACTCACAAGGCAAACCACTTTTCTAGCATTGCCCAAAACCTTAGAATCTCAAAATAAATAAATTCAACAAACCTCCTTGTGGTCAACACACACCTCTAAAACTTCTTGCACACTTGGAAACACCCATCAAATACTTTAGACAAAAAATTAAGACATCATACCTTTGGGATCCATGACTTCCTATAACCCATTTTGGGACATGTAGACTCTGAAGCACAAACTGGGAAACCTGAGATCAAACAAAAATATCCAATTACATATAAAAGATATTCAAAGCTTGAAATCACTAGGAACACATCATAAAGAAGTGTATAAACCTTTATGAGCACCAAAATCTACTTGAAATTGCATCAAAATCATTATGCCATCTAGAACCATCCATTCTGATCCTATACTATAGCTACTTCATAAACCTCTGGAGCAAACTCATGAAATTATTTCTCCCTTTATCTAATGACCTTTGAGGTTCAATACAAGTATCTATTCATATTGGAAAAATAATCTTGAGCACACAAACTTGCTTCTCCGCTAAAATGAGTCTCTTAATAAGTATATAGACCTCCTCTACACCACAATGCTCTACCATGGTGTGAAACTACGAGTTGCCCATAACTCATATTCCTTCTCCTCCTTAGTCATCTGATATTTGTAGTTATTCTTATTCTTCTTCTTTGTCTTAGGAGAAATGAATTCCTCATCCACTACACCATTCTATTTTTCTTCTATGATTGGATTGATAATACATGGAGACAACACAGATTCATGACATACCTTTTCATCTGAAGAATCTTCCTTATAGTTTGGAACCTCATAATTAGGCATAGATAATTGATATTATTTGCATGATACATGCTCAAGAATAGTAGGATGTTCACTTGGATCTATACATACCTTAGGATTAGCTCCAACCAACACCTTGGTCTTCTCTTTGAGCTTGGTCTCTTCATTCTCAACATGAGTAGATAATGAGACCTGTTAGTACTCTTCAAATTTTGAAGCATTCTCCACCATAGAAAACAAATTACTTGGACTTGTAGACTCATCATAATTCCTAATTACCACTTTTAGTCTCCATGAGTTTATTTACCTTCTATATTACACTCTAGGAGCCTTATCAAATCTATTCTGACTTAATGGCCTTTGCTTATATAATCTATCAATGTGACCTCTCTATTCAAAATTATATAAAATCATACTCCTTGATGGAAACTTACATTTTCTTACCTTGTTTGGATAATAACTATCAATGTGCTCAATGTCATGACAACCGAAACAAATAACCCATTTTGAAGAAGACTTACCTTGTCTTTCCTTATTTGGACAATGCTTAGCAAAGTGTCCTTCATTAAGATAATTGAAGCACTTAACCTTACTCACTCCTTTTGACTAATGAACCCCATGACAGTCCCATGCAATTCATTTCTAATAGGGCTTCTACATTGTCTAGCTCTATGCCCAAACTGATTATAAGTATAATGGTAACCATTCAAATTTGTATACCTCATGGCATTTAGTTGTCTAATCTGATTTATCTTCATAGGCTAATCCACCTTTATCTTATTGCCACTTTTGTCAATTTGAGAAGAAACTTTGGGATCTTCATTAAAAACCAATCCAGATCTATCACTAGTTGACTTTTGACTCTTTAAGAGATCATCAAGATCATTAGAACTTTCATCAAACTTGAAAAATGATTTCACCTTGCTTGTAGAATTCTCTAACTCAACTTTCAAAGACATAATCTCAGAATCATATTTTTGATGATGGAAAATGTACTGTCATTGAATCAACCCTTTTGACTATCATAAAATTCAATGTGGAATCATATCAGTCTAATCACGGGGTCTTAAAGGTTCAATTATGATCCTAAAGATACGAAGGGTTTTTTATAAGTTTTGGGAAATATTTAATAAGTTATCAAATGTAACATATTCCATTATAGTAATCAAAAATCTATTTTATCAAATCATGAATTAGTTTAGATAAGAATTTGTAATCTATTCTATTTGACAGAGAAAATCTATGAATTAAATAATCTCTTGAAGAATAGAAACCTGATATATATATATGTATATATGTATATATATATATATATATATGTATATGTATATATATGTATATGTATATGTATATATATGTATATGTATATATATGTATATATACATATACATATATGTACATATACATATATGTACGTATATATATATATATATATATATATATATATATATATATATATAGTGGAATCATACCAGTCTAATCACGGGGTCTTAAAGGTTCAATTATGATCCTAAAGATGCGAAGGGTTTTTTATAAGTTTTGGGAAATATTTAATAAGTTATCAAATGTAACATATTCCATTATAGTAATCAAAAATCTATTTTATCAAATCATGAATTAGTTTAGATAAGAATTTGTAATCTATTCTATTTGACAGAGAAAATCTATGAATTAAATAATCTCTTGAAGAATAGAAACCTGATATATATATATGTATATATATATGTATATATATATATATATATATATATATATATATATATATATATATATATATATATATATATATATATTGCTTCTTGTTGTAATATCTTCTAAGTTAACCTCAAAAGATGAACCAAAAATATTAGAAACAAATTAGAGATAAGATAAATAAGTACTCAATTAAGATCAAACAAAGTAAACACAAGAAACACAAGAAACAACAATTAACAAACTAAATAAAAGAAAAGAGAACATATAACAACTAAGCTAAGAAAAGGACAATAAACTATATAAAATAACTAATTTTAAATTAAGAAACAACTTAAAATAAGAAAAAGAACAAGGATTAAAGATCAAATAAACCAATCTAAGACTAAACTTAGACTCAAATTAATCTTACTATCTAAGAAAGAACTAGTAAATAAATAAGAAACAAGTCTAATTCCAAAACAAAAATAAAGTTGAAAATTGAAATCTAAATAAATGTAGAATATAATCTAAGAGTAATAACTAACAAGAACTTGAAACTATAACAAAAATATGAAAAAAGTCTAGTAAAAATATTTATCTATTAAACTATGTAATTGAAGAAAGAGAATAAAACATTAATCTAAGAAAATAATTAAAGAACTAAATCAGAAATAAAATAGGAAATTAAACTAAGAGATAAATAAAAACTAAATCAAGAAAATATGAAAGATAAAACTATATTAAAATTAGAGTCAATATAAAGTATAATAAATCATGCGAGTCTCAAAGGAGAGTCATCTTAGCAAAAAATATAGATTTTATTGAGAAAAGGTAACATCTTTCTTTACAATAACTTGAGTGACAATTTTACAATCAAAATAGATCAATGAAATGTCACAAAATGGTCAAGTGTTTATCATTATTCAGGTTGAGTACTTAGAATTTGCACGTAAGATTAAAAATAGTAATCATCAAAAGATGTTAAGCTTGGAAATATTTAAATAATCTATCATAAATGATAATAAAAATTAGACATACCTATGTTGCTTAAGCAATTACTCAACCATCAAATAAAGTACCATTGGGTGCGTCTGCAAAAGTTGTACTATCTCATAGAAGTTGCATAGAAAGAAGAGAGATGAATGATTGAATTCTCAAAATGTATAAGTCATCAATACCTATTGTTCTTCTATCTTCAAATGAGTCCTTGATCTCTTTTTATACTCTAAACTTAATTAAAAAATAAATTATAACTAATTTTAGTTAGTTATTAGTTTATGTTAACTAATTGAATTTAAAAATTCAATTAATTATAAATAGTTATTTGTTAAAGATAGGTTTAATTAAGATTTAAAAAGTCTTAATTGATTGAGTTTTTAAATATAGACCAGGTACTAATCTTTATAGATGGGGACCCTCATTGATTGATAATTTAATAGAATACATATATCAAATATAAAATAGATAAGTCAAAGATTAATAAAATTTTATTTATATTAAACCATAATGCATGCCAAAAATAACTTAAACATATACATTTATATCAAAATTAAGTCTGTTGTATTTACAAAATATTATCATAAAAACTATCAAAATCTAAAGTTAAAGTATCAAACTAAAAATAAAAGTTCTTCCATGTAAATTTCAACTAAAAACAAAGTCTATCTTGTGGACATCCAATAATCATTTGAGTTTGAAAGAACTTCAATTATAGGCTTATCTTGTACATTAAGATACACATTATATTCCATTTATGTTGCAAGAAACTGTACCAACTTTGTCCCATAGTCATTTGTGCTATCATCAACTTCCAACTTGATCCTTTTTAGCATTCTAACCTCTGTAGGAGTATCATGTTTAGTTTCACTTCAGCTCTTTTCTCTGTAGTTATTTTCTCTGCAATAGAAGGGGGAATGTCCATTGTATTTCTCTTACTAGTATAACAACATATTCTCAAATTCAAATTTTTAGATTCCAAGATAGGCTCATTATGGGAAGATGCTGGACCTAACCTTTTACATTTCATAATAGGTTCTTTGTGAGAAGGTGGAGGTTCATCTAAAGGAATGGCTAGATTTACGTAGTTTTTAGCATGGACTATCTCAATTTTAAACTAGGTGGCCTGATTGGTAGGATTAAGTTCAATAGCTAGTTGAGCTATTTCAAGAGACTAAATTGGAAGGTGATGTGGGTTATTTTCTAAATAGAGGGAAGAACTAATTTATGAAGGGGTTATTGCTCCAAACCTATGACCATAAACAACTCTATTTCCCTTATGGCCTCTATTAACTGGATTAAAGGGTAAATTATTCAAGATATTCTAGGATTCAAGATATGAGGCATCAAAAGATATAGATATCCTAGTGCCTCTATTTAATTTGGGACCAAATATTCTAGCATGGAAACTACATCTAGGAATGTTTCTATTAGGATTAGGTTGATTAATATTACTACCAAAATTATTTCCCCAACCTGTATACACATATTATTTTCAAAATTTTATTGATTACTGACATTTTGTATCTTGAAAGAACTTTTCAAGTCTCAATCTCTCTAAGTGCATGAATTAAGGGGTACATCATAAAAGGGGTGGGTAGACCATCAATGCTTCATAGGATTGTTGTTCTTGTTTACCACTTGCTATCTACACATTAGCACCCTAAAACCATGAACCCTAGGCTTTTTCTTTTCTTTTCTATCCATTCCAGTCATTATCAAGATTTATTCCTTTATTTCTTGCCTTATTTACCTTTTTAATTGTTTAGTATACTAGGTCAACTTGGTCAACCTAGTGTATTCTAGGGTCATCTTTGCTATTTTAACTTGTTTACATCCTGACCAACCTAGCATAAACTTTAAGCATTAGCCTAAGAATGGACTAGGTTGACTTGGTACAACTAACATGTTTGAATAGGAAAGATACTACTATATAAACAAGGTCATTTACCACCATTTCATAAGAGTAAAAAAAGAGTAAATAATTAAGCAATGAAGTGCTAACAAACATTTACTTATTGACCATTATACTTGAAGAATAAAGCTTTAGGATTCAGTACTTTATTTTAGAGCTTTGATTTTATCTTGTGGAGAAGTCCTTTGGATGCTTAGGTAGGTCATGTAGCCTAGAGATGATTTATCTTGGTTATCATTACAAGCCACACTAATCTCTTACGAAGCATCTTGGCCAAGGGAGAGGTTGAGACTTGGCAAGTTTGTCTTCAAAGGTAAGTATTCCTAACTTTATTTATCCTTTGTAAGAGTAGATAGATAATGAAATATGCATTCTTCTCTTCCATGTATTAGGATTCTGTAGACATTGATGTGAGTATATGTATTCTATACATGTTTGATTTAGTTGTTTTTTGTTTTGTACTAACCCCCACTTTATGCCACAAGCTTTGGTGCACACTAGATTGGTTTACTTTTCTTGTTATTAGAATAGTTTATTTTTTAATCTATTCATACATGAACATCAAATAATAGGACTCTTTTAGGGTTGTTGTGTGATTGTTTTAGACTATAGACTTTAGAACACTTTATATCATGATGTGTTTTGACAAATGATACAAATGATCCATAATCAGGTCTAGTGGATGCCCATATTTGTCATTCTTCCACTTAACATGTGTATCCCTAATTGGAAGTGTAGGTGTGTTTTATCTTGTTTGATCTAGGATTAATTCATGTACATCATACAATTTTGATTGTATACATTCTAGTGAACCCAATGTGAGTTAAATCATTATTGGATTTATTCACTTTTATTTCATTTATTTCATTACTTTTTCATCTTTTCTATCATATATTTTGACATACTGATTTGATTTTGTCAACCTAGTTTTATTTTTATTTGTACACAAGAACAAGAAACTAGATCAACCAACTTGACCTAGTACAAGTTTTCAACACTTTTTAGAATACCAATTTAGCCTACTAGGTTGATGTAATCAACCTAGTGTATTTTTAGTCACTTTACAACAGTCTTTGTATAGCTTGATCAATAAAATCATCTTAGTATAGATTCTAATTTATAGACTTTCAAATCATCTTACTAGGTTGACCAACTTGACCTAATATATTTCTAGACTTCCAGTCTAACCAACTAGGTCAACCTGGTCAACTTAATGCATTTTCAACACTTTTTTAATAGATTTCTATATTTGTTTCATCGACCAACTTGACTCAATTTGCAGGTTTTGGATCAAAAAATTCTATCTTTGAACCATCAAGATGAGTTTATATTATTCTATATCTCTCTATATCTATATTTTCCTGTCAAGTTTGTAACCTTCAAAATTGCCTCTACATAGCTAACTAAAACAACTTGGTTGACCTAGTTCTATGTCCTATTTACTATCTAAAACAACTAGGTCAATCTAGTTGACCTAGTAGGTTTTCTAGACTCTATTTTCAATAGTTTTAGCTCAACACTCTCAACCTAGTTCTTTTTGTTGTGCATATAGTGTTTTCACTATAACTTGTTTCAAAGTTGGAATTCACCTTATATGCTAATCAAATCTTTCATTTCAGCCATTTTTATGCTTAGAATAGTTCACATAGTCTAATTAGGAGGTTTTTAATTAACCGCTTAGTTATACTATTTCTATTTTTGTACATACAACTAAATCACTTAAACATCAAAAAACATTTGACTACGCAAGCCAACCTACTTGGATTTCATCACCAAGGGGGAAGTCAATTTAATACTTTGGTCGAGTATAAAGCATGGTTAATGGTATATTTTGGCTAGGCACCCGACACTCTTATCACTATGGTGTGTGAAGTGAGGGGGTATACCCCAATACTAAGGCTATATCATTTCCATTAGAGTCCATTTCATCTTGAACTCACCTCATACCATCCATAGATTGATATTTAGTACCTTCTTTATAGCCAACTTTCTATCATTTAAAATCATTCTTAATAAATCTAACATTCTAGGTTGACCAACTAGCTAACTTTAATTTCCATGTTGTTTGTTTGCTCTTTGCTTATTATGTGCACAAGAACTTGCACTAGCTCATATTGGTGTAATGTTTTTGATTTGAGTGAATAAATTAGATTGACTAAAATCAATCTTACTTTCAACATTTACTTTCTTAGATTAACTACAAAACTATCTCGCTTTATTTTCACAAATTGATTATCAGCGCTTTCTTTTTTTCTTGTTTACTATACTAGGTTGACCTAGCATATTATTTAGCCCCTGTACACTGCACTAGGTTAACCTAGTCAACCTAGTACTATTTTTAGACTTTTCCCCCTTTTTTACCAGTCCTTGTTCTCTATACTAGGTCGATCCCCTAGACCTAGTTCAGTTTCATAGACCCAATTTTTGCATTAGGTCGACCAAGTTAACCTAGTTTAGTTACAGTCACTTTTTGATTTCTTGTTTATCTCATCTTGCCTATCCTCCTTTCATCATGGACTAAATGTTTGGTGATAACATAGAAAATCAATCAATAGATATGATGGAATTCACCAATCCTAATAGGGTTTCCCATAGATAAAGTAGGATTCCTTTTGAGAATGCTAGTAATGTCCATATTGCAACCCATATAATGAATTATGGGAATCCTTATAATACCTATTTTTAGCATAACTCTCTCTTATTAGAAGATCAATCTTAGTTAGAATATACTCATGATTTTTTTTTCTTTATCATGAAATTCCCTTAACATAGAGGGAAAGACCCTTCTACCATCTATAATCTCATCATTATCCATCAAGTTGAAGAACCTCATTCTCTTAATTACACTCTCAACTAGATTTGGGGGTACTAATTTATTTGCTTCTCAACCTCTTCATTCAATCTTGACTCCTTATTATGATATGACATATTCTTATCTAACTTCTTCTACCTTAATGCCTAGTATCTCAACTAATCTGGATGGTTATACATCTAGTGGGCCTCTTATAAGATCCATTATCCTTAATCCATCTACTAGCTCATTATTTACTACCCAAGGTAATCATGCTTCTAGTGCTTCTTCATCTCAACCATTTGCTAGTCCATCTTTTGCTTCACAAGTAAATTTTTTCTCTAGTGCTTCAAATTCTCATAGCTATTCTCAAACTCATGTTAACATTAATAGTGGTACCCAAGCCACTAATAATAACTCAAATACCAATAGTACTTATAATAACACTAATAAAACTCATCAACTATTATTACAAACTCTCAATCAAGTGAATACATTTCAAGCTCATAACACGAATCAAATGATGAGAATGTAAAACCACCTTCTTAATCTTCAAACATAACCACAACCAATGGCTTGGGGCATACATAACCAAAGTGTTCCTATTCCCCCTCTCTGAGATTCTCAAGGTAATCTCATTCCTCAACCTCCATTACTCAATAAATTTATCAAGCATTTACAAAATGAACATCTTACTACTCAAATTTATAACATTGATATCGGAGGTATAACACCTACCATCTCTTATAATGGATCAATTGATCCTACCCTTCATCTTAAAACATTTGGAAATGTTTATATGGATTGGGTCAAATTAAACACCTTTGCTACTACCAAACTCATTGTTAAAACCCTCACAGGCGATGCCTTGGATTGGTATAATTAACATAGATCTCATTCCATTACTAGTTTGGAAGATTTAGTAAATGCTTTAGTACAATAATTCCAAACTAGTGATCTTCCTAAAAACACTTTGGCCCACTTCATCAATTGTAAACAAAACAAAAATGAAAATGCTCAAGCCTTTTTTAAAATATGGAAGACTTTGTCAAATAAATGTGAACATAACATGGCAGATGATAATCTCTTTCATCTCTTTATAAATGCTTTATTTCCAAAATTACAATATCGAGTCCATACCCTTTCTCCACATACCTTAGAGGAGGTCATTAACCAAGCTAAAAGACAAGATTTCCTTATGCATCAATTTGAGCCACCCCAAACTTTCATGAGTCCTCATCAGTTACTTAAAAACCAAAAATAAAATATTACCAATGATGGTGTTATTGATTCATATGATACCATTCACAATGTTCAAGATGTCATTCCTACCCCTTCTTCAGAACCAACTCCTTCTCAAAAATATACTAATACTCATTTATCATCACCAAACATCATTAATGTCTACAAACCTCTTTCCTTAGCTAAATTTATTAAGCATCTACCTAGGCCTCTCCCTTGAGAGATTGACCCTATTCATCCTATGAAAACATGGTATGAACCTAGAAAATTTTGTTGGTTTCATGCTAGTGTGGGTCACTCTCATGAGACCTGTAGACAACTTCATAATTTAGCTATGGAATTTATTCTTGGCCCTAATTTTGATCATGATTCCATCACTTGTAAGCATCAACAAGCTTATGAATTTGCTTTTAAGGATTATAAAACTCATGATAAAACCCAAGCCTTAAATCAAGAAAATGCTCATTTAGCTATCTACAAAGATCCTTTACCTAATCATCAACCTATTCAAGAAAAAAAAGACAAACCCACCTCCTCCACCAATAATGTAAAAATTCTTGTTGAACCCACTTTTGATGAAAATGTGGTTATCATGATTAATATGTGAAGGGTGGTGGCTTTCATTGATTCACAACCTATCTACACCCTGCATCCTTCTAAGACATTTTATGTTATCAAGATTCTTCTCCAAATAATTTAAATGATTAGGGTAAGAAGATATTATAACCTTTGATGATGATACAATTTATGATTCTCCCTTGGATAACACATCTCATTTCATTTCTACTCTTCTTCCATCATCTTCTAATAACAATGATAATCAACCTTCTAATGATAACCAACCTTTTATTAACACTTAGTATACTTCTCAAGATCAATCTAAACCAACTACTTCTTCATCACCAAATGATCTACAACCTTATTCTAAACCTTCTCATTATTATCAACACAAATTTAAATGATCTTTAGTTCCTCCTTCCAAAGACCTCCTTAACCATTATGCACCTATATCTAACAATATTCTCATGGGTTATGATGAGTGGGATCCCATTGTGAAACTCACTAATATCCCTTCTCAAATTCCATTTCTTGAGCTTATGAGGACATCTCCCCATCATCAGAACTATCTTATGCAACCATTATTTGAGATGAATGTCCCTCGTCCTCCTTTAGCAAGAGGAGAGGAAGCCTTATCTAGTTTTGAGGATAATATCTTACAACAATGTGAAGGGATGCCCATCAATGTTGATGAAACTATTGATACTTTTCTTTATTTAAAATTTCCTATTGCATCCATGATTCCCAATGAGATTTTACTTCATGCAGATGATCCTCCCTCATTAGTATCTAAATAGGTGATATCCAAGTCAAATGAGCCTTAATTGATGAAGGTTCTAACACTTGTGTTGTTTCTATTGATTTCATTAAAACCCTTGGATATTCAAAATATAATCTTAAGTCTACATGTATCACCTACCAAGGATATGATAGAAGGAAAATGCCTCCTCTTGGGTGTGTATGGCTTCCCATTACTATCTCACCTAATATCATTCATGTAAAGGTCATGATCTTTAATTGCCCTCTTTCTTATAACATCTTGCTTGGTAGGCCATGGACTCATCATATGCGAGCTATAACTTATTATGCTTATTAATGTATCAAATTACTTTATAATGGAGTAATTTATAGGATTCAAATAAATATTAACCCTTATAATTTTTTAGCAATTCCAAGATCATGGTGTTTTTAAGATTCTTACTCTTGAGCCTTCACCCAGTTTTCCATTATATGAATCACAACTTTTTAACTTTTCTATCAACTCGACCAGAGGTTACAATGGGCATCCCAAGCTCATTGGTAACATTCTTCCTAACATTTTAGACTCTGATGATGATGATACTAATGAGATTAACTGAAAGATAAAAACTTGCGATCTCACACCTCATCTCATCTCACAACTTCTAGCCTCATTGTAACCTCATTCTCACAAACCACCTTGTGATAATAGTTTCATAGTCTTATCCAAGACTAGGCATTATATTCACCATGATTCTTCTGATGATAAATTTATTCCAACTTGTGTTATTGATCTTCATACACCAAATTATGATGATAGATATTCTTTAGATGATCCTTTATTAGGTAGCCTTATCCAAGCCCATGATGCCAAGATTGTGCATTATTATTCTTATTTATGTGAGTCTTTTCATGTATCTTCTCATGTTCTAACATTTATAGTTCCTAATTCTTGCATTTTACCTCTTTGTCATAGAGTAGAGATGGTGCCAACACCTCTAGTTTTTGAGGATCCCCATAGGATTATGCTTATAAATCATGCTATGACTACGCCTTACCATTTTTATAGGTTCCCTGACTCCCTTCATTGGTTCAATCCTGAGGTTATTTCAACCCTCCTTAGACCTTCTATTGATCTTACTCCTCCCATAGTGGAATATATGTTAGAACCAGTCACTACTAATTCTTCCACCATTGATGAGATTACTTTTAATTCTTCCATTAGTGCTCCTATTCAACCTACTTCCATTACTTCTCCCCCACCACCTTATCTTGGTGATGGCTTGATTCCTTTAGCCAAGATGGATCCATTTCTCACCAAATGGGTTGATGTTCCATCTCCTTCTTCATCTATGCCTATTATACCTTCTCATATGAGTGTTTCTCCTAAGAATACTCACAATCATATTTGTTACTTCCATGGGAAGATAATAACTCTTCTACCCATTATCATAAGTTAAAATAATGTATTGATACCTTGAATCCTTCTTCCCTATTAACTGACACTATAATACCTCTTCCAAATATTCTTCCTGAACATATACCTAAGTATGGTGAGAGGTATTGTCTATAACACTAATGTGGCACACATCACATTGACCATTGCCATATCCTTTAGCAACATCTTAAAGATCATATTATAGCTATTAATAGAACTTATAACATTCCTCCCATAGGTTATTATCACAAGAAGGATCCTCCTTCTATTATATCTACACCTCTTATTGTCCATTCTGTTAGGGTGTGGAGCTAAAAGCTTCACCAAGGAGCATACATTATCAGTTTTAGGTCTACATAGACACCGGTGTCGGTCAGGAGTAGTTGCAGAGACGCCGACGTCGGCAGAGGGTTGGCCGACGACGGTCACAGACAAGCAGCAGGAACCGACGTCAGTTACCTGCGTGTCCAAAAAGCTATTTCCATGGACAAAAGTGAGTGTTTGCATGATGAGTTTGAGTTGTAGTCTCAAGCTCGCATCTCTATTATTGGCAATACTATTTTTAGAGCCCTTGTTCAAGTGGCTTAACTGCTTGTTGGAAGTGCATGCTCAAGTATCCTAATTCTATATGTAGAATTAGATCTTCCTAGCTTATTGTAGTAGTTGGAGTTATTGTGAATTATTGTAATTCATTGGTATGTGAAGAACAATATAGAATTGAATCAATCCAGGCTTGTTGGAGTTGATTGTTCTTGAGAGAGAGAGAGCTCTTGAGGAATAGAGATCTAGTGAGAGATCTATACATCTAGGAGAGGTGTGGAAGAAAGAAGTTTCTTCATTTGTATTCCTTTTGTAAAGAGTTTGTTAATACAAGTTTTCTGGGTGTTTTTTTGTATCTCTTGTTCTTGCCATTTATCATTCTAGTTACTTGTCAATCTAATTTAATTCCACATTTATTGCTTTCACAAGTGTAATCTATTGTTGGTTGATCCCAACAAGTGGTATCAGAGCCTTGGTTGTAGGTTCAGAGCTTGATATCCATCAAGTGGTATCAGAGCTCAGGTTCACTAACAGGTGGTTCAGATCTGTGTAGTGTGTATTGATTACAGGTTCTCATAGGGGTTTCTGTAGGGATTTCTGTTTGAGTGGGAGAAGCAATGGCAAATGAAAGTAAACTGAGGATGGAAAAGTTTAATGGCAAAAATTACCAACATTGGAGAATGTAGATAGAGGATTATCTGTATCAAAAAGATCTCTACTTACCATTAGGTGGGGTTGCAAAGAAGCCCAAAGACATGGAGGATGAAGAATGGGAAGTTCTTGATAGAAAGGCTCTGGGGTCTATAAGACTGAGTCTAGCATCCATTGTGATATCTAATTTATCACAGGAAAAGTCTACAGTGGAGTTGATGACTACGTTAGCAAATTTGTATGAAAAACCCTCAGCTTATAATAAGTTATATCTTATGAAGCAGTTATTATTTGCATATGAATGAAGGTGGATCTGTTTCTACTCATCTGAATGATTTCAATGGAATTGTGAATCAATTAAGTTCAGTGAATATAGTGTTTGATGATGAAATAAAAGCTCTTTTGATATTATGTTCTTTGCCTGAAAGCTGGCATGGCTTAGTAATGGTAGTAAGTAATACTGCATCTGCATCAAATATTTTGAAAGTAGAGGATGTTGTTAGTGTTATCTTGAATGAGGAAATATGCAAGAAAAACACAGAAGAGGCATCTGGGAACGCTCTAAGTTTTGAGAGCAGGGGAAGGCAGAAAGAGAAGAGCAAGAAAGGTAGATCAAGATCCAAATCTAAGGGAAAAGGCAGATCTAAATCCAGAAATGGCAGAAGGCCACAATGCTGGAATTGTGGAAAGATGGGGCACATAAGTAGAGATTGTTGGTCAAAACCTAAGGAGGACAATCAGCATGAAGGAAAGGAAGAAGCCAAGATTGCAGGTATTACACAAGATGCTTTAATTTTCTCTCTGCATAATAATATAGAATCTTGGGTATTAGATTCCGGTGCATCTTTTCATGCTACCCCTAATAGGGAATATTTTAGTGACTATATCCATGGAGATTTTGGAATAGTGTATCTAGGGGATGATGAACCCTGTAAAATAATTGGCAAAGGTAAAGTGCAGCTGAAGATGCAGAATAGCAACACATGGGTGTTGAGAGATGTGATGCATGTTCCTAGCTTGAAGAAAAATTTGATTTTTGCAGGAAAGCTAGGGGATGAGGGTTGTACAGTAACTCTCACAGCAGAATCTTGGAAGGTGACCAAGGGTGCACTTGTTATGGCCAGAGATAAGAGAGAAGGTACTCTCTATTTGTGTAATTATGTTACTAACAAATCTCCTTCTGTATTATCTACTTCAGATGTGGATGCTAAATTATGGCACTCAAGGCTTGGCCACATGAGTGAGAAGGGAATGTCAATTCTTAAGTCCAAAGGTATGCTTTCAGATTTAAAAGGCATAGATCTAGAGTTTTGTGAGCACTGTGTATTTGGAAAACAGAAAAGGGTTAGTTTTCTCAAGACTGGGTCTACTAAAAAGAGGCATAAGTTAGAGCTTGTTCACACAGATGTGTGGGGACCAGCTCAGGTTGCTTCCATTGGAGGATCACACTACTATGTATCTTTTATAGACGATGCTACAAGGAAGGTATGGATCTATTATATTAGGAGAAAATCTGATGTATTTGAGACTTTTAAGAATTGGAAAGCTATGGTTGAGAATGAAATAGGTAAAAGATTAAAGTGCCTAAGATCAGACAATGGTGGTGAGTTTTGCAGTCATAAGTTCAGAGATTATTGTTACATGCATGGAATTCGTAGGCAAAGGATGGTTCCAAGGACACCTCAGCAGAATGGAATTGCTGAAAGGATGAACAGGACAATAATGGAGTGTGCAAGATGTATGAGATTGCATGCCGATTTGCACTTATAGTTTTGGGCACAAGCTGTTGACACTGCAGTGTACCTGATTAACAGAGGACCCTCTACAGTGCTGGATGGTGGTATTCCAGAAGAGGCATGGACAGGTAAAAAGGTTGATCTCTCATATCTCAAAGTTTTTGGTTGTGAAGCCTTTATGCACATAGATAAAGAAAATAGAAAGAAGCTTGATGCTAAGTCTATGAGGTGCACATTTATTGGCTATGGCTCAGATGATTTTAGTTACAGATTGTGCAATCTAGAAACTAACAAGGTAATCAGGAGCCGTGATGTTGTTTTTAATGAAAGAGTGATGTATTGTGATCAGCTAAGGAAGCTGAATCAATCTGAGCAGAGCAATGGTGAATTGGATGAGGTGAAAGTCCAAGATGAGCTCGTGAGAAAAAGAAATAATCACTCACAGGAAAACATAGAGACCGACGTCAGCAGGTTAGGAACCAGCGTCGGTAGTACAGAAACCAGCATCGGTTGTACAGAGACTGACGTCGACAGGTTAGGCACCAAGGTCGGTCAAGCAGAACCAATGTCGGCCAGTAACAGGTCTGGAGGTGACCGAGGTTGGTCACTGTCAGAGAATTTGGGTGGACAGCGTGTTGTAAATGAGTCTCAGACACCCATCATGAGGTCATAAAGGGTGAGTAAGCCTCCAATTAGATATTCTCCTTCTTTATTTTATCTATTGCTAACTGATGGTGGAGAACCAGAGAGTTTTGAAGAAGCAATATAGGTGGAGTCCAAGAGTGAGTGGGAGCATGGCATGGTTGAGGAGATGGAGTCCTTAAGAGAGAACCAAACATGGGATTTGGTTGAATTGCCAGCTGGTAAGAGAACACTCAAGAATAGATGGACCTACAGGTTGAAAAAAGGCGAGAATGGATAGATGAGATACAAGGCCAGATTAGTAGTAAAAGGATTTGCACAAAAGCCAGGTATTGACTTTGGTGAAATTTTTTCTCCTGTTGTTAAAATGACTTCTATAAGGGTTGTATTGTCTTTGGTTGCTTTTGAGGATTTGCATCTTGAGCAGCTAGATGTTAAGACAATGTTTCTTCATGGAGATTTGGATGAGGAAATTTATATGGAATAGCCAGAAGGATTTGAGGTCAAGGGTAAGGAGAAGTTTGTGTGCAGATTGAAGAAAAGCTTGTATGGCCTCAAGCAAGCTCCTAGGCAATGGTACTTAAAATTTAATAAGTTTATGACTGAGCATAGCTACAGTAGGTGTCAATCTGACCATTGCATGTATTTCAAGAGATTTGATAATGGTAGATATATTATTCTATTGTTCTATGTAGATGATATGCTGGTTACAGGATCACACATGCAGGATATCTTTGAGCTTAAGGTGAAATTAGCTCAAACATTTGCGATGAAGGATTTGGGAGCAGAAAAGAAAATCCTTGGCATGAGTATTAAGAGAGACAGAAAAAATCACAGGTTGTTATTGTCTCAAGAAGATTATGTGGACAAGGTGTTGAAACGGTTTAATATGCAAGATGCTAAACTGGTAAGCACACCTTTGGCTGGACATTTTAAGTTAAGTAAAGAAAAATGTCCTAATTCATATGATGAGGTAGAGTACATGAGTAAGGTTCCATATTCTTCCGTAGTAGGGAGTTTGATGTATGCAATGGTGTGTACTAGACCAGATATTGCCCAAGCAGTGGGAGTGGTAAGTAAGTATATGGCCAATCAAGGTAAGGAACATTGGAAAGTAGTTCAGTGGATCCTTAGATATCTGAGAGGAACCAGCAGTAGGCACTTATGCTATGGAGGTTTAGATACTTCTCTACATGGTTATGTAGATTCAGATATGGCAGGTGATTTGGATGGCAAGAGAAGCACTACAGGTTATGTTTTCACTATAGGTGGAATGGTGGTTAGCTGGATATCTAAGTTGCAGAAGGTTGTTGCCTTGTCAACTACAGAAGCAGAGTATATTGCAGCCACAGAGGCTAGCAAAGAGATGATATGGATGACATGGTTCATGGATGAGCTTGGTAGGGAGCATGAGAGTTGTAAATTGTATAGTGATAGTCAGAGTGCAATCCATTTGGCTAAGAATTCAACCTTTCATTCAAGAACAAAGCACATACAGCTAAGGTACCATTTCATACGACAGGTATTGGAAGATGGTGAGTTAAAGCTGGAGAAGATCCATACAGATAGGAATCCTACTGATATGTTAACCAAGCCAGTTACAAAGGAGAAGTTGAATCTTCATTTAACTTCTGTTGGTCTTCATGATTGAATTAAAGATGGAGGAGCTAGAAGATGTTGCTGTACAGGTACTGGTGCAACTGTTTATCTCCAAGTGGGAGATTGTTAGGGTGTGGAGCTAAAAGCTTCACCAAGGAGCATACATTATCAGTTTCAGGTCTACACAAACACCAACGTCGGTTAGGAGCGATCGACGTCGGTCAGGAGTAGTTGCAGAGATGTCGACATCGATAGAGGGTCGGTCGACGACGGTCACAGACAAGCAGCAGGAACCGACATCGGTTACCTGCGTGTCCAGAAAGCTATTTTCGTGGACAGAAGTGAGTGTTTGCATGATGAGTTTGAGTTGTAGTCTCAAGCTCACGTCTCTATTATTGGCAATACCATTTTTAGAGCCCTTGTTCAAGTGGCTTAACTACTTGTTGGAAGTGCATGCTCAAGTCTCCTAATTCTATATGTAGAATTAGATCTTCCTAGCTTATTGTAGTAGTTGGAGTTATTGTGAATTATTGTAATTCATTGGTATGTGAAGAACAGTACATAATTGAATCAATCCAGACTTGTTGGAGTTGATTGTTCTTGAGAGAGAGAGCTCTTGAGGAATAATGATCTAGTGAGAGATCTATACATCTAGGAGAGGTGTGGAAGAAAGAAGTTTCTTCATTTGTATTCCTTTTGTAAAGAGTTTGTTAATACAAGTTTTCTGGGTGTTTTCTTGTATCTCTTGTTCTTGCCATTTATCATTCTAGTTACTTGTCAATTTGATTTAATTCTGCGTTTATTGCTTTCACAAGTGTAATCTATTATTGGTTGATCCCCAACACATTCACCACCTTCTGTGCCTCCACTTGTGGTTCCCTCTCCACCTGTGGACACTCCTTCACCCATGGATTCTTCTCCATCAATGATTCTTGCATATCCCATATATACCATTACCACACATTCTCTTGACCATCCTTCACCCAATTCCCATCCTCAACATGATCCAATGAGTATTCCTACTTTTTAAGTTGAGGACATTAGAAAAGAAGTATTTTCCCAATATTCAACAAAGATTGATGAGACATTAGCAATAGTTCATATCCAACTTCATAAAGATTTATCTGATGTCTTGGATAATGTGTGTGGATAGATTTGTTAGTATTTATAAGCACATGCATGATGCTTTCTCATTTACATTTGGACTAGACATGTTCTTCAATATTATTTTTATCTATTTTTGATTATATCATTTGACACTATGTCAAATTATTTCCTATCTTATATCATGTTTCTCCTTCTTATTTTACTATAATTAGCTTCTATTTTTATTTTACATTTCATATATACTTGTATTTTCCTTATCAATTCTTTATTTTACTTTATATTTTTTCTCAAAACTATTCCCTAATATCTTTATGATTGTTTATTTTCTTATCTTTATTTTTCATAGATAGTTGTTATGGTGACTTGGTTATATCTACCTTATTCCCTTTGGTTATTATATCCTTTTACCATGTGATCAATTAAACAACAATCTTTCTCTTTACTATTTCATTTCATCGGTCCTCCTTTGGATCTCTTTTGTCCTTCTTCCTTTTTTTCAAACTAAGCATATACACTGTTGAGACTTTAGATCTCATACTTGTTCATTGTAAAGCCTAAGTGTCCTAGTCAGTATTTTGTCTTGGGTTACTTAGCTTGCTTTAGCCTAGCCTACATCTCATTCATGTGTATCACTATCTCTCTCATGATTGGTCATTCTAAATCCATATGGAGGAGAAATCTTAAAAATAATTTAAAATAAATTTAAAATCCAAATCATTTAAACAAAAAACAATGACATAAAAAAGATAAAAATATTCTCAAAAGTCAAATCACACTAAAATACATGATTCAAAGCACATCTCCTTATTTTAATTGAAGCTAAAACTCCATAGTTGTCCTCATGGTAGAGCCAAGGTCCTTTAGGGTGTGATAGGCTAGTAGATTAGAAGAGAAGAATACAAAAAATCTCTTAGTGCTACCTACTTTCTCACGTAAGCACCCAATCTTTGCATTAGATCATCGATTCTGTAAGGGGTCCTAAAAAATAAGGAACATGTCATGGGGAGGTAGGTCCATTTTAATTTTATTTGTACCAATCTACCTTCATGATTTGATCTTAGTAGCACACTTATTGGCCTACAAAGCTTTGTGTCTATAGGGAATAGGTTTCCTTTGTACATAGAGGACCACTAGTCAGTGTCTTCTCATGTCCTTAGTATACCTCTTGCCTCCTAAGGTCTTCTCATAATATTCATAAGTCTTTTATTTTTACATTCCCTTTCCTCATATTTCCTTTTTGGAAATATTATTTATCTTTCTAATCACTCCCCATGGGATTTCATTTGTGAGTTGCTTTAAAAGACCATGAATAGGACCTAACATCCCTCATAAATTACCACTTTTTCCATCCTATTACCCACATCCTTAATTTATTAGTCCTAATACTTTTACTTACCAATGATTTTTGGTACCCCTTGGGTTTTCTTTTGTGAGTTGCAGTGTAAGACCATGGATAGGATCCAACCCTCCTCACAAAACAACAAAACAATTTTTTTTCAATAAACAAGTCACCATCTAAATTACATGTGTCAAGTAAGAGATAAGATTCAATTAATTATGAGGTTACACATCATTTGACATACTTTCCATCTTAATATTTAGTATGCCTTATGCTTAATTCATTCTTATTTTGCCTTTTATTTTCTTATTTTTTGAGTGTATGTAAGATTACAACCATTTCTTGAATTTCTCATACTTCCTAGCTTGAATTAGTATGATCAATTTAAGACCAAATTTTTGAATTTTTTTTTCTCTTTTATACTTCCCATCATGAAATAGTATAATTGATTGACTTAATTTTGATTTGTTTTTATTACCATTCATGTCATTTTCATCCCTTCCATTTTATTACTTTGTTTGTCATACTTCCCAATGTGATATTTAGTATGATTTTACTTGTTTTAATTTGGTGCCAAAATCTTTAAAATTGGTTTAAAAATAAACCCCCCTTTTACCATCTTATTTTCCATTTTCTTGATTCTTTATACTTAGTCATTTTTCATGTTATTACACATTTCCTATCTTAAATTAGTGTTTAGTACATTTTTGATTGATTACATTTTTCCAAGTCTTTTTGCCTATTTCATTTTAACCATGCATGTGTTATCCTTATGGCTCGAAAAGAAACCACATCACATATATTTCCTAAAGCATATAAAATAAAGCTAAATAAATGTGCTATAAATAAATATATCCAAAGCATCCACAACCTCAACCATAATGAACAAATATAACCATCATAAATACAACATATGCAACCAATACCAATATGACAAAATGATACATTACATATATATCTCAAGAGTTTGATACAACATATACAAAGCCTCAGCACTAGGGCCAAGCCCCACCATGTCAATCTCATGGCCTAGCCATGTTGCCTACTAAGGCCTCAGTCTAACTCTTCCAAATGGTACGTTGTAATGAGGTAGTCCAAAATCTCAATCCCTCTACCTATCCCTATAGACATGCTATCTACACCTATGCCTATACCAACTCAGTCTAGGTCACTACATATGCCTGTATCAATTGGGTTTGCATCATCATATATGCCTACATCATCTGTGTCACTATATCTCAATGAGTAGTAGATTCATTGGCTAGGGCCTACCATGCCTACCTCTTCCCTACACCCATCTTTGTTGGTGGTTGTGCCCTCTCTCTACATCTATATCTACCTCATGGCCTCTCCTACTTGTTTGAACCAACTTGCCTGAGCTGGGGTAAATGGTACACTTAGATCCTCTAATGTAATGGGTTCATATGGTTGTAGAGTCTCATCTAGGATGTCATGGAGTGCTTCCCTAACCAAGGAGTCCTATCTCTCCTCCTCATCCTTAAGCATGCCTATAACATTACACTAGATAGATATTAGATCACTATCATATATAATAATATCTATCTATCTACCAAATAACAACTTAAGAAATAAATTAATCATACTTTTTATTACCTATCTGTCTCAAGTCCTATGGTCTCGCTATCTATGAGATTGCCTAGCATAGTCTCCCCATATACATGACCTCCTAATGCTTCCTCTATAGGTTTCCTCCTTAGTTTAGACCTAGCTATCATGGCTCACATCTATCTCAACCTCTATTTGAGTTGTCTCTCTATCCTCTCCTTTTGCTCTTCTACTAAATATCCAAGGATGATGATGGTCTCCACTCTCTCCTCCTACCTTCATCACTACCATGTCCTTGGTGGCCTAGCTCATATCTCTATGGAGTTAATGGTGGTACATATGGTATCTTTAACCCTACCTCTACCTTCTCTTATTATGCCCCTTGTCTTACCCAACCAATCCATGGTCACTCCTAATGTGGCCTTAATGTCAGTCTCATTATTAGTGTTCTGAATCCCCTTTTTCCTTGTGGCTCTCTCACATGTTGATTCCACTATTCAAGCATGAGTATCAGTATCACTAGATAGGGTATACCCATCTACCTTGGCACTTGTGCCACTAGATGTGGCTCTTTATACCATGTATAGTGCCCTATCACCTATCTCTTCTCTAATGTTGGTCCAAATGTGTGCTAACTCTCCCAGGTAGTCACTAGCTACTCATATGGTCACCACACTATGCCATTGTATCTTAATATCTATAACATTGGTACATAGGGCATGGCTTATGCTTCCTAGTCCTCCTTCCATCTCCTCACCTGAGGTAACCTATTATCGATCGCATAGGGTAACCTAATCAGTTGATACATAAGAAATTTTTCATATATCCATGTTATCAATTGTATGATCGATCCCATGGCCTTATGTCCTCTGACTCACATCTCAAATAGATCATGAACAAGTTGGACCTAGATTATAGAGCCCAAAATGTATACCCCTCCCTCTTCTAACATCATACTTCTCAAAACTATCACCTACAGTGGTACCTTGACATCTGACTTATGACAGAGCACTCACTGTGTCACAAGGCCTATCACCACCTTCTAGAGATTCAAAATATATGATATATACACATCATGAATAATCACTCTCCACCTTGATAATATTGTCTCTAAGCTTATATCCCACATGCCTAAGGCTACCCTATCCTCTATGTGGTTTGGTATTCCTATAGTCACTGGTGCTCTTATTATGGCCAGTCTAAGGATGGCATGGACATATTCTAGTATGATATCCACCTCTATCACATCCCCATCCACCTTCCATCTAAAGGTGTTGGTCAACCACTCTCAACAATTAAGGAACATAACCAACACATCTACAGTCAAGGGGATTATGCACATATCCACAATACCTCCTAGACCCATTGATACCATTCTAGCTTTATCTTCATCTATAAACCTCTCTAACAAATATGGTAACCATGACACATCTAATAACTTCTAGAACCATGACCATCTCTACAATCAAGAAATAACAAAGGATGTATTAGTTCTTCCGTATCATGTATAATCACAATACATTCTTTATACATTCTATCTTTAATAAAAAACAAGCATACTCTATTCATTTTTAATCTATTTTGGTCCCTCTTGCCCTTCTTTGGTCATTTTAGGCCATTCTATCCCTCTTTCAGCTTTTTACATCCTTTTTTATTTTTATTTTGGCTCCTTGGTCAACCTTGTTTGACCAAAATTTCCCTATTTTTGTCTTACTTTGTCCTAAAATTCTTATTTTTCCTCTTATTTTCTTCTTCCCAGTGTTCATGTTTTATTTTGGCCCATAAAAACTAATTGAACACCTTTTCACTTAGTTTCAACTACCATAATACACTAGGTCAACCTACACTTACTAGGTCAACCATATGGATTTTCACCTTGATTCAACCTACTAGGTCAACCAATTAGGTTCAGTGTGCCAACCTAGTGTATTTTGTTCAAAATTTGTCTTTTTCTTGATTTTTCCTTGTTTCCTTCCAACCCATTTCCCATTTTACTATTTACTACCCTTAGAACCTAATTTTGTTCATTTTTATATGTATAAAACTTAAAATTAAAATTTACTCAAAATTCACTTAAATCAATGTAAATTTCAAAAACTGGTTTGAGATTCTTGGTTGCATATTTGTAGTACACTTGCTTTCACTCTTGGGGTTCTCTCTTTCCTAGCATGTCATTCCCTCACCATCCTAGCTTGTTTTCTCTCCAGAGCTCTTTTTATCCTTTCTTAAAAATAAAAATAACTAAATGATTTCTCTTTTTCCTATTTAAAACCACATTTTAAAAAATTAAAATTCTCAATTATTTTCCTCAGATTCCTTGTTTTGCTCATATCTTTATTTTTGCTCATCCATTTTATAAACCATAAAATACATTAGAATCATAATGATGTAGAGATTATTTTCCACTATCATATGTATATCTTCCATTTTTTTTGATTTTTGGCTATTTTTTGCACTAAATTCTACAAGTTCACTTAGTGTGCTTTACATTGGACTCCTTCACTTCCTTACAATCTTCTTCTTTATCTACAACACTAAGGTAATTTAAAGGTATGTGTTCTTCAATAAAATTCTTTCATTTATCTTATTTGTTACTTACTACACCATACATAACATCAACATTGTGTGTTATCATGTTTTATCTCTGAAGCACCATCCCATGTTGCACTAACATGACACGCGATGAACTTCAGTTGGGGTATACATATACACATAATATTTTAAAACTTTTATTGATTATTGATACTTTGTATCTTACAAGAATTTGTTGATTCTTAATCTTTTTAAGTGCATGCCTTAAGAGGTACACTAGGAAAGGGTTGGGCAAAGCATTGATTCTTTATAAGATTATTGTTCCTTTTTTCTACTTTCTATCTACACATTATCTCCCTAAAACTATAAACCCTAGGCTTGTTCTTATCTTTCTTATCCATTCCAGTCAATATCATAATTTATTCCTTCATTTCTTGACTTATTTACCTTTTCACCTATTCAGTACACTAGGTCAATGTAGTTGACCTAGTGTATTTTGGGGTCATCTTTACTATTTTGACTTATTTTTATCCCAACTGACCTATCATAGACTTTAGGCATTAGCTTGAGAATGTAATAGGTCGACCCAGTTGACCTAGTATAGCCAACATGTTTGAATAATTTTTAGGCAAGGTACTACTATATATACAAGTTCATTTACCACCATTTCATAAGAGTCAAAAGAGAGAAAATAATTAAGTGAAGAAGTGATAATAAACATCTACTTATAGACCATTCTACTTGAGGAATAAAGATTTAGAGTTCAGTACTTTATTTTGGAGCTCTGATCTTGTCTTGTTGAGAAGTCCTTTGGATGCTTAGGTAGGTCATGTAACCTAGAGCTGATTTATCTTGGTTATCCTTACAAGACACAATAATCTCTTATGAATCACCTTGGCCAAGGGAGAGTTTCACACTCGATAGGTTCATCTTCAAAGGTAAGTATTCCTAACTGTATTTATTGTTTGTAAGAGTAGATAGATAATGTAATATGTATTCTTCTCTTCCATGTTTTAGGATTTCATATACATTGATGTGAGTATATGTCTCCTATACATATTTAGTTTAGTTGTCTATTTATTTTATTCTAACCCACACTTTGTCCCATAATCTTTGGTGTTTACCAGATTAGCTTACTTTTTTTGTTTATTACATAAGTGAACATCAAATCATAGGACTCTTTTAAGGTTGTTGTGTGATTGTGTTAGACTGTAGGCTTTGAAACCCTTCCTATCATGATGTGTTTTAAAAAATGATACAAGTGATCCCCTAATCAGGTCTAGTGGATCCCCATTTTGGTCATGTTCCTGCTTAACAAGAGTATCCCAAATTAGAAGTGTAAATGTGCTCTATCTTATTCGATCCAGGATTAATTCACGCACATCATTCAATTCCTATTTCATACATTTTTTTGCCTCTATTGAATTTGGGACCGAATCTTCTAACACAAAAACCACCTCTAAAAAAGTTTTTATTAGGATTAGGTTGGTTAACATTACTGCCAAAATTATTTCCCCAACCCTTGTCATCATCACTCCTATGAAATGAAATGTATGAACATCCTAGTGCCTTTGTTGAATTTGGGACCAAATCTTCTAGCATAAAAACCACCTCTAAGAAAGTTTCTATTAGGATTAGGATGATTAATATTATTACTAAAATTATTTACCCAACCCCTATCATCACTGCTCCTAGTTGACTCAGGTTGGTCCCATCCAAATATTTTGAAACAATCTAAAATATATCAAAATTTATAACTAAAAATCAATAAATACTTATCCAAAAGAAAACATAGCTAATCTCTATACACAATCACCTTTTAACAAAATTAAATTTAATTATAGCACAAATTGAAATATCTTATCTGCATCCAATTAACATTGAATCCATCAAATAATAATATCATAATTTTATTTAAAACATTATGATATGTCTTCAATGAAATTTAAACCACTATCAAGTTAACTCAAGAACTAAACCAATGTAAAATTTAAGACATAAGATTTATAACATTATATTTCCAAAATGAAATCACCAAATGATGTCTAAAACCAACATTATTGTCCCAAAATATAATATTCATATAAATTTTAAATGAGAAGTGACTGGGTTCATTAGGGAATCATGATTTCAATGTCCAATTTCAAGATAAAGCTAAAAACTTCAATATTGATATATAATTTTAATATAAATCTCATTTTAAAATCTAAACCTTAAAATCACACTTGCAATTGAAAATTGGTAGGTAAACTCTAACTTCAAGACTATCCATATATATTGATGATTTTATGGCCATCTTTTGCATAATATCTAATTGTATCCATTCTAATATCATATATATAAAATCAATTTATATCTTTTTTAACAAACATAACTACTTCTAAGAAACCAAAACTTGGGTTTTTCAAAAATAACCAAAATCTCATGAAGTCAAAATCCTTTAAAATTTTCAAGGACAATCACTGTATATAAGATCAATGACATATGCATAAATATTCAGAGCAAAAACCCTTATCCATGTTACACCAAAACCCTGATATGGCTCATTACTCATAACACACGTGCACAATAATTCTTTCAAAATTTTGAGTATACACATAGACTAATCCATTAACTTTTCAAAGAACATGTAGATTATCACACTACTTTTATATCAGAATATTGATATTGGTCATTTTCAATGCATGTAAAATCTTTTCTAAAACTAAATTGAATTACATGCACCATAAAAAAAATGAACAAGTCTATTCACATCATTGAAATCAAAAAAATTGTTCATAGATGTTCTAAAATACCCAATTTCAAGTATATTAATAGATTCTTCATATTAAACAAATTAGAAAATGTAAAGGAATAAAATTTTAATAAATATGCCCATAATTCTTTGAATCTAAACTTAGGAAGGATATTTAAAGTTTTGACACATTTGAAAGAAGACACAAACAAAAACTATTCAAAATAATATGCAGAGTTATTCTTAAAACTAGTAGTCTAAAATAAACTTCCCATAGTAACAACATGAAAAATATTTATATTTCAACCAGATAGGATTCATTTGTATGCATGGGAATAATGACTAAAAACCAAAAACATGCAAATCTCCCTTCCTCCCGCCATACATACAAAACTTACACACAACTGACAACATCCCCACTAACAAAAGTAATAATCTCTCAAATATATTCAAAGAAAATCATCAGAAACTTCTCAAACCATTTACATGCAGATAGATTTGTAAAACTTTCTCATACCATATCCTATATTTCATCATAGAAAACCATTCAAAAATAACTCAAAACTTTCATGAATGTCATGCAAACCCAAAATATATTCTATTAATGTAACTAAGGGATGATTTCCTTCTTAAAACTACAAACTTCATTCAAAATCACCATAGATAAATTCCAAATTTATTTTAAGCTGTTTAAAACATACCTGATAATACACCCTCAAAATATTTTTGCCTAAAATCCTCAATGAAACCTTTTTTATAATTCTAAAATCACCCAACCAAAGCTTCATTTCCATGTTTGAACTTTGCAAAATAAACACAAAACAAGAAAATCAACCTAATTATCTCTACCACCATCCATCATAGCTCAAATCCCATTAGCTCATTTTTACCAAGGACACATTTATCAGCTTTTCTAACCCTATTATTAACATAGCCAAACTTAGTTGTTACTAAGTTTCCCCACTAAATCATTTTCTAACTTCCATTATTTGAGGTAGTCTATTTTATATTAACTCCACCTTGCTACCAAATGCTTGGCATATCTCAAAACTTCATGAATATACCTTTGAATTAAATGTTTATGCCAACTTCACCATGATATGATGTCCATCGATCACCTATCATCTACCAACTTAGAATCTTATGTCATGTTGATTTCAATTCAAAACAAGTCATATGCATTATTGATAAGCCTTTGAATTAATTTTAACCTCCTTGAGACAAGCAAGTTAGGTATTGAAAATACATGTGAGGATGAAGGTTTAGAAAATGTCTAACTTCAATGAAACACCTTATGTCTTTGAAAACATCTCATGAAACAAGTCCTAGGTCAACATTAATATTTATTATATATAACTTCTATACCAAATGGGATGCAATAAACATGCCAACCTTAAACTTTAGGATTTATGTTTTGAAACATAGACTTAAGTAATTGCTAGGATCTTGAATTAATAATGGCTTAGACTGAGGATGTCAAATAGGTCCTTAGAACTTATGAAACATAAAAACAACGATCTTAGGTTATGTATTCTGGTAAATAAGCCACAAGATCATTAGATAAAATGGATAATACCTTAGACTATATAATATATAACTTGGGACTTTAAACATCATTATCAAATCAACTTATGTACACCAATGTTTTGAATGCCCATTATACCACAAGTAGTAAACAAAAATGAGACTTGAATCTGATGTGTATCTTTATAGTAACTTTTCAATAAAGAGATGCATTGATTTTTAAATATAGTGCTTTCAAAATTTAATAATCATCCATACAACATCATTATCTATTCTACATCAATAATCACATCATCCAAAAAAATCAAAGAATCATCATAAACATATTGAAACTATCAAAATCTAAAAGTCTATTCATAACTAAAATATTGTCTCAAAACTTGCTTTGACTAAAAAATCAAGATAACTGATCACATTCACAAATATATATGCATATTTTATTCATTTATCTACCATAATTTTTAAAACCACTTTAAAATATAAATATGAATTTATTATCTAATCATTATCATTTTATAATAAAAAAAATATGCATCTAAATATGCTATTAATTGACTGGGTTCCTAACATGATTTTAGATTTCATGACTGGGTCATCTTTATGGCAATAAGTATTAATTTTAGAATAATTGAAGGGGTGTGAAAAATATGTGTAACACTAGTGACCTTGCTAGTCAGTTTTGTGTAATGAAATTGAGTATTAACAAACTACCTATTGATAAAGATATAATATTGAGAGTGTGATCTAGGTAAATCATTTATAAAGTAGTTAAATGCGAATCTTTTTAATAATGGATTTTAGTAAGGGATGGATTGTTCAGCTAGTGTGGCATAAAAAAAATGAATGATATAACAATGAAGTTCAAGATGGATTTAAAATATAATACAAATACCTTAAGTACAAAATATGAAAATGAAGTAACAATTTAGCGATCAAATACAACTCAACATATATTATTCATTCATTATAAAAAACTAAATTTGTAAGAGTAACTTCTAAAAATAAATTGATACTTATAATAAATTTATAGCTTCCTTGTATTCTTCCTTCATAATGTGAAACTTTTCATTTAGAACCTTCATTGATCATTTCAAAAACAAAGTTCAACAAAGTAAACAATAAACCAAAATAGAAACAACAACAAAAATAGCAAAGCAAATAAGGGAAACAACAAACCAAAAGAAAGTAGAAAAACAAGCTAAAAAAGTAACTAATCTTGAAACAATTTCAAATGATGGTTGTTAACTAAATAACACAACCAATTTCCTTCAAGATATTTTAAATTAAAAAAAAATATTTCTAAGAACTATGGCAATTTTATAAGGTCCAAGCTATAATGAGTCAAACTTGTGATGTTTTCCAGGATCCTCATGGGCTTCATCCCAATATAAGACTAGATCATCAACATTAAAATTTTCTATCAATTTTTTTAAAATTTCTATTGAGCTCTTTCTAATTTATACAATGCTATTGCTTTAGATTTATCAAGATATACTAAATCATGTAATCTTTGTTCCATTAAATTTATATCTTTAGTTACATATTGTAAAGGAGTCCTAACTGAAGAAATATAAAGTTTTATTGGCAAGGTAGACTCAAATATATATGCTAACATTAAAAGTGAATAACCAGTTGCTACCTAAAAAATAGTCCTATCAACCCATAAAACTTTAAAAAATTTGAGATGCCAATTTTTTTTTGTTATCATAAACTAGTTTCTTCATAATTAAATTCAGATTTTTATTCATGGACTTAACTTACCCATTACCTTGAGGATTATAATTAGATGAATGACTAGAAATAATAAAGTATTTTTCCAAGAATATTAAGAATTCATTAGAAACAAATTGAGATCTCTAGTATTGTAAGGGACTCCAAATCTAGAAAAAATATGATTTTCTAAGAAAGAGATCACTTCACTTGTTATCAAACTCTTAAGTGCCTTGGCTTCAAGTCACTTAGTGAAATAATCTATGACTATTAAAATATATATATGACCTATAGATAAAGGTGGGTGAATATTTAAAATAAAATTAATGCCCTATTTTGTAAAAGGTTTTTCAAGAATAACAGGGTTTAAAGGCATTGCAGACAATTTATCTCTTTCAACAAATAATTAACTAAACATACAAGAACGGATTAATTTATAAGCATCTTAAAACATAGTAGGCCAATAATAGCCTGATCTTAAAATCTTATAAGTGGTTATTTTCATAGCATAATGTTGACCATAATTTTCTTTATGACAGCCTCTAAGAGCCTTTTATGTTTGATTATGCGTAAGATATCTCAACAAAACTCCATCTTTATTATGGTAAAATAGAATGTTTTTTAACAAACACAAATTTAAATATTTTAATCTCAAAAAACATGTTTGTTTTTTATCTAAGTTATTAGGATAGACTTGATTTTAAAAATAATAAACTAAATCATGGTACCAATCATCATCAACCAACAAACAATCCTGTTCATCCATTTCAAGACCAAACTTATTTTTTTATAGAAAACTCAGCAATCTCATGGTCTTTAAATGTAGTTTTGCATTTAAGTTTTTATCAACTAAAAAATATAAAATATTAATGTTTGAATAAGAATTTTTAGCTAAGTATTTTACCAATTCATTACATTTGATTATTTTGAAAGTTTCGAATTCAAGATCAAACTCTTAAATACATAAAATTCACTTAGCAAGCCTTCCCTAAATGGTTGGTTATTTTAAAATATAAGACAAAACATGCAAATTATATTGTACAAAATTTTTGTTTCCTATCAATAAATATCAAAATTTAATTAAAGAGAAAACTAATGAGAAAATAAATTTCTCAATAAGGGGGTACCTAGTTTCTACATCTTTTAAAATTTGGTTCATATAATCGATTGATTTTTTTCCATTATTTTCAAATTCTTAAGTTATTATAGCTCCAATAGCCTTTTATGTAGCATTAACATAAATAATAAATGCTTTCTTCAAATTGGGTTTAGAAAGAATAGGAGCACTTGCAATGGCATCTTTAACATAATTAAAAACTAATTCAACATTTTCATCCCAATTATATATCTTATCTTTCTTAAGCAATATTTAATATGGATTAAATTTATCAAAAAAATCTGAAATAAATTTACTAACAAATTTTATCTTACCAAAGAAAGACCTCAAATTAGATTGATCTTTGAGAAGAGATAGTTCTTTAATTGCTTTAACACATTTAGGATCAATAAAAATACCATATTTTGAGATTATATCTCCTAATAACTTACCCTTGATAACATCAAAAACTGATTGCTTTAGATTTAAATAAATGTCAAATTTTATACATCTTGTGAAAAATTCACGAAGATAGTCTAAATATTTTTTCCTCTTTTTAGAATGAATGTTGATATCATCTAAATAAACTTGAATAACAATGCCAATGAAATCATCAAAAACAACATGCATAACTTTTTGAATAGTAGCTCCTACTTTCATCAATCCAAAAGGCATTCTATTATAAGTGAAAGTACCTCTAGGAGTAAAAAAATGGTTTTATATCTATTTTTAGGATATATAAAAATTTGATTATAACCAAAAAATCGATCCAATAAAGACATCATTTTTGATTCTATAACTTGTTACAAAATTTGACCTATGCTTGATAGAGGAAAATTATCCTTAATACTAACTTTATTTAGATCTCTAAAATCAACACAATCTAATGTCACCATTTTTATTTCTAACTAGAACTAGATTAGCTACCCATTCTAATTATGTTACAATAAAAATGACAACAACATCAATCATCTTGTCCAATTTTTTGTTAATGGTGTCTTCCAACAAAGGGTTGATTCTTCATATTTTCTGTCTAATAGATTTGATGATAAGTTTAATAGGTATTTCATGTTTAATAATTTTAGTATTATAACTTTTAAAATCTTTATATGACCAGGCAAGTATCAATAAATTCTTTAAATAATTTAATGAATTTAACCTTCTCACTAGTAGTAACCTGAATTCCTAAATAGACATATTTAAAATATTTTTCAGTGTCTAAATTGATAGGAATAGTCTCACCTATGATTCTCCTTGATAATTCTTCTATTCTAGAGATTTTAGGCTGATCATTCGGTGTGAATATAGATTCTAAACTTACCAAACCAACAAGTAATATATTAGTACTTAATTATAAATAGTATTCAAAATTTAGCACATAATCATCATGATCAAAATAATTACCATTGATGAAAGAATCTATATGTTCATAAAAAATAAACACAAGCCAACTATCATTTAAATCAAAATTTTTAGAGAAAAATATTTCAACATAAGAGAAGTCTATAGTAGGTTTAGTCTCACTTAGAGTTGGATTGGTTGCATAAATAACAATTTTATCATCTCTAATATTAAATTTTCTAAGAATATGCGTAATGTTAAATGCCTCAAATTTTTTAATTAATAACTAAATATTCTCTATATAATAATGTAGATGAGTTTGATTAGTCTTATAAATCTTACAAACTTGTCTAACAACTAATTCTGAATCTCTAAAGACTTCTAAATGCTTAATGTTAAGTTCTATGACCTTTTCCAACCCTAAACATAATGTTTCAAATTCTATTATATTATTAGTATTTAAAAAAAAAAATTTGAAGGCATAAAAAAATTTTACATATAAGAAAAATCAAATAAATTCCAACACCATTACCTTGTTGAGAACAATCTTCATTAAAGTAAAGTGACCATAAAATATTCTTTTCAAATATTTTTTCATGTTGATTTTTTGGTTCATCTAAATTTAACAATTCATAAATCCCAATTCCAGTTTCAATGTAAGAAATTTTAGAAGAATAAGGTGACTCAATAGGTGTACGAGAAAAATATTCCCATTTTATGAAGTAATTTCATTATTAACAAGTATCCATGTTATATCTTTCCCAATAAAATTCTTAGTTTCTTTAGACTAATCTCTTCCTAATAATATTACATAATTACTAGGAATATCCAACACTTGGACATTAGTCATGCATCTAATTCTTTCATCTTGTACAATTTTAATGACTATGTCACAAAATTTATCACAACTCTTAGTTTGTCTAGAATCAAAACCAGTAAGCTTCCTAGTGTCTACTTCATAAGATATGCCTCATTGATTTGTAATAAATTTAGGCATAATATTTTTTGAAGCACCTATATCTAAAATATAATTATGAATTATTTTGTTAGCAATCTTAACTGTAACATAAAAAGGAGGAATGTAATCAATGGAAAGGTCAAAATGCTAAGCATAAATATGTTCATTACTACTTTCTTCTTGTAAGCCTACATCAGCTCTAAGATTCTTAACATCCACATTAATCTTATCAAGTTACCCAACAAGATTAGCTGTCTATAGTAAAGATAATTTAGCTTTAATTATTGATAAATCATCAATTATATTATAATTTTTAGCTTCAATTTTGTCTAAAATTTTTTAGGCTTATAATGTTAATATTGACTATTATTATAGCCAGTTGAAAAAAGAATATTTTGTGTAGTATTATTATTTGAATTATTTGCATTATTCTAAATTATTTTTCTTTTATAATCATAATAAGATTTATCATTTACGATTTTATTATTTTGAGAAGAACTATAATCCTTATTTCTAAAATTCACAACATAAGCATTCTTATTTTCTGATGGATCATCAAGAATGTTTATATTGTATACTAGATCCTTAGATATTATATCTTTTCCTTAAAGAAATTTATTGAACTTAAGAATAACAAGACATGAATTTAGATTATGATATAGTTCACAAACATTATAGTAATAAGCAATATCTTCATTTTTATATTTATTATTTTTATTTGAGGAAGAAGGTTTATCATTTGGTTGTATTTTAACAGTGACTTACTCATTACCTATATTTTGTATGCCTTTTAAATTTTTTGAGTTATTTAAATTTAAGTCCATGGAAGACCTTTCTTTAAATCCAATGCATTTAAGCTTATTTTCATACTCAATATAGAATGTTATAGTTCCATTATATTTTATAATATCTCTAAATTCTAGAGTCATTTTATATTTTAAAGGTAAAGCATTACAATGATAAAGTTTAGATAACTTTTTAGAAGGTCTAAGATCACGTGGAATCTTTTGACACAACTTAGTGAACCTAGTGATGAAATGATAAATGGTCTCACCTGGATCAAGAGAAAAATTCACAAGATCATTAACTAGATCAAAATCTTCTTTAGATTTTCCAAATGATAACTCTAGCCAATATTTAATATCTCTCCATATATCAATAACCTTGGCAGACAGACTAATAAATGTTTGGTAAGCTTTTCCTTCAAGTGTTTGGAAAAAAAATCTTAAGCAAAATTTTTCACTTGTTATTACAAGAGTATCACCAATTAATCTAAAAACTTCTAAATGATCTTCCCAAGATTCTCTAGGAGTACCAATTTTTTTTGGTATATTCAATCCTTTAAGAGAAGGAAGCTTACTAGGATGGTTTTCAATGCTAATTGGATTTATAAAAATCTATGAAGTTACAACTATCTGCTGTTCTACTTGAACCTATTCTTCATCTTCACCTTTAGTGAGATATTATTTTCTATTATTTTACAACCTATGAATTAGTAACTGTATTCTCTATTCTAGTTGAACTTTTGGTTGTTCTCCCATTAGAAGTTTTAGGAGCTTCTTCCTGAATAGATTAATTATTTTGAACTTGATGTTCTTGATTTAATTGTAAATTTATAACAATAGTTTAATAAGGTAAAACAAAATCATCAAATAGAAAATAATCATAAATAAAATGAGTTTTAAGCTTAGGATTAACAACTAAAACTCTAGCTCTATCTTCTTGAATTCTTTTATTCAAATTCAGAATACTTCATTGTGTTTTATGTGTATGATTTGAATAACAATCAATCTCAAATTCTGTAATCTCTTCTTGATTTATGAATTGAATGATTTGATGAAGATTTTTATGATGATTATACCATGCATAAAATGTTAGATTGAAATAAACATCAACTTGATCATCCTTAATATATATTCTAGGTTGAATAATAGGAGGCTGTTGTCCTCTAAGTACCATGAGAAAGAAGAAAACAAAACTTAAAACAAATCAAATTTTTGAATAAATCTCTCCAGTAGAGTTGCTAAATTTATTGATGATGAAAAATGTACCATCAATGAATCAACTCTTTCATCTATCACAAAGGTCAAGGTGGAATTGTCTTAGTCTAATCATGGGGTTATAAAGTTTCAATTATGATCCCAAAGATTTGAATGATTTTTTATAAATTATAGAAAATAATCAATAGGTTATAAAATGTAACATATTCCATTATAATAATAAAAAATTCACTTTATCAAATCATGAATCAGTTTAGATAAGAATCTTATGATTTATTCTATCTGACAAATAAAGTCTATAACTTAGATAATCTCTTAAAAAATAGAAACCTGATATATATATATATATATATATATATATATATTCAAGTAATATTTTGCTTCTTGCTATAATATTTTTTGAGTTAACTTCAAAAAATAAACCAAAAATATAAGAAACAGATTAGAGATAAGATAAATAAGTATTCAATCAAGATTAAACAAAGCAAATAGAAGAAATACAACAAATAAAAACCAACAAACTAACTAAAAAAAAGAAAACATAGAATAACTGAGCTAAGAAAAGGACAATAAACTATTTAAAACAACTAGTCTAAACTAATAAACAACTTAAAATAAGAAAAATATTAAGGACTAAATATCAAATAAAATAATCTAAGACTAAACCTAGACTCAAATTAATCAGACTATCTAAGCAACAACTAGTAAATAAACAAGAAACAAGTCTAATTCTAAAACAAAAATAAAGTTGAAAACTAAAATCTAAATAAACTTAGAATCCAATCTATGACTAAAAACTACCAATAAATTGAAACTATAATAAAAATATGAGAACATTCTAATCAAAACTTTGATATATTAAACTATTTAATCTAAAAAAGAGAATAAAACATAAATCTAAGAAATAATTAAAGAACTAAATCAAAAATAAAATAAGAAATTAAACTAAGACATAGAAATAGAAACTAAATTAAAAAATTTGAAAGATAAAACTATATTAAAATTAGAGTCAATATAAAGTACAATAAAGTATGAGAGTCTTAAAGGAGAGTCATCTTATAAAAAAATAGATTTTATTGAGAAAAAATATCTTTTTTTTAGAATAACTTGAGTGACAACTTTACAATCAAAATAGATCAATGAAATGTCACAAAATGGTGAAGGTTTCATCATTATTCAGTTTGAGTACTTAGAATCTATGCATATGACTACAAATATCAATAATCAAAAGATGTTAATCTTGGTAACCTTCATATAATCTATCATAAATGATAATAAAAATTAGATATACCTATGTTGCCTAAGCAATTACTCAACTATCAGATAAAATACCATTGTGTCCATCTACAAAAGTCATACTATCTCAGAGAATTTACATAGAAAAAAGTGAGATGAATAGTTGACTTCACAAAACATATAAGTTTTCAATACCTATTGTTCTTCTATATTCAAATGAGTCCTTGATCTCCTTTTATGCTCCAAACTTAGTTGAAAAATAAGTTATAAATAAATTTAGATATTTATTAGTTTATGTTAACTAATTGAATTTTAAAAATTAATTATTTATAAACAGTTATTTATTAAGGATAGGTTTAATTAAGACTTAAAAAGTACTAAATTTATGATCAAGTACTAATCTTAACAGATGGGGACCCTCATCAATTAATAATATAATATAATACATATATCAACTATAAAATAGATAAGTCAAAGATTAATAAAAGGTGAAGGTTCATTTGAAAGAATGGCCATATTTACTTAGTTTTTAGCATGGACTGTTTCAATTTCAAATTGGGTGGCCTGATTAGCAGGATTAAGTTCAATAGCTGGCTGAATTATTTCAGGGCATTATCTTGGAAGGTGCTATGGGTTATTTTTCAAATGGTGGGAAGAAATACTTTGTGAAGGGGATCTTGATCCAAATATATGACCATAAAAACCTCTATTTCCCCTATGAACTCTATTGACAGGATTAAAGGGCAAATTATTCAAGATATTCTAAAATTCAGGATCTGAGGCATCAAAATGTATGAACATCCTAGTGCCTCTATTAAATATGGGATCAAATCCTCTAAAATGGAAACCACCTCTAGAAAAGTTTCTATTAAGATTAGGATGATTAATATTACTGATAAAATTATTTACTCAACCCTTATCATCATCACTCGTAGCTGACTCAAGCTGGTCCCATCCAAACATTTTGAAACAATTTGAAATATATCAAAATTTATAATTGAAAATCAACAAATGCTTATCTAGAAGAAAATAAAACTAATCTGTATACACAATCACCTTTTAACAAAATTGAATTGAATTGTAGTACAAACTAAAATATGTTATTTGCATCCAATTAACATTGAATCCCTCAAATAATAATATCATAATTTTTTTCAAAACATTATGATATGTCTTCAATGAAATTTCAATCTCTATCAAGTTAATTCAAAAACTAAACTAATCTAAAATTGAAGACACAAGATTTATAGTATTATATTCCCAAAATAAAATCACCAAATGATATCTAAAACCAACATTATTATCCCAAAATATAATCTTCATATAAATTTTAAATGAAAATTGACTAGGTTTATTAGGAAATCATGTTTCAATGTCCAATTTCAAGATAAAGCTAAAATATTCAATATTGAGACATAATTTTAATAGAAATCTCATTTTTAAATCTAAACCTTAAAACTAGACTTACAATAGAAAATTACTAGGTAAACTCATAACTTCAAGACTAGAATACACACACATAGACACACACAAACACACACACACACACACACATACTTTGATGATTTTATGGTCATTTTTTTCATGATATCCAATTATATCCATTCAAATATCATATATAAAAAACAAATCTATATATTTCTAAATAAACAAAACTACTTCTAAGTAACATTTTGAAACAATTTGAAATATATCAAAATTTATAACTGAAATCAACAAATGCTTAGGTAGAAGAAAATAAAACTAATATCTATACACAATCACCTTTTAACGAAATTGAATTGAATTGTAACACAAACTAAAATATCTTATCTGCATCCAATTAACATTGAATCCCTAAAATAATAATATCACAATTTTCTTCAAAACATTATGATATGTCTTCAATGAAATTCCAACCTCTATCAAGTTAACTCAAAAACTAAACCAATCCAAAATTGAAGACACAAGATTTCTAGTATTATATTCCCAAAATGAAATCACCAAATGATGTCTAAAACCAACATTACTGTCCCAAAATATAATCTTCATATAAATTTTAAATGAAAAGTGACTGGTTCATAAGGGAACCATGATTTCAACATCCAATTTCAAGATAAAGCTAAAAAATTCAATAATGAGATATAATTTTAATAGAAATCTCATTTTTATATCTAAACCTTAAAACCACACTTACAACTAAAAATTAGTAGGTAAACTCATAACTTCAAGACTAATACATACACACACGCACGCATGCGCATGCACACACACACACACACAAAACAGATTTATATATTTATAAACAAACAAAACTACTTCTAAGTAACATTTTGAAACAATCTAAAATATATCAAAATTTATAACTAAAAATCAACAAATGCTTATCTAGAAGAAAACAAAACTAATCTATATACATAATCACCTTTTAACAAAACTTAATTGAATTGTAGCACAAACTAAAATATCTAATCTACAAGCTAATTAACATTGAATCCCTCAAATAATAATATCATAATTTTATTCAACACATTATGATTTGTCTTCAATGAAATTTTAACCTCTATCAAGTTAACTCAAAAACTAAACCAATCCAAAATTGAAGACACAAGATTTATAGTATTATATTCTCAAAATGAAATCACCAAATGATGTTTGAAACCAACATTATTGTCCCAAAATATAAACTTCATATAGATTTTAAATGAAAAGTGACTGGGTTCATTAGGGAACCATGATTTTAATGTCCAATTTCAAGATAAAGCTAAAAAATTCAATATTGAGATATAATTTTAATAAAAATCTCATTTTTAAATCTAAACCTTAAAACCACACTTGCAACTAAAAATTAGCAGGTAAACTCCTAACTTTTAGACTAACACACACACACACACACACACACAGACATATATATTGTATGCATAAATACACACACACACACACACACACATTGATGATTTTATGGTCATATTTTGCATGATAGCCAACTATATCCATTCAAACGTCATATTTATAAAACAAATTTATATCTTTCTAAACAAACAAAACTACTTCTAAGTAACCAAAACTTGGGTTTTTTGAAAACAACCAAAATCTTATGAAGTCAAAATTCTTTAAAATTTTCAGAGACAATCACGACATATAAGATCAATGATATATGCATAAATAATTAGAGCAAAAACCCTTATCCATGTTACACCAAACCCTGATACATCTTATTATTCATAACATGTGTGTTCTGTAATTCTTTCAAAGCACATGCATATTGTGACACTACTTTTATATCAAAATACTGATATGGGTCATTTTCCATGTATGTAAACTCTTTTCTAAAAGTAAACCAAATTGCATGCACCATAAAAAATTGAACAAGTCTATTCAAATCAGTGAAATTAAAACCTTTGTTCATAGACATTCCAAAATACCCAATTTTGAGTATCTTAACAAGTTGTTCATATTAAGCAAATTAGAAAATATAAAGCCAAAAAATTTAAATAAATATGTCCATAATTCTTTGAATCTAAACTTAGGAAGGATATTTAAAGTTTTGACACATTTCAAATAAGACACAAGCAAAAACCCTTCAAAACAATACACAAAGTTATTCTCAAAACTAGCAGTCTAAAATAAACATCCCATAGTAACAACTTGAAACATCTTTCTATTTCAACTAGACATGATTCATTTGTATGCATGGAAATAATGACTGAAAACCAAAAACTTACAACTTTCCCTTCCTCTCACCATACATACAAAACTTACGCACAACTGATAACATCCCCAATAACAGAAGTAACAATCTCTCAAATATATTCAAAGAAAATCATCATAAAATTAAACCATTTACATGCAGATAGATTTATACAACTTTCTCATACCATAGCCTATATTTCATCATGAAAAACCATTCAAAAATAACTTAGAGCTTTATTTCATGTCATGTAGACCTAAAATTTATTCTATTCATGCAACTAAGGGATCATTTCCTTCATAAAACTACAAAATTCATTCAAAATCACCATAGATAACTTCCAAATTTGTTCTAAGCTATATGAAACATACTTGATAATGCACCCTCAAAATATTTATACCTAAAATCCTTAATGAAACCTTCTCTGTAACTCAAAAATTACCCAACCAGAGCTTTATTTCCACATCGAAGCTTTAAAAAATGAACACAAAACAAAAAAATCACCCTACTTATCTCCATCACCCTCCACCAAAACCAACTCGATGATGTGCTCAAATCTCATTGGATCATGTTTACCAAGGACACATTTATTGGCTTCACTAACCCTATTACCAACACAACCAAACTTAATTGTTATTAATTTTTCCCACTAAATCATTTGCCAATTTCCATTATTCAAGGTAGACCATTTTTCATTAACTCCATCTTGCCACCAAATCCTGAAGCTTCATGAATATGCCTTCAAATTAAATGTTTATGCCAAATTTACCATGCTATGATATCCATTAGTTACTTGTCATCTACCAACTCAACATCTTATGTCATTCTGATTTGAATTTAAAATAAGTCATATGCATTATTGATAAGCCTTTGAATTAATTTTAACCTCCTTGAGATAAGCGAGTTAAGTATTGAAAATACATGTGAGGATGAAGGTTTATAAAATGTCTAATTTTAATGGAACACCTTATGTCTTTGAAAACATCTCATGAAATAAGTCCTAGGTCAACATTAATCTTTATTATATATAACTTCTATGTCAAATGGGATGCAATAAACATGCCATCCTTAATATTTGGTATTTATGTTTTGAAACATAGACTCGAGTAATTTCTAGGATCTTAAATTGATAATGGCATAGACTTAGGATGTCAACTAGGTCCTTAGAACTTATGAAACATAAGAACAATGATATTAGTCTATTTATTCTGGGAAATAAGTCACAAGATCATTAGACAAGATGGATAATACCTTAGACTATATAATATATAACTTGGGACTTTAAACATCATTATCAAATCAACTTATGCACACCAATGTTTTAAATTCCCACTGTAACACAAGTAATAAACAAAAATGAGATTTGAATCTGATTTGTATCTTCATAATAGCTTTTCAATAAAGAGATGCATTGATTTTTTAATATAGTGCTTTCAAAATTCAATAATCATCCATATACCATAATTATCTATTCTACATAAATAATCACATCATCCATGAAAATCAAAGAATCATCATAAACCTATTCAAACTGTCAAAATCTAAAAGTCAATTCATAACTAAAATACTATCTCAAAATTTGCTTTGACTAAAAAATCAAGATAACTGATCACATTCAAAAATATGTGTATTATATTAATTTATCCACCAAGATTTTTGAAACTATTTTGAAATATAAAAATGAATTCATCATCTAATCATTATCATTTCATAATAAAAAACATGTATCTAAATATACTAGTAATTAATTAGGTCACTGACATAGTTTTAGATTTCATTACTGGATCATCTCTATGGCAAAAAGTATTAATTTTTGAAAAATTGAGGGGGTGTGGAAAATATAAATAACACATACCTTGAACATTCATCTTTTTTATCTTTCAAGCTTGTAGATAGGATTTATAATTGACAACTGAGTTGCTTTACCATATCTTCATGCTCCTTGGCAGCTTCATTCATTCTTGCCTCAAAAATACTGAATTATTCCTCATAGTCTTTAAGTTGAGACTTCATCTTCTTGTTAATCTTGTTTTCAATCATCAATTCTTCAATAGCATTTATCAAAGTAGTTTCATAGTCCACCTCATTTTCATCATCATATGAATCACTACAAGTAGACTCCATTTGATGTGAGCAACTTCCTTCCTCAACCATGAACATGGTTTTATATTCAATAGGACCATCATCTTCATGATCATACTCTGAGTCACTAACTTCACTCTCTTCTGATGAGCTACAATACTCTTTAGTATAGAGACTCTTCTTGTCTTTGGAATACTTCTTATTGTCAAACCTTATGAATCCCTTTTTATTTTTTATTAGACCTAAATGATCTCTTTATATCATCATGATCTTGATCATGCTCTTTATCAATATCCTTATTGTACTTATGAGAGAACTTATTAGTAAAATTTCCTACCTATCCACAATTGAAGCATTAAAAGGCAACTTACCCTTATACTTACCTGAGCTTAATTTTAATTTCTTTAAGCAATTAGTTCATCCTTATCAATATTAGAAATGTCATCTTCCTTGGGTTTCTTACCTTGTAACTCCCTTTTTGGCTTAATCTCTATTTTGAATGTTGCTTCCTTCTTTGGTGGTATATCATCATTTACTCTCATCTCATATGCAGTAAAGGTGGAATGCAATTGATCCATTTTCAATTGAGTAAGATCATGACTTTATTCTATAACAAATACTTTTAAAATAGAGACCTTAATACCTTTTAAACTATAGTATCCTCTTCAAGGTTCTCTCCAAGACCTCTGATGGTGTTTACAATCTCATCAAATCTCTATAGAAAAGATGCCAAAAGATCTTCTTCTTTCATTTTGAGGCTCTCAAATTGTCTTTGATGAGTCTACAACTTTGCCAATTTAACATTTGAATCTCCTTCAAAAATAGTCTTCAATTTATCCCATATTTCCTTGGTATATGTGCAATGAATTAATTTTGTAAACTTAGTTTCTATAAGACCATAAGTGATGGCATTCATTACCTTAGAGTTATTCTCAAATAACTTCTTATCTGCAACACTAGATGGAGGAATAATAAGAGAAACATAACCATCCAAAATAGATTTCCATACATCAAACCCTAGGGACATAATGTATGACTTCATCCTATCACTCCAAAATACATAATTAGATCCATTGAATATCAGTGATTTCTTAGTAGAGAAACCACCTTTCACATTCTAACTAGCCATTATACCTTATACCACCTTCAAGATATCAATCTTTTACCAAAGGACCTAGATATGATAACAATTGTTAGAGGTACAATCCACTGAGAGAGGGGGGGTGAATTAGTGGTGTCAAACAATCTAATTCAATTTCCAAACCCTTGAAAATACTTAAGTATTCAATATAATCATTCATGAAGCATAAAGATCATTCATAGTAGTGAATAATGAACATAATGCAAGATAACATACACAACACAAGATCTGGTGGGAAAGCCTCTTGGGGAATAAAAACCACTCTCAAGCCTAAAAACACATGGACTACTATCCTATACGATGATTACAAACAAGAGACTGATCAAGTCCTTTTGATCAGGAACCTTGGTCAAGTCCTTCTGACCTAACACGTTTAGTGAAATAATAGTTCCACAAGGAGCACCTAACCTTAAGATGATTAAGTCCTTATGACCACCTATTTGGTCAAGTCCTTTTGACCTACAACCTTGATCAAGTCATTTAAACCAAAGGTCTTTAGTGAAACTTTGTTTCACAAGGAACAACTACCCTTAAAGAAGATCAAGTCCTTTAGACCCTCCTTGAAATGAACACTTACACCTTATAATTGATGTCTTCAACAATTGATGATGGGCCTATAATTATTTGAAAACTGTACAAACTCTCTCTCTAACTCATACATGCTTCTCACATAGGCATGCCACAATCTCTCTCCTTCACTTAAAAATTCCTCATATACACACTCTGATATCTTCTCACAACTTCAGACTATAAGAACACTATATTATCATTAGAAACATGACCTAAAAATTATACACATAGTCTTTAATATTCTCTGCTCATCAACTCAATAGTTGGTCACTCTCACTCTCCTCTCCTTTCCTTCACTCTCCAACACTCTCACATACAATTCTCTTCTAGTCTCACATAAAAAACCCTAGAAACCATCTCATTTAGTTCCATACTTTATAGATCAATCATGAATTAACAAGATCATAATATTTCCTTATCAACCACAAAACATGCCTTCACCCTTAAGGCATCTCACATGGGTCACACTTAAACACAATCCACTTTTAAATAGGCCTAAGTCACTTTTAGGTCCTATGGAGACCCATTCAACTCTTTGACACTTTTTTGAGTAAAATAAGAACACAAAAACACTTTTTTAACTCATGAAACCATGACACATAATCTACAAGTCCACCTTAAATTTCCAAATCCATAACAATACCCTTCTACTTAAGCATAAAATGTTTAAATAATATTCTGTGCACACAGTCATTATGAGCAGACATATAGTCACCTTATAAGACTTTATTCATATAAAATATGATTGATAAAACATTAAAAATACACAAAACTATTCCTAATGTAGTTTAAAACACTCCTTGATATCTAATTCACAAATATATATCAAAACAAACTCGAACAATCTTCTTAGTTCACTTACAGTCCATGCATGAACATACAATCAACTTTAGAGCTCAATATATTTATTTGAACACACTTAAAAATAATAAAAACTATATTTTTATATGTGACTTGGAGTAATATACATATTTTATTTTTACTACACTATCAAATTCTACCTGGATCGAAAGTTATTTCCCAAAAACTAGACACTGGTCTTTTCCTTTACAAATTCAAATATTTAAATGTCAACAGTCACAATTAAAATTTGAACACTATAATCACATCTAATTTCCTCAATGATATAATAAAATATACACTATAAATACTTTTCAATCTTTAATACATATGTGTCAATGCTTAAATGTTAAACCTCAGTCACTTTGACCTCATATCGTGTAATCTTAAAAATTTGACTCAATGCATTTTATCGATCTCTATAGATCAGTTAGGTATTTATCATGTAACTCACACCATTTATTAAATATATAAAAACACCCACTCAATATTATATACTTATCCTATACCTTTATTTAGTGTTAAACCTTAAACACTTCTTACTATCTTGCTCAACATGCATCGTTAGATCAATTTTGAATGATCACTCATGCACTGTTGGATCTTCATTTGGTCCTGATCTTTCACTCTATTAACCAAAAAACACTTTTAAATATTTTAATTTATGTGTACCATATATATTCAATATATTATCTCCCATAATCCATTATATTTCCATTTGGTCTTGGTATTTAACACTTGTAAAATTGACTATCGGGATCATTGCTTATTTGCCTGGAAGGCCAACTTTGGATCATCATATCTTTTACCTCGATTATTCACATGATCTAAAATTTGGATAATATGATATAATTACATAGGATAATCCAACCATGTGTCAAAATTATCTCAAATTTTTTCATGTGTGATATATAAGCCCATAAAAATGCCTTCTCAAAAACTTCTATCACAGAGCCAACTATGTCAAAAACTGCTTGGGAGGCTAACTTTGCACTTGAATTTTTTTTGTTGTACTTCAATGAGTGACCTAAATTTAGTGAAAATAAATTATGATAAAAAATAAACAAACCCATATGATCAAATTATCTTGAAATGTCCACACGTGAAAGATATAACTTCATCAATATGTTTACTCAACTCTTCTTGTCACATTGCAAATTTGGCTATGGGAAAATATTGTCATTATGATTGAGAACCCAACTTTGCACTTGCATATATTTAACTGTACTTAGGTACATGACCTAGGATTTATAATATATCAAATATGGATTAATGTGATCACAACCATATTACCAACTCCCCCTAACTCATCCACATGTGGCAATGGTGATGTCAACAAACTACATGCTTAGATTTTTTACCACTAGACCTAAACTATCTAGATAAAAAATATGGACTACAAGATGAATTATACTTATGAACACAAGATCTCAAAGCATAGATAACATCTCATGGACCTCTTAAACATTATCTAGTCACCATACTCAACCTTGAACATCTCTAATCATGCTAAAACTAAAGATCAACCAAGCCTCCTTTAAGCACACTAGAATAAGCACATTGGCCACTTTGTCATTGTTCTTTAGGCTATCAAAAGAAATTAATCTACTCACAAGGACACCTTTATGACATCATTGACAAATTTCCAATAAATATTTGAGTCATCCAATTATTGCTTAATTTCCTTAACTAATTATTGAGTTATAATTGAACCTTTCAACCAACATGGTGAGTCATCTAACTACCATGCCTCACCATGAGAAATTTTCAAATACCAACTAACTTATCCCTTATTTAATAAAACACATTAGGAATTGGTCTCTTCTACATGAATGAGGACTCATATCCAACCATAAAAAATTAACAAAATCCAAAAAATATGTATTTTTTCTAACCATCTATCTTCTCACTCAAAAGCATATAAATTAAAGTGTCATCTTCCATTGTCAACATCCATCATCAAGCTATCAAAGTGATATTAAATTTAATTGTGCATCCATTGATAATCAACAATATTACATATTTACACTACTAAGATTTACTTTGCATTTAGAGAATGAATTGAGCATCTTTATACACACTTGCAAGAGTAAATCAAAGTCAATCAAAGGAGAAAGCTTTCACTTTTGTTAGTACGATGGAAGGTAAATTATTTATTTTATATTATTCTTTTATTGTAAATCTATCTAGGGTTTTATATTAGTCTTAGAAGAATAATTCAATCAATTAATTAATTTCTTAGTATTAACTTCTAATTTTTAGCTATCACATTCTAGCATGCCTGATGGAACTATTCCTAAATCTTTCTCATCTTGTATGATTTTCTTTGAGTTTTTGATTTATTTTCAAATTACACTAGAGTGAATAACAACTTAATCTTAGTATATGAGATTTTATTATTATACCAAGTGTAGTTTTTGTAAGTTTCTATGTTTTCTATATAGTTTTCTGAAGAACCATGGTTTTGTTTTAAAGAATGATAATTTTATTCTAAAGAGGCAATTTTATTCTAAATAATGACATTTTTGTTATGAAACTCGATAGGTTTGTTATGTAAAACAATGAAATAAGTTTAACTATTTTTGGATGTTATTTCTAGTTTTGCATTTTTTTAGTACTTGCTACTTTGTTATCTTTTTTATTCAATTTTATACTATTCTCTTTTTCCTATTTTTTATTTTTTTAATTGTTTTTGTCTTTTTTTATAATGACATATTTTTTATAAAAGTACTCAGATTTTCTATGCCCTTCGATAGTTTTGCTATTAAATTCAGTGGTTTTGTTATGAACTTCAGTAGTTTTGTTTTGTATTTAAATGGTTTTGTCAAAGAGTGATTTATTCTATTTCTATAGCTTTCACATTTATATTTTTATCAAATTAAAAAAATTGTATTTTTATGTGTAGTGAATTTATTCTATTTAACAATAAATTTATTCCAAATTATTTTATTTTTCTATTTTAATCTTATTTATTACATTTTTTAGATAAATTTTAGATTTTTTCTTATCAAAGTCATTACATATAAATTACTAATGGTTTTGTGTAGGACCATAGGCCAAAGACTTAATAAAGCTAAACCAAAGTGTAATTTTATTTTTGTTTTCAATCATATCAAGTTTTTACTTAATTAATTAAATTTACCTTAAAAAATATGTTTGTGTGAATTATAAGAGGTTGGGTATTCTCTTTCCTTAGGTCACATTAGTGACAATTTTTGGAAATCAAAAACACTTATTATAACTTTTTGTTGCCCAAGAATTAGATTAAATTATGCTCTTTCCTCGCACTATATTAATGGTGATTCATATAAATTAGAAATAATATGAGTCGTTATTATTTTTTTTTATGAAGGATATATCAACCATGGATTTCACCACCATGTGATATGCAAAACCTTGTGTACTAACCAAACATATAAATTAAGGAAACTATTTCAATTGTCTAAGTAATTATGTGTCTTAAGCACACAAGGACATGAGGGGTTTCATCCTCTAATACTTAGGGTTTCAATAACTACCTCAAAGTCTAGTTTTTTAGTGACATTACTAAAATATTATGGATGGAATGGGCACATAGGGACTAGACCATTTTGTGCATCTCATTAATCAATTTCTTCCATGGTCTTGGGGCTCATCATAATAAAAATTATATAGAGGACACTCCCTAGTTGAACTTATGAAAACCTTAATCCTTAATAATACATTCATACATTTGAATTATGGTGTACTTGAGAGGAACATATCACCTGGGGAAGTTACTCTCATTGTACCCTTGAAATTGGGTTTATTGGGATATGGTAATGGAACTACCTCCATAGTTATTTATTTGAAATATTAGGCCAACACTATTAAAAAAATTCAAGTATACATAAGATCTTGTAAGCCACTAAAGACCCTTACCTAGTTTTATCCCTTTCATGTGGTTTACATGCTATATGTCTAGTTAGAACTTGTTTGTTATCTTTGATTTTTTCTCCTTGTGAAAAAACCGTAATTGAATTTTTTATTATGTGTTGAGTGTCAAAGTTTGAAAAAGAAAATTTCTTAGTTTTCAAAACAAAACCTTGTTTTCATAATAATCAAAACCTTGTCTAAAATAACTAAGTCCAACAACTTGAGTAGCCTTGAAAAATAATTGTATTTTTAGTTTGGATTCATATTTTTTGAATCAAGCACATAGTATTTAAGTCATGTATCCAATCCATAGGCTTCAAGCCTACTTAAACAATCCTCAATATAATCTAAATAGAGATGAACCATTTATAAATGACCATATTCCAATTTTAAAATCAATAATAACATGTTGAGGTCAATGCTAATGATAACCTACCTTTCTAATATGAAATTGAAGCTAATGTTAATATGCCTAAGGAATCACCATCTCATGTTATTAATTACCTATTAGAAAATAAAAATAAAGTCTTGTTATGCCTTATTGAGCTAGGAGATAAGTTCCCACCCACTTTTGATCCTAAGAACTAACCTAGTCTCATTGATATAAGTAACACAACCCTTCCTAAACAAGATCAAGCCCTAACTAGTACCTCCTTGGATAAGGATAAGGCCTTTATAGAGTCATCCAATGAAAATCTTAAAAATGTTTACCATGCTTATGTGGATAAGGGAAGATTAGTTTTAGACAACACATCACAAAAAAGTCATGTATGTCTTTACCATATAGGACCATGTCTAAATATTAAGTAAAGAGATAACTGATCTTCAATCCAATGTATCAAATAATCCTTTAACTAAAAATTAATAAATCAAACAATCCAACAACCAATCAGGGTTATCCTAATAACAATGCCAAAAATTGGCATTAAGATCCTCCCAAACAAATTCAAATCCAAATCCAAATCAAAATCAAATAAAAATAAAAATAAAAATAAAAATAAAAATCAAAATAAAAATCAAAATAAAAATCAAAACTAATCATTATCATTAACACTCAAAGACATTAGTATTTTTACAAGAATGTAAAACCATGAAGGATAAAATCTAGCGTTTGTAAGATGGAATTTATTCCCAAAATAAATAAATATAAGTTTTAAGAACTATGCCCATATTTGTTTGACATAAACATGATGAAGGCGCCTTTTTCAATTCATTTTAAACCTCCAAAATTTTGACAAGAATAAATGGAAAGGATATAATAGGGATAACATTAAATATTTTTACATGGGTTATCAAGAGGTCACTTATAGTGACAAATATCTATTTAAACTCTTTCCACGTAGCCAAGGAGGTCAAGCCTTAGAATGACCCTACATATACCTAAGGGCACAATCACTACTTTTTTAGATCTTCGTAAGAGGTTTGTGCAACACTTTCTTATATGTTGAACATGAGTTGACTATGTTGGACTTATTAACACTAAAAAATTAAATGAGGAGATTTTCTCATCTTTCCTACAAAGATGGCATGCATTACTAAGTCGGTTTCAATGTTTACTTCTTGAAAAATAACTCACTACAATTTTTATAGACAATCTCAATCCTAAAATGGCCTTTGAACATAAAATCCATTATGCCACTTCATTTTATGAAATAATCAATTAAGGAGTCAAAATTTAAATGAATCTCATTTCCAAAGGCCTCATCAATATTTTAACTAAATAAAAGAAAAACCAAGTTCAAAATGATAAACCCAAGTTTTTCGTTAAGAACAAGAACATTGTAAGAGATGGTGTAACTGATGTCAAATGAGTCTAATATATCCAACCTATCAACACTATTAATATACTTAAAAGCCAACCTAGACAATACTTTTGGAAAATAAATTATACCTTCTTGGGGGTACCACTTGAAGTAGTCTTTCACAAGTTGGTAGCTACTAATATGGTCACATTTCTAAACACAAGACTGTTTGATGAACATACTCTAAAACCTAAATGGTATAGATAAAATGAATATTGTGAATACCATAAGATCAAAGATAATTCCAAAAATAAAAACCATGTCCATGTCTTAATTGATCATGGTGACATATAAGTAGAGAATCATTCATCTAATCTAATAATCAAAATCTATTGATATATCAAGATCCCTTTTTAAAACATGTGAAAAGTTGTACTAAGTAAACCCAAGGTCAAAACCAAGCTAACAAAGTCAATAAAACCATTCATCCATTTGATTCCATTACCAATCATATTAAACATATAAATGATCATGTTTCCATCATTAAGATCAAATCCTAAGATTGCACCATCACTATGAGGCACACAAAAATCACTATTCCAAGTGTCCCTTTGCCCACCTTTAAAATTAATTAAAATATAATTGAATAAATTGAGAAAACATCAACCCAAATTTATATTATATACCTTCTCAAGACATCCAGTACTTATAAGGATATTTTGTACAAAGCCTTACAAAATTCAAAAGTCATATAAAACATTAATCTATCCAACTTCCAAGCACTTGTAGGACATATATCCTCCAATAATCAAGTGAATTTTGACCATATATATATTTCTCCTATTAGTTCATCCCATAACTTACCATTGCATATTTAAGTCATTATCTCCAAGAACAAATTAAATATGGTGTTTATAGACAATGGGTGTGACTTAAATATTTACACTTTAAGTTTGATAAAACATTTGGGACACTCAACAATAACATTAGAGCCCAACACTATCACTATAAAAGCCAATGATAATGCAAAACACTAGTAAGTTGAGACTATATATCTTCCACTTATGGTGGGGCATGTTATCCAAGAAACTTTAATCCATGTCCTAGATCTTGATCTACCATAAAAATTTCTCCTTGGTCATCCATGGATCTATGCTATGAATGCCATTCCATCTACCCTCCACCATTGTCTCAAGTTTTCCCACTATGGTATGGAAGTTACTATTACTGGTGATCCTCAAACTTTTTAATATTGAAAAATATTATAATGGAGATACATAAATGCTAATTATTTACCATTTACCAAATATACTTATGAAACTAAATATAAATCAACAGAGTTATCAAACTATATCCATATAAATGATCTAGGCTATATATCTGCAAACCAACCATCTACATCTAAAAGTAAATCATCCACATCCTAGTCCACCAATCTGTCATCCAAATTTACCATAATGGATAAATGTATGGGAGAGTATGAAATTCATGATTCCCACTATGTAATAAAAATCCACGTCTCCTAATAACCATGGTAGGCCCCATCATAGGAAACAAACACAAGTAAACCAATGATTTGGTAAAACCTCTTTTGTTAAAAGATGATTCCTTTCTAAATAATAGATCGAAGACCCCAATCCTTATTGGCTCTATAGTGATGAATTTTACACATGTTTCCAAGATAACTAATATTCCATAGCCAAAAATATTATGTGTAGTATTATGAATAATAAGGTTAAAAGCCTTGGTCTTCATGAAGAATGCCTTGTAGAACCTATAATGTTTGAAAAAAAATGAAGATTCTTAAGGTACTATATTTAAACCACCTAACACGAGCCCAGATGATTAAAATAATGATTCTTCTAAAACATCTAAATATTCCTCTTCTGACACTAAAATAAGTTCCATATATAGTCTCTATAAAGACCTTTTTTCCACAAACCTTTTATGTGATAAACCATTTTGACCCTTGAGCTGAAATATACACAACTTATAACCTAGGACTGAAAAAATCTACTCTCACTTGACTATTTTCAAAATGATGAAGCAATTTTTGAATTCATAAGAGTTAGAGATCACATTCTAGCAAGAGATCATAACAAATATTTTTAAATCCACTTATACAATTCAACATACTTTGGGGAGAATATAGACTCTAATCATAGACATAGTAATAAAATCAATATAGTTCAGTCCTCTATAAAAATATCAGATAAAGAAACTCAATATCAACAAGACATTGACAAAGAATTTAATCTTCTTACCCCTCCTAAAAATTTCAAGAAGATTCCACTTTTTTGATTGAAAAGATGATTGAAATATTGGAACCAATGAACAACCTAAAATGGACTTCTCTTGATCCTAAAGAATAGACAATTCTAACTCTCCTCCTCAAATAATTTAAAGATGTATTTTCTTGGTCATACACAAATATTCCTGGATTAGAGCCATGACTTCTAATGCACCACATTGTTTTTCACAAGGATGATAAACTTATTAAACTAAAATTAAGAAAAAATGTATCCTAAGGTGTCTTTAATCATAAAAGAGGAATTAAAAAAGCAACTAGAAGTCATATTCATTAGACTATAGATTATTCAGAGTGGATCTCTAACATAGTGTCATTCAATAAAAAATTAATAGGGATCAAAGTTTGTATATATATTTTATACGTTAATAAAGTTTGTCTAAAAGATAACTTTTCACTTCCAAATATTAACATGATTATAGACTTTATAGCAGGTCATGAAATTTTGTCATTAATAGATGGTTTTTTAGGATATATCAAATCAAAATTTCACCCAAGGACCAACACAAAACAACACTCATCACACCTTGGGGCACATTTTTTACCAAGTCATGCCATTTAGTCTGAAAAATGTTAGAGCCACATATCAACATGTTATGATAGTCATTTTAATTGACATGCTTCATGATATTATTGAACATTATGTAGATGCTATTTTGGCCAAATATAGAATGAGAGTAAATCATACCATACTAATAAGCAAGATATTTAAATGAATAAGGGAATATAAGTTTATTTAGGGTCATGTCATAGAAACTTTTTGGTTTTATTATATCACATATAGGTATAAAAGTGGAGCTAACAAAGGTTACAACTATAATCAAAATGCCTCCACCTTCTAAATCTCAAACAAATTCATAGCTTGAAAAGGAAAATTTAGGATATCTGCATATTAGTATCTCAACTTGCAGACAATGCCACTCATTCAGATATCTATTCTCTTAATTGGAATGAATAATGATAACAAGTGTTTGAAAGTCTCAAAAAATATTTATCAAATTCACTGGTCTTAATTCCACTTACCTTGAAAAAATCTTTAGTGTTATATATTTAATCTACACAACATGCATTGGAGGAACTATTGACACGACATAATGATCATGAAATATAAAGTGAAATGTAGTATTTAAGTATAACCTTGGTATATTATGAACTAAACTAATCTGTCATTGAAAATGAATGTTTAATAACTATTTTTTCACCCCAAACACTTTGTCTTTACAATCTTAATAATCAAACTAAAATCATTACAAAATTTGATCCACTTAAATACCTACTTTCAAAATCAGCTCTAATAGGGAGAATGGCCAAGTGGGTTATGTTATTAAGTGAGTTTGATATTAATTATGTTAATCATAAGGATATCAAATCAAAAAATATTTCAAAAACATTAATAGAGGCACAATTAAGAAATATATGTCAATTAACCAAGGATTTTCCAAATGATGCCATTTTGTCCTTGAATTAATCAATAGAGTAGAAACTATATTTTGATGGATCATTCACTAATCATGGCTTAGGGTCAAACATTTTTATCATTAATCCACAACATGATCTTATCCTAAAATCATTTTTAAAAGTATTTACTTGCACCAATAATATAGTGTAGTATGAAATCCTTGATTCTGGTATAAAACTAGCTATTTAGTGGGGCATCCAACATCTCTTAGTTTATGGGGATTCAAAGATTATTATCAACAAGTCAATGACAAATACCAAGTAAAATATGATAAGCTCATTCTTTATAAAATAATGGTGGATAATTTGAAGTAATACTTCATGTACATACAGTGTGAGTAGGTTCCTCATGTAAATAATAGAGAAATTGATGGTATGGAAATAATTGGTTCCCTTCTTGACATGTATTCAAATGTTGATCACAGTCAATTATTTGTTAAGTAGTTGATGTTTCCATCTTATGATTCCTGAATTTGAAATGGCTTGTGAGATTATTGGTCCTAATACCTTTTGGTACCAAGACATTTATGCATACCTTCATGACAACATTATCCATCCAAACATATCTCATAACCATAAGAAATCATTCATCCAATGTGCTTCTCGATTCATAATCCTTGGAAATACCTTATACCATAGAGGCTATGATGTAACTTTGATACAATATATAAATTATGATGAGTCGGTCTTAGTTATTAAATAAGTTAATGATGGTATATGTGGTGCACACATAAGTGAAATAGTCCTTGCCAAGAAGATTCTTTGAATTGGATATTATTGGCCTAAAATGGAAACTAATTCCTATCAATATGTCAAAAAGTGTATCCCATGTCAAAAACATGATTATCTTATCCATGCTCCATCCTAATTTTTGTATCCCAATTCCACACCATGGCCCTTTTCCACATAGGGTTATACCTCATTTATAAAAATAATATAAATTCTTCTAATGGCCACAAGAACATAATCACCACCAATGAATAATTCACCAAATGGGTGAAGTCCATTCCACTTACCTAAGTAATAGGAAAAAAAATATCCAAGTTTATCTTAAACCATATCATTTGCCATTACGATATTCCATCCACCATAATTTTTGATAATGGTAAGTATTTCAATAATAAAGATGTCAAATCCATATGCCAAACATATCATATCAAGTAGAAATGTTATACATCATATTATCCCCAAGAAAATGACCAAGTAGAGGCATATAATAAAAACATTCTCAAGATCCTCAAATGGGTTGTCAATGATGTTGGTTGTGATTGGCATTTTTAGATTTATCCTAATTTATGGGCTTATTATACAAGCATTTAAACACCTATGAGCTCAACCTCATATTCCCTTATCTATGGCATTGAGTTTATCTTACCAGTTGAAATTGAGCTCCATTCATTATGCACATCCTTTCAAAACTTAGTCGATGATGAAGAATACCACACCTTATGACTACATGAACTTGACCTCTTAGATGAAAAATACTTTGTGCCCTTAATCATTTGTAAGCCTATCAAAATTGACTCCGTCATAGTTATAACAAAAAAATTGGAGCTTGAGAGTTTGAAGTTTGAGATCTTATTTTAAATGAAAATCAATGGAATAAAAATTTTGATCATGAAAATAAGGGAAAATTTGAACCTAATTGGTTAGGTTGATATGTTGTCATTACTAAGTACAAATTTGGTTCTTATAAAATGGCCACTGAATAGGGTTAATAAATTGATGAGCCAATGAACATCATGCATATCAAGTGATTCCATGCTTAAATTATTCTAGTGCTGCTATATATATGTAAAAAGAAAAGAAAAAATAGAAAGATAAATAATCCATGCAAAAGTGAAAACCATTCTTATGGTGCTTTGGGTAAGTACCATGGTGAAATCTAGTTTTTATCTCTATGTAATCCATTATATATACACACCCTTTTTACTTTTTGGCATCTCCAAAATATATACCATCTCCCACTATATATATCTCCCTTCCATGCCATGTTGGTCTAGGGTTTAATCTTGGTGGTCATGCACATAACACTTTGAATCATGTTTTGGAAACATCTTATATATATGAATTTCATGTCTCAATCCTTGGATCACTATTAATCCATTCATAATAAAATATCCCTTCCTTTTTATCCAAATTCTAGAACTAGTTTTCCCTTTATGTACATAACTTAGTTATCCATCTTGAAAAAAAATACACAAAAAACAAACAACCTAAAGTAATTTATCCTTAGTTTATGTACCCTTGTCCTACCTTATGTAGACTACACTTCATAAGGTTATAATTATAAAAAATATCATATGCCAAAGTGTTTTTAATATACTAAAGGACATAATAAAAATACAATTATTTTACTTTTTTGTATAGTTGTTTTACTTATTGTGTATAAATGTTTTTACGTTTGTTTACTTACTTGATTGTATAGTTGTTTACTATATTTAATTACTTTAAGTGTTTGCCGGTTTTATCACTTATTTTATCATTTGATTTGAATAGTTATTTTATCTTGTTTTCATTATTTAATTGAATCAAATTCATTATGTACATTATAAATGATGTTAGGATGATTTTCTATATCTTGATGCATTATATCTTACACTTGTGAATATATGAGTCCTTGCACATGTTACACAATAGTCATCATGGCTTTTCCATACAATTGGTGCATATTGTCATGTGGAATATCAAAATAAGGTTGATCGATTCATGTTCATAATGATGTTAGAAATCCATGCAAAGCCTACAAAAAATAATTATTAACCTATTAAGCTATTTTCCCAAACACATTTTCACACCCATCTATCCCATAATAATGTTAAAAAAAAGACTAACATGTGTCAAATATAAAATGCAAAAGAGATAATTTAAATATATATATCCATCTATTTATCTACACATTTACATATAACATAATTAAACATCCATAAAACATAAATCATAATCATATCTATACACAATCATAATTCAAAATCATTCATATATATATATATATATCATATCCATGAATACATATCATAATCTCATGTACATCTAATAAATGTATGTGTATCATATAATCCTCTAGATCTCACTTTGTGCCTCTAGATGGGGTGATATTGAACATGGATGCTATAAGATACTCCATGGAGGACCCATGACATGTTGAGATGAATGACCCATAAATCACTTTGATGCCATCATCCCTGATATCATAGCCACTGACCTTGATCTCTTACCACTTAAATACTCTATGAACTATGGTGATTTATGATCTATTGGAACTACTCACTCATAGAGGATCATGTAGTAGTATGAATACTTAATCACCCTCATAATATCTGATAGGGACTTCAACTAGCTTAGTGACATCAATAGCTCTTTATCTCTCTATACCTAGCTATTTGTTACATCCCACTCTCTAAAACATCTCTGTGCTAGCCTTGTCTCATTCTCTATTTGTGTCTGAATATAGTGAGTCACCAAGCCCTCCTCTCTAATCACAATATTAGTTATCATATGATATAATTTCACCTATAATATGGTTATCTCTACAAGTCTAGAGGATCCTTGACCCTCTCTATTCACTCCATCTTACTATAGGCCTGATATTTCTATATCCATAACCCTGATCTCCTAAACCTATCAATCAAGACCTCATCCTCTACTAATGTTATCATCCCAAATGGCCCTGACCTATCCTTTACAACTATATGACTCTTTAGTGTTGGTTATATCAATGTATCCTCCCCATATCCATCCTCATAATTATCAATACTAATAATGTGTGTGGCTCCTCCTGATCCCTCTATCATATGTATATTGTACATCTTTATTCCTATATACATCACCACCATTATCATGTCCTCCATATCCAACCACAAGGGCATCTACCTAAACAATAATCTCTGGTTCTCCTCTCCTTTGTGATCACACCATGAATTCCATATGTAATCCCTCTTTCCATGTCCTAGGCCTCTGATGAGGAGTTGTCAACCTTAACAACCACATATAATCCCACCATGCCCTATAATCATCATTAACACATGCATATACTATGTCAATCCTATGATGATATAGAATTATCTATAGTTGTACCCAACTATACACATCTATCATCAAATCTATAATCAATCCCCATTATGGTCTCTCTCATGTTGATCATGCAAACACATGTGGACCCATTAACACATCCTACTATATGGAAAACTATCTAAAAAATCTATTCGATCTATACTTTTGCCTACCTATAATGTAGCATGGTGTTTACATATAGTCCATGCAACACACATCCTATCTCCACCTCATATATACCTCTTTATATGGTCTCCAAGTGATATTTTAAGGTGATAACTCATCCAATGATCTCATAAATAACCCCATATCACTCAAATGACTCCTCTATCCCATATAATCACATGCCATCTATAGGAAAATGGATTTCCATTATCTCTCTATCATAACTACCTAACTAGTCTCTCCATTACAATATACTCCATATCCACACTTGTAGTAGTGTGGATAGGCCTATACTCACTTCTCCCTTATAGACCAAACCATGTAAATCAATGTATAAGTGTGCTAACACACACTATTCCCAATAAAAATATGTATCCCACTATAACATATATGTGATCACATCCAATAATCTTGTAGGAAAAAACCTCCCACTCTTGTTCAATAGTAATATGCCACTGATAAAATCCATCAATACCAGTTTCAATGCTTTTGTCTCCTATAAATATATGCATACATTTAGGTTTATCCCATGCTCAATCATTAGGATTATATCATTATCAAATACCCTTTCCAATTATATCACATGTGTTGTCTTTCTCTAGTATACCTTCACACCCCATATCATGATGTGATGTATATGCCACACATCCTCTAGTGCAACAGTCATATCTCTTATTAGCATTTGAAATGTGTTAGTATCTAAATTATAGTGCTCAACTAATCCTATAAAAAATTCCCTATCTATATATATCTCAATAATTTCTCTAACATAGGATAATACCACTTCCTCTAGTACACCCACTTCATAATCTGTGAATATGCTCATTAATTTTAGTACCCTAGAACACCTCTACCATGTGACTAATATTGGTTGTATCTCATAAACACATCAAAATTACACATATTTAATATTTTTGTGTAATAAATAATATATCCTAACCATTATTCATGTACACATACTTATCATATAACACTTCTAACACTAACAAATTTGATGAACATCATAATGAACTCTCCTCATTCCTTAACAAATTCATGAATTTGCTACCTGATTTGGTGAATTCATTGTGGGTTATAACAAATTTTATACAAATTTTGAAAAAACTAGCAAAAAACATAATGAAACCTTCATTTTCTAGAACAAAATCACCAGTTTTGACAACAAATTTGCCATTTGGAAAATGGTGAATTTGCTAATACTAAATTTTCCTAGCGTTTATGACACTTAAATTAAAAATTCCAATCAAATACATCACTTAACATATATTTATTCCCATTTATCCTCTAATAAACTCTCACTCACTCGATTCTATGATGATCAACTATAATGTGGTCCATTTTTCCTCTAACACCTCTCATAATCTAGAGCACATTTAAAATACTAGGTGGCAAATCAAATAAATGAATTTCAAGAAATGAATTTAAAATTTACCCCTTACCCCTATTTATTTACCCCCCATTCAAAAAATTTACCCCCATCTAAACCCTTTCAACTATTTTAAAAACCTATTCTCTTATTTTACGTCCACATCATAAACCCAAATAATTGACCTACTCTATTTATTCTTTGTTTGAAAATAAATCTAATAAACTTATTCAAAACTCATTAGAAAACATATTTATTATATTAACAAACCACAACTTATGAACAAGATATATCATTCCCAAATCCACTTCTATGTAACAATATTCATGGGGCAAAACCTAAATGTGCAACTTTTCCTTGAATGAATTATTTCTCTAATTAATTACCTATTAATTATTTGCTTGAGAAAATCATTTTACATATGCCTATAAATCATGCAAGCATTTTATGAAGAATGGTACTTCTATTTATAATGGTATCAATTACATCATTTTATGTATACCTATAAATCATGCAAGCATTTTATGAAGAATGGTACTTCTATTTATAATGGTATCAATTACATCATTTTATGTATACTATTCCTTCTTTCATTCATTTTGAGTGCTCTTTTCATCCATTCTACCTACAAGATCACTTGAGCGGGCATTATTCATAATCATTTAAATCCACCTAAGGCATCATATTTATGCATCCATTTCCACTCTACCTTTTATTTATTCTTTGAAAAGGCATTGATTATTCTAATCTTAACTTTTTTCTAGTCTCAACACCCTTTTAAAGAGGGGAAAATGTTGACACTTAAACTCTTCCACATTTAGTGTCATAATTAAATTTGTTTAATATCAACCAACTAAGAGAACCATCATTACAAGTTCAAATTCTATCCTAAGGTCCACTAACATAATTTTCCTCTATTTTTTGAATATTTAATTAACCAACATTAAATAATTATTCATGCACATAATTCCATAAAACTAATTAAAATCTTAGACATTATAAGTCACCAAACATATACCACATTTCTCTCAACCAAGCATTATGTCATCCAACCATTTCATTAACTCCCTCAACCAATTATTGAGTCATCATTGAACTTTTCAACCAACATGGTGAGTCATCCAAATAACTTGAATCATTCATGAGAAATTTTCAACTACTAACTCAATTATATGTTATTTTATCAAAAACACGAGGAATTGTTCTCTTTCACATGAATGAGGACTCAAATCCAACCATCTAAAATTAACATAATCCATTAAATTTAGATTCCTAGCTATCCATTTTCTCACCCAAAAGCTTATAAATTTAAGTGTCATCCTCCATTGTCAACATCCATCATCTATATTTTTAAGTGATATTGAATTTACCTTGTGTATCCATTGAAAATAAAAAATATTTCTTCCTTACACTACTAAGATTCATTTTGAATTTGAAGAATGAATTAAGCATACACATACACAATTGTAATAAAAAATCACAGTCAATTAGAGGAGAAGTCATTCTATTTTATTGAAAAGATGGAAGGTTACTTGTTTATTTTATCTCATTATTTTATTATATCTCTATCTTAAGTTTTAGATTAGTCATAGAAAATTAATTAAATTACTTATTTATTTTATTATTATTAACTTCTAATTTATAGCTATCACACATGCCTAGTTGACAATAAACTAATTAGATATTATAAGATTATATAATATACTACTCAAAGTCCATCAAGTTTGGGGCACCTAAATATAATATAGTATCACCAACACAAATCATTCCTATAGAAAAAAATGCATGCCTACAAGGTTGGTGAGCCTAGTTAAAATAATCACAGGCTATAATCTATAGATAACTTAGACCAATATATTTCACCTCAAAAAGTAAACCATGAGCAACATGTATAAAACTTACCTTTATTGGTGAATTAAAATGATCTAAATTTCATATCCATAAAGGATGTCGCTGATGATTCCAATGCTACTTATGATGATGATACTAATGAAATACCAATGAAAATTGATAATTATTTATTTGGATTGAATTTCACATTGGCTGACCTAGGGGAATACAAAGATGATTCCAAGGGAATCATACCAACACATACATAAACAAGAAAATTAATAAATTTAGATATGGATAAAGGAAAGAATATTTGTTTCCAAATAGACACTACAATGCATATAATTCTATTAGGTGTTTCATGGACTAACTATTTTTTGAAATCTATAATATCTAGATAACATGAGGTACAATACATTTATCAATGCAGTAAAGATACCAAAAAGTCATCATTCACAAATTTAGTAAATAATATGGAATTTATGGATATTGAGCTAGTTATCAGGATACAATAAAAAAGTGCACAAGATAGACCACATGTAATGTTACAACTGTTAATAGACATGAAATTAATTAACTTGCCAATAATACATCATAGATCCACTACCTAGTTGTAAAATCAAGAGGGAAAGTTATTTATAATTTTCACATAATCATAAGACATGCTACAAATACTTGTTCTATCATTATAATAGAAACTTTAAAAATATAAGGCTAAAGGGACTATTCACATTATACAACCCACACCATAACCTACTAAAGCTCCACAACAAGGTCACATACATAAAAACAACAAGAATTGTAGAAGTAATCCTTTAAAATTTTTGGTTTTTATTGTGAATTAATATAGACAACATGTGGGAATAAATGAGGACATATAGCCAAATGTATGTACACTCGCATTCCTTCAACACATAGGACATGATCAAGATGAATTACATAAAGATATATATTTCTAAGTTTCTATAGGACACACCAAAGTAATAGTCACATGTGGTCCCAAAGAAGTGGTTAAACCACTCTTTTTTATGAAAACATGAAATCAGATAAAAGCTGCATTTAGTCAAACATGGCTACATGAAATGGAAGATATAATGGATAGGTTATGACAATGTCTCACATTCAAATTTGAGGATAACACAATCCATATTATCCATGATGGTATAAATGAAAAATATATATTTAGAAATGAGAAAAAGAGATCAAATTTGATTTATCCAAAATTTTCACATGAGGCCTCTTTCAAAATAGAGAAAAATGCTATACAAATGCAAAACATTCAAAACAATTCCAAAGATAATGCTACAATTATAGAGCATGAATGGTATGATGACCAAAATGGTAATGATATATGGGAGTTTGAAAATATTTAGTATCCAAACCTAAATGATATTGCACCAAATCCACCTCTATATTTTCCACATCCATTTGATGTGTTGTTTGATTTCTAGATTATCATATTCTTCATATATACACAAAAATATTAAAAAGTAAGATATTTCAAAAAAATTCAAAAATCAAGACCTATGCATGATATTTAGTTAATTTAAATATGCTAATTTTTTTATAGATATTTAGTACCTGTTTCTATCTAGTTGAATATCATATATGCTTGAAAAGTGTATATGAGTGTAAAGAATATATGTTGCCATTCCTAGACCTAGTTGCAAGTTATTTCACTGTCTCAAACTCAAGAACTACATTAAAAAAATAAAAACCTATTTTGATAGTAGCACAACTTGATATTATCTCATTGAGCATAGGTTATCATTTCTCAATTTCAAACCACACATAAGATTTCTAATTCTTATATACACCCACAAGATCACTAGGGGCATATTACACAAAAGTTTTATCCTTCCTTGGATATTCCTTATTGTTCATAGATCAGTTCTTTATGTGGTATAACACCTATCGATCTGTATAACTTACTAACACATTGATATCTTACTAGTTACGAAGTTATTAAATATACTTGTGTTATGAGTTGATTATGTGGATCAATTACATGTATTCATGCATACTTTGCTGATTCATGTCTTATGTGTATTCTATGTTTATCTTTTGGACATTTAAACATGTCATTATGTGTGTCTTAAAGTTTAAATTGTATGTTTTTATGCATGTGTGAAATTTTAATATGTCCCTTGTATATGTCCCCTTTCCTTTTATTGCATGTTTTATGTCCTTTACGTGTACTCTTTGTTTATGTGCATCATGACCATGACACTTGTTTACTTAGTTTTCAATGCCATGATGGAAATTATACATCCTCCTAGAAATTTCAATGTCATGATAGATATCATGCATCCCTCCATGAGTTGTTCTAGTTTTAGCTTTACATGATTAGTTTAGATCACTTATCTAAGTTATTCAATGCTAACATATATCTTGACAATGCCACCATTTATGTTTATTTTTACATGCATATCACATTATTATTTTTATTAGTATATGTATGATGATTCCATGTTCATCCATGTTATCAATACTAATCAAATTTACATATTTTATAAATCATCTATGGTATTTTTAATTATTTTGAGTTAAGTTATTGTGTAGACTCAAAAACTCACCTCAAAAAAGGAGGCATTCACAATGGCTTATATTAGAGACTAATCCCATATGATAAAATGAAAAAACATAATTATATAGACATCACATAGTGGATCACATAACATAGTCATAAACCACCCCTTAATAAATTTTAGAGAGTAGATATTTATTCAAATAAGAGTGCACCCTCTTTTATCCAAATAGGGCATTATTCTCCTAATACTAAAAAAATAGTCACTTTCAAATTTTCTAAGAGTTTCATGCATAGAAGTTTAAAATAGGTTTTATAGTTCAATTTATATAAAACACTTAGGTTTGTCTTATATTTTCTTAGTTTGGGGGTATCATGTGTAGCATATTTCCCAAGTTAGCATACAAGTTGTTACTTAGAATCTCAGTTGTTATTACTCAGTCTTAGAATCCATTTACACTAGATATCAAATTAGGGGCATGTGCATGACATATGAATTCATCTTCACTCCATTTTTACACCAATTTCATAGATAGGATAGAAATTCTTGTCATTATCCACATTTTATACACAAATCCAAATTTTACTAACTTTTTACACCATTTTTTCACTAGTTTTACACCAAAAAAGAGCCTATTTTGTCTGTAATGGTTGATTCACTAGTTTTTGCACCAAAACAACCTATTAAAATTCATATAGGGGTTAAAAAATACTTCACTAGTTTGAGTATGAAATGATGGAGTCAAACACATCTTGAGTTCTTAAACACACTCTACTATCAATGAGGAATGGGTTATGCATAGTCCAATCCTAGATTTTCAATGCAAATGAAATCTCCAAGGCTCCTACCCTCTACAGTCACCAATTTTTGCACCAAGAAAATAGAATAATTTATGTATGCAATAAATTCTATAAGTTTCTTGTATTTAATTCTTGATATTCCTCTTAAGTAAGGATCTATTTTATACGTGTTTCGTTATAGGTTCACGTGAAACATAGTTCAATGTTATGGCCTACATTCAAGACTTGACCTCATAGGTAAGTTTAGGTACACACTTTTATTTTTACTCTAGTAATTTCAATTTTTTACATTAATAGAAGAAAATGGGGGAAATGTAGACACATAAATTTAAATTTAAGCTAAAATGATGCACTTATGATCACTCTTTTGACACACTTAACTCCTGCCTCATCCTAAGGCCTTTTAACCATTTATTTCACTTATGCATGATGAACCATTCCTATAATAAACCTAAATAAATCTATAATGTCCCTATTATTTAGGAAAACTACTCCAATCTCAAAATTAGACTAACCCTAGTACCCAAAGAAGCTATATGTGCTCCTTAAATAATAACACCTTATTTGTATAGTAGTGCTCCCCACTATTGTATAGCTTTGCCAATAGTATCCTCCCACAAAATAAAGACTAATTTCCAAAATTTAAAATTCATGAGAGGGTCAACCCACAAGTTTAGAAAGATCCATCTAAAGGAATTCAAAAATTACCACTATAGAGCTACATTTCAAACCATTTTACACATAAGAGGATTCCACATTGAAAAACACTAGAATTCTAATTACACATCGAGAGAAAATTCCCTATTTTCCCAAATTTTGACTACAAATATCCATATTAGTCCTGAGCTAAAGTAGGAATACACTACCAAGGTTACAAGTTATAGTTGAAACACTTAATCATACTAGGATTGCACCAACATCTAACATTTTTTGCACTAGTGTTTCACACACACCACCATAGCATGGGATAACTACATGGAGTTTGATCCCTCTTCAGAGTATTAATATGTAGGTATCATTCACATATGGGTTATTTAGGTAAAAAAAAATTCAACTACTAACCCATTTTATTCTGTAATTGCATTCATTTTCCTATATCATTGAGCTACAATTTTTAGTGAATAAAGAGTTACATAGTGGCCCTTGCATCAGATCAAAAGCTATCATGTAGTCTATAGAACACACATGTGAATATGAATATAACCCATTTTTTTTGGATATTTATTGTCTTTTAGACAAGGCTGCCCTATTTGGATAGTAATACCCTCGCACTATTGTCTAGTTCTACCACTATTATCTAGGAGCTATGCCAATTCATGTTCCAAGTCCATGCTCAACTACCACATGATCAATCTCAAGATATAAAAATAATATGTATCTATATTTTATAACTATTTTTATATTTCTATTTTATACTCACATGCTCAATCTCAATATCTAAAAATACTCTACATCTAGATTTTATAACTATATTTTATATTTCTTTTTTATACTTTACATATTTAGTATATTCCTAAATTTAGCATGTTCCAAATCAATTTACATCATTTATTGTATATATTAGCATTATAATTTTACAAATTTTTTTGTCACATTTAGGTAATTAATAAATTGGTCTATTTTTTTTGATAAAACACATGCATGAAAGACACTTATGGTAATGAAAAGATGGTTACGACAGACACTACCAACCAAATTTTATATATTATGATAAGGGTTGGACAATATTGAAATTTAAAAAGGTGTTAGTAACATATTTAAAATAAATAAAATTAACTTAATAAATAAATAAATGGAAATTTTTAAGTATTGAAAAACTTAAAATAAATAGAGTATTTTGAAAAATACTAGGTCCAGTATTTAGTTTGCATGTAGGGAAGTCTCTAAATGCTTGAATCACAATGGGGTAACACATTATCATCTCAAAATGATTTAAAGTTATAAAAAATAAATAAAAATAGAGTGAAATGAATTCTAAAATAAAAAATTTAAACATATATATCAAAATAATTTCTTTTTTATATGTGTAAAAATCAAAATTATATTAGTAATTGAGAGGAAAATAGAACTCACTATATCTTAAAAATCATTTACCAATTTCATCTTCTATTAGATTAATTAGAACACGTGCATGAAGATATTATGTATGGTGACAAATTTATGGGTCATTTATCATTGAAAAAAATTAGGGCCTGCTATACACCTATTAATATGATATAAATAAGTTTCCTTAGGAACTCTCAAACATTTATGCTAGTTCTGATATTGGGGGAAATTATGAGACATCTTTTAAAAAGAATGATATTTCCTTTAGAAATCATTATTCATGTAATTAAAACTTATTTATGTTACATAAATCATAAATCCATTATAAGACCCATTGGGGGAAGTCAACATGACTTCAACTAACATGTATACATCCACTCACATAAGGGATACACACATTTAATACAATTACAAAATCACTAAGTTCTTTTTATTAAGGTTTGTAACAAATCTTCAAATTCATAATTCTTAAAGGAAATAAAAATGAAAACTTATCATGATTATATCTTGTGTTCAAAACAAATTTATTACTTTGAAATATGTTCATATGAGACTGTAATGATGAAAATAATTCTATGGTGACATATCTCATTGTGTTGATATATGTAATTTACATGGTTATATTTTTATTATTTAACACATGATGAACACAATTTGGTATTTTGAGATGAGTGATTTGAAGGCTTTATCTCTCATATCATATCAAAATGGGGGCATAAATTAGTCTTGTTTTAGATATTTAGGCCATGTCAGATAGATATTTCACATTTTGACACATTAAATGATTTAAATGGGTCAAATTGAGTAGGTTGAGACATGTGGGGAATTATACAAGATTTCAAGGAATAGTTAAGACATTATATGGAATTATTAGACAAGTTATATGATTCATATTAGTCAAATTGAGTAGATTGAGAATATTAAGAGGTATTATATGACATTATGACAAATATATGATGACATTGTGTATCATTTTGAGAGATATATGGATCATATTTGGGAATGAATGTTCATAAAAACACTTATATTTTATATATTGAGGATCAATGGGGAATGATGGTACTACATAAGCACTTTGGGTCTATATTAATCTATAATAATTGATCCATTTACATGATAATATAGTTTTGGGGTTACAATTCTACATAAGAAGTTGTTTTCAGGTTCTACTTTTACATACAAACCTATTTTAGGGTTCTAATTTTTCATATGAATCTAATTTTTATGTTCCATAATTACAAACATTTATTGAATAATTTATCTTATTATTTGGCTAAGAAGAGAATATGCTAAGATAAAATTCAAAATTTGAGTTGGGTCATTTGGTACCCAAGGCATCTTATCTCCAAATGGCACGAACACATTTCAAGAGTAGCAAAAAATTGCATACCAATAGGTGTAGTCATTATTTTTTTATTTAATTTTTCACTATGCTACAATCTATTTAAAACAATAATCTATCTAATTGGATCATTAATTTATTATAGATACACATTGGGCATTATGGAACCTTGGGGTAATAAAAAGTCCAATTACAAAACACCATCACAAGTATAAATTTTATTTTATCCCTTTAAACCAATATTTTCTATTGAATTTAAATACTATATTAAAGGGGGGCCATCTCTAGACACCCAAATTTGGTATGAGCCTTGACTATATAATTATTTTTATGTGAATTTTTATATATGGGCTCATTATGAATAGGGACCTTATTGGTGTTATTTTCTTGGTCTTTTACTCTCTTATCTGTTGGCTTAGACATGAGATGTATTTAATGTTTATTCATTCATATGATTTGTCCATGGCTTGGTCTTGTTCATTTCTACTCTTTTCTATATGCTTAGGATAGTTACAGTAAACTCTAACTATGTTCGTTATCATTAGGGTTTGAGGTTTTTGATAATATCCTAGATTTATTTGCATGTACTTTTTGAGTTGGAACTCTTTGTGTTGGTTTATTTTATATTTTTAGGTGTTATTGGGCCAGCTTATGATTTTCAATAGTTCCTTAATTTAAACATTAGAGAAATATAAATGCAGAGTCCCTACAATAATTTTAAGTAAGGTGTTGATTTAAAGGAAAAAATTCATAAAGTGAAATAAACAAACACTAAAAAATTTATATTCTTCTTGAGCATAGATCTAAAGTTTTCTAAAGGAATAATCTTATTGTGCATATAGATATAATGCTTTTACCAATAGAGGACCTTGTAAAAATTACATTAGAACCTAGTGTCACATAGAAATATGATAATAGAATAAACATAAGGGGTTTAACACATGGTCATAAGATGAAAAGTATAGAAAATGATTTACAGATAAGACTAGACACTACCACTAACTTTGGACACTACCATCAGTGCTAGTGTCCCGATTTGCTAGTAGTGTTGAGGAGCTAAAACATAGAATTAATTAGAACATGGGTTAGGATCCCTAAATATATACTAGAATAGGGGATACTAATAATTAAAAATATATAAATGATTATATGGAAGCAATAAAAGGACATTAACTTAAAGGGTTCATGTGAGACTGCACCACTAGATGCCTAACTCTCTATCAAAAGGTATATGCATGCAAAATATATGAAAATTTATATGAAAATGTGCTTGTACAAAATGTGGATATATATATCCCCCCTCCCATTTAATATAGTAATGCATGAAAATGAAATTATTAGTTTAAAGGAAATAAAATGTGTACCTCAGTGTGTATGACACATCTCATCTTTGCTTGAGCACTATTTGAACCTATTGTTTGAATATTACCTACAACTAGAATCATGTCATAGTGTAATCAACATATATAATATAAGAATGAGTAGTAATATAAAGTATATAGATAAATAAAGAGAATGGATAGAATACACATGTATGTGCTACATAATGATGATCCTAGGATGTTGGTTCTACTATTGAAGTCAGTGAAGTAGAAAGGGAATTGAGACCTCATCCATTTTTTGGCCAAGAAAATGAGTGAGTATATAAGTGGTCATATGGGCTACACTGTGTAGGTTTTGTATCTATAAAATGGAGAGTTAGGAGGTGGTCATGCCCCCTAATTGGTATAGTGAGAGTGGTGTTATGGTCATCAAGAGCATTACATCCCAACCAACACAACTCAAGTGCAAACATGTAATCTGATGTAGGGTGAGTGATTTAATCAAGCTCATCATATAAATATGGTAAGGTTGGTTGATTTAATCAACACAACCTATAAATATAGTGAGGTTGAATGAGTTTAAACACTCTAACCTATAAAAATAACCAATTCCTATAGATAGATAAATTTCTTCCTGGTGTAATTGATGCACCCTGATCAAATATTTTTTAATTTGATGAGTAGAGGAGATAAATTAGTATACTTGGTAAATAATAGAATGAATGAAATCCATTTATGACCATTATCATATTTGGTGTTTGGAATGTATATTTTTATCTATATTTTTATTGGAACCTAGTTTTGACAATGGTTCTACTTTTTGGAAAGCACTGTAGATAGGCAAGGGTCTTATTAAAAAAGGTCTCAAATGGAATGTTGGTAGAGGAAATTTGGTTGAATTTTGGAGTGACCCATGGATCTCAACCCCTATGGAATCCACTTTTCAAGACCCAAATTTGATATCTTTTTTCAAGAATAAATATGGCCTCAAGGTTATGGACTATTGGGAAACTATAAATGGGAAAAAGTGCTAAAAAATATTAGCTAAAACTGGTTTAGACCAGCAATAAGTCCACTTGATCCAAGATCTGAATGAATCCATTCAACATATTCATATCAATTACTTTCCTAGTGATGACAAACTTGTTTGAAAACATGATCCTAGTGGTATTGACTCAATGAAATCAGGATTCTTATCTCTTTGGAACTTGGAGGAGGATTATTTCAACTAGAAGTCTCTTTGGATTAAGAACCTCATACCCAAAATCAATGTTTTATTTTGGCTGGTAGCACAAAATAAGATCTTAACAATGGAAAATTTGATTAAAAGAGGACTAACCATCCCCAATAGATGCTCACTCTATAAATAGGAAGTAGAGTCTGTGGAAAATTCATTACTTTTTTGTCCTTTTGTGTTAGCTATATTTTAGTACTTCAATGATTCCAACATTTCATGGGTTTTTCTAGGATCCATCTTAGACTTAATCACCCAATGGAAACCCCTTTGGGAAGAACCTCCATTAACTTACTGGTAGAACTTGGCCCTACCTCACATTTTATGGGGCATTTGGAAAAATAGGAATTCATGTATCTTTGATAGTCATTAGCCTCATCCTGATTCCAAATTTAAAAGGATCAAGGATTTATTGCAAGAAAATTGGTCAATCTTAGCCTCTTCATTTGACCAACCAAGCTCTCCACTCATTTCTAATATGATGAATCAACTTATTGTGGTCATTCCCAAAAAAATCCTAACTAAAGGTGTGGACAAATCCCTTGTCAAGTGGTCTCCCCTATTCCCTGGTGGGTCAAATTAAAATTTGATGGGGTAACAAAGGGGAATCTTGGTCTAGTTAAAATTGATGGTATGATCAGGGATTCTATAAAGAACATCAAAGTAGCTTATGTAGGGCCCCTAGGGATTTAAACTAATCATATCTCTAAAGATTTTGTGGCACTATGGGGTATTAAAGAGGTAGTTAATCTAGGGTTTCAATTTATACACATTAAAGGGGATTTGATGAACATCATCAATTGCCTTAAAGGACTCTCCACACCTTCTTAGAACATTTCTAGAATCATCAGTGATACAAAAATGTTACTAAATCATTTCAAAGGAGTTATCATCAAGCATGTCTATAGAGAAGGTAATAGGGGAGCTAACTGCTTAGTGAACATCAAGGTTCTTAGAAGTAATTAAATCACCTGACACATTAGAGAATTTCTAGATGATGTCATCTGAATAGTCAAGAATAAAAATGGACACATCACATAAAAGAATGATGTTTAAACTTATGATGCTAAGATCATGAGTTAAGTGAAATTATTTTCACATGTATAAAGCTCCAATTCCAGGGCTTTGCATGAGTGGTAGCCATCATGCTCTCAAACCAAATTTGTGTCTAGTTTTAGATCCATCCATTGTTATCTTCTTTCCTTATAAGGCACTATTCAGGCCACTTGCAAAGGTAATACTCAACCAAAAAAAATGGGAGGGGACAAAGACCACTTCGAGCTAATTTCCTATTCTGTTATCAAAAAGAATGATCATGTCTAGAAAAAAATGGTCAAAAGGGGGCTGGCCTCTTTTATGAAATGGCTAGTGGGGAATTATACTATAGTCTCCAGGGATTTTGCTTGAGGCTAGAAAAACCATGAGGTGAGAATACATAGATTAAAGATTCAGATAACTGAGGAGCTGATAGAAGAGACCACTATGATGGAATTCCATGAAATAAAGGAATTCAAAGACAAGCATTGCAAGGAGGAGCTCATGCATATTTTATTCAAAAAATAAAAGGAAAAGTACAAACCAAAACCCTCATCCAATAAAGGATTCATGTGTACTAACTTACCAAAGAAATGGTCAGAGGTATGTATCCAAATCATGTGATATATCACATTAGAAGGAAAACATATTATTCTCTATTCACATCATTTCCTGCTCTTGAATCATTTCAAGGGTCATTTTATTAGTATCCCATTTTTTTTGCTAAAACATTGGAAGAATCTGTATTGAACTTCAAGAAAAATTTGGCTAAGGATTTAATTCACTAGGGCCTCATCTTTCTTCTAATAAAATGGGGGGAATTGATTTGGTCTAAGATCATCTTTGAGGATATTGACGTCAAGAATATGGAGGAGTCAAAGGAGGAGGGATTTTATGCCTCTTAATCAGAACTACAAAAGGAAAATTAGGGGAAAGATTTGGGGGTTTCAAGCACTTGTGCACATAAAAAACACAAAATTTATTTGGGAAGCCCTTCTTATGCCTCTAGAGGAAAATCCCTCTTGGGGGTTGATGTTAACAAGGGTTTTAAGGCTTCCTTCTAGAAACTCCACACTAGAATTTCAATCTAGAATCTTCTATGTAGAGAAATCTTGAAGGAATTTGAGAGGATTAGTAATTTTCTATGTGTTAACAAATTTATTTTTAATGATGGAAGGATCCCTTAGACCCACACCCCTAGATATGAGTTTACATAGAAGGATAAAGAGGAGGACCTCTAAGTTTTTGAAGAAGATAAAATAGGATCCCTATGCTTGGAATCTAAAAGGAAGAAACTAGATAAGCATGAGGAGCAATTAATTGGAAGTTAGACCAAAGGCAAATGCAACAAAAATTCCAATATAGAGACCAAGCAACTAGTCACCTAATATGAATCGGACTAACTCTATTTCTCCTCACTACTTTAGGCTTCTTTTTAGACTTTTGGCTGATTGTTGGCTGATGTTTAGTGATAGTTTGGCTAATCTTTTAGGTTAGCCCTTTTATCTCATTAGGTTGTTTTGATTTTTCTTGCTTATCTTTTGATTCTCTTTTCTACTAGGTATGGGCCCCTTCAACCCATATTTTACCTACCAAATAAAAAAAATACCATAAATCTAAGAAGCTCTATCTCAATTTTATGAAAATCATTGCCACTGTAGAATTTTTGGACCCAAATAATTATCTAAATCATGAAATTAACTAGAGATTATAAAAGTCTGGAGGTCATGTCTTTATGACATTCTCCCACTAAAATATGGAGATACTAAGAACTAAGTGTGGAGGTCATGTATTTATGACATCCCCCAATAAAATAGCCCTCTTTTGAGGTGAGGGGATAATATATGGTAGTCACTACATCACAAAAGGATTAAGTGGATAGAATGTATTCAAATCTAGCATATAGGATTCAATTGCATATTATTGATATGCTTTAGTATTTTTTTTAGTTTGAAATATAATATTGTATTTTAGTGTTTTGAAATCGGAATGATGTCTTGAAGAATTTAGGTGATTTTAGATTTTAAAACAAGTTTGCATGGAAATTATACCATGCAGAAGGGCTCATTGTATGGACCCTAACACAAATCATGGTTTTGAATTTGGATAAATGATGCTCAAGATAATATTGTTTGTAATTTTGAGAGTTGAAAAGTCAACAACTATATAATTGGATTATGAAAATAAATATTCATTTCATTTTCATTTTGAACTATATAAAAATTGTGCTTTAGATATATTTGAAAATGCCTCACATACAAGTTGTATAATTGATGTGATTTGAGCTAATTTGGGCCACTTTGGGAGGACAAGGCCTTGAGGAGTTGGTAAGTAATATTTTTTAGAAAATTTTGATAAATTTAGATTTTTAAAATTTTGAATTTTTTTGGTATTTTTTTGAATTTTTAGGGGTTGATAGACACTATCATCTTTGAGTTGGACAATACCATCGATCCTTAGATGGTAGTGTCTAATTTTTGAAGGTAGTGTCCTATGATACCATAATGAACCAATGGTAGTGTGTCAGGCTACCATCCAATAGGAGTTTTGAAAATTTTACAAAGTATGCATTAAAATGTTGGAATTTGACAATTAATGCATGTTTTCTTATGCATAAAGATGTATATATTTATGAGTTTTGGCATGGTAGACATTTTTCCACACTTAGGATAGTGCCAATTAGAGTATCATTGATTAGGTAGGATTGGTATATGTGGCCTATTTAAGGAATATTACATATGATGTCCATCTCATGAAAATATTAATTGAGAGATGGAATGCTGATACTTGCACATTCTAGCTCTCGATAAGGGAAACTATTACTTTGGAGGATGTTTATTGGATTCTAAGGTTACCTATCAATAGATATAGGGAATAAGTGTCTAGAGATGCTAATATCATATATATTTAATGGTATCATTTTTAATTTACTAGGCAATAGTTGGCACATAAAGAGCTAAGTATTACTATCTATCTGCACATGATTATTAGAAATGATGTTATCTAATTAAAAATGTTTATCTATTATTCATTGCTGTCTTTTATAGCTATTTATGGTGGTGAGGTGGTGATATCCTATCATATATACCATATTATTCATCATATTGAGGACTAAGGAGTGATATTTTCTTGGGGTCGTACCATGGTAGTCCATTTATAAAAAGACTTATATAAGTTTCACTTAGAGACATGGGGTGGAAACTTAGGTGCTAGTACACTTTTACATGTATGGGTGTATGACCATATTTTAATTATGTGATTGATTGGTGGGCCTTTAGGAGGATAGGCCCATCCTTAGGTTTTTGCATCATGGTGCATCCTTAGTTGTGTGATCAATTGGTGGGCCTTTTGTAGGATGGGCCCATACTTAGGTTGGGAACATTTTAGTGTGGGCCTTTAACACATGCTAATGGATTAATTGATGCTAGACCATACTATATGGAATTTGTATAGGAAATTTGTAGGGTGGGTTGAGGATGCACATGAGTTGCATTATGTTCATGTTATCATGTGGTTGGTTGATTTATTTCCTAGATTTTAATAGATATTTTAATATGATCACATGTTACAACAATTTGGTATTGAGTAGGGATGCCCTTGGATCCATATACATGGCATCATAAAATGAGAACTAGTCATAGGAAAAATGATATACCAAACCCATTAGTAGGTGATTTGGCCCCTTTTAATCATGGGGAACATGATAAAATTGTACCACTGGTGGTAGGTGATGATGTTGGATGCATGGAGGCATACATGCAGTGATGGGCAGGTGACTGATAGCCATTATTATTTCTAGTGATTGTTTCCCCTAGTGTAGTACATGTAGCTAAGGGTTGTGATAATAGAGGTAGACATGGTGGAGACACCATAGGTACACAAACTTTAGATGAGTCTAGAATTAGAGCCACATGTGAGTATGATATGTATATTTTATTTTTTATTGGTGAGATATTTTAAATGTATAAATGTATTTGATTTTGTATTTATAATCATTGATTGTAGGTAATCAGGAGTGGTCATTGATGGTAGGTCACATTATATAGACCCTTACTATGCCTATGGACATTATAGGGAATGGTTTTATATAGAGTTGTAGACATTGTGGGTGCTCTTATTTAATCCTATTACTAGAGTAGTGGTAGCATTCCATATAATAGTCACTGAGTTTGATGAGTTACATATGGAATTAGATAAACAAGACATCCCACAATGGAACTTGATTGAGATTATGTAGGTTTGGATTGATCATTATGATGGTTTTAACCAATATCATGACCACATATGCATTAATTAGTTTCACTTAAGGAGAGACTATGGGAGTGATCCCAATTTCATGGGCCTAGATGGGATTTTGGAGCCTTCACATCCAAGTATGTGATATTCATGGAGATAAATAATGATGATGATTCATATATACTTAGGGATATGCCCCTATTTATGACAAATTTTATTTATTGTATAAATTTTAGGTCATTATATATATTAAAAATGACCTAAAATTTATATAATAAAGTCATTGTCATCTGAATTTGTTAATTTTTTTTTATTTTATAAATTTGAGGTCATTATATATATATATATATATATATATGATGTTTCATTTTTATATTAGATCTTAAATAGACATGAATTCTTACCGCTTAGAGTGCCTTATACTTTTTACTTTGTGTAATAAATATTTAGATGTAATATGTGTGCTTGTGATAAAATATTTTGGAAATTTACGTGTTAAGCTATTTAGTGATATTGAGGAAATCACTATACTCAATGGAATCCAGTTGGAAACAAGAAAGCTCAACTATAGTGATTATTTGGTAATTGGTTTCTTGGTCTTAACTCTTAACACTATAACTAGTGTATCTATATAAGTATCAAGTGGATATGTATTAATATCAAGTGTATTTGTATTAGTATCAAGTGTATCTATCTAATCTATATCTTTACATACTAGTTTTGGTACCTAAATATACTATGCATAAATGTTAATAAGTTATATAAAATTTATATCAATGCCTTATCCATATGTCCCTCTAGTGAGAATCAATCAACCAATGATTCCTTATTAGGATCAGTGTGGGAAAGACCAATCATAGTAGAAGGTACACTAAGAGAAGGAATTATTCTAGTAATTAACTTTTATGAAGGTCAATGGACCACATGTTATTAAAAATAAGTGGAATGGGATGTCTTAACCCTCTTATAATAACCTATGGAATAAGTAGGTGAAAGGGAACTTGATGTGTCTTTGTGAAATGTAATTATACCCAAATCTACAAGTTGTGAAATATTTTATCTTAATACAAATAAATAATTATTGGGATGTTAATTAATACCATGGTAAGTGAAAGGGTTGTCCTTTCACTTTTTAAAATCTATGTGGTGGATGGTAGTAAATTGGAGGAAGGGTAATCAACCATTTATCCAATAGTGTATGCAATATATCATGTGGTCTATCCATTCATTGATTGAATTGAAGTGGTTGCCTATTAGTAGAGGTATATGTTTTAATAGTAAGAGGTATTATGTATGTATATTCCTTTCCTTTGTGTAAATTTTTTATTACTTGTTCCTTAGTATGTAACGCTGGTTTGGAAGGAGGGTTTTGAGGTAGGTCATGAACCTTTTTGGTTTTTTACTCCATTTTATAGGAATTTTTTGTAACATGTTTTCTTTTAGGTGAAGTGGTGGGTGATTCAATATTGGTATTTTTTAAGGCACATCCATATTTATGCACATCCCAATATAAAGTATAAAAAAAATGAAGTGATTATGTAATGCTCTTTATCAAAGCAGAGAAAGAAGACCCCGACTAAAATATGAATTTCAATTCTAAATCTGATGGAGTATAGTTCAAGGAATATAAGAAATCCTTAAATATAATAATATAGTCTTGAATAGATACATCCTCATTTTGATTTAAGGCTTGAAAATATTCCAATAGTAGATTTGTTAACCTATGCTTATGGAAATTTTATAAGAATACATCTTCAAGATTTTTAAAAGTTGCAAAGGAATAATTTGGAAGGATATAGAACCAATCTAAGGATTTTTGAGTTTAAATTATATATTTTTAAGTAACACACATACTTATTTAGCCCAATGGTCAAAGGATATATTGTTTCAAATGACTAGAAATATCTTCTTAACCATAAAAGGAAGAAAATATAAGCATGGAAAAATTAGAAGGATAGGGATGATTACAAATATATCATGTAAGGGGTTGGTCATATAAAATATTATCATTAAATGTATCATCATGTTAGGACACTTACAAGTTAATAATATGCATTTGATGTTAAATGTATCCTATGGTAGTCATCATGGATAAAACATCACTAAGAGGGATGGTAAAGAGGGTAAAGAGGTGTGTATAGGTTTAATGAGTTTAAATAGTCCAATCTATAAAAATTACTAAATATTGAAGATAGATAAAGTTCTTCCTGGTGTAATCGATGCATCCTGATGAAATATTTTATAATCTGATGAGTTGAGGAGATAAATAAGTGTATTCGGTAAATAATAGAAGGAATGAAATCCATTTATTCCCCCTATCATATCTAGTATGAGGAATATGTTTTTATCTATATTTTATGTGTATTAACAAAACCATAATTTTGAGAAGCTCTTTCTCAATTTTTTGAAAATCATTGCCACTATAGATTTTTCTGACCCAAATATTTATCTAAATCATGAAATGAACTAGAGATTGTGAAAGTGTTAAGGTCATGTCTTTATGACATGCCTCCACTAAAATATGGAGATACTAAGAAATAAGTGTAGAGGTCATGTATTTATGACATGCCTCCATTAAAATACCCCCTTTTGAGGTGAGGGGATAATAACTGGTAATCACTACATCACACAAGGATTAAGTGGATATAATGTATTCAAATCTATCATATATGATTTAATTACATATCAATGATATGTTTCAGTAATTTTTTTAGTTTGGAATATAACATTATATTTTAATATTTTGAAATTGGAATGATGTCTTGAAGAATTTAGGTGATTTTAGATTTCAAAACAAGTTTACATGAAAATTATACCATGAAGAAGGGCTCATTGTATGGGCCCTAACATAAATCATGGTTTTGAATTTGGATAAATGATGCTCAAGATATTTTCATTTGTAATTTTGAGATTTGAAAATTTAACAACTATATAAATGGATTTTGAAAATAAATGTTCATTTCATTTTCATTTTGAATTATAAAAAAATTGTGCTCTGGAGCTATTTGAAAATGCCTTATGTGCGATTTGTATAAGTGATGTGATTTGAGCTAATTTGGGCCATTTTGGGAGGACAAGACCTTGAGGAGTTGGTAATTTTTAAATTTTTTGGGTAAATTCAAATTTTTAAAATTTTGCATTTTTCTAGTATTTTTTGAATTTTTGAGGGGTCGATAGACACTATCATCTCTAAGTTAGACAATACCATTGATCCTTAGATAGTAGTGTCTAATTTTTGAAAATAGTGTCCTATGCTATCATTATGAACTATAAGTAGTGTGTGAGGCTACCACCCAATTGGAGTTTTGAAAAATTTAACAAAGTATGTGTTAAAATGTTGGAATTTGATAATTAATGCATGTTTCTTGTGCAGAAGGATGTGTATACTGATGATTTTTAACACGGTAGACATTTTTACACCCTTTGATTTGGATAGTGCCAATTAGGGTATCATTGATAAAGTAAGATTGGTATATGTAGCCTATTTAGGGAATATTACATATGATGTCCATCTCATGAAAACATTCACTAAGAGATGGAATGCTGATACTTGCACATTCTAGCGCTTGATAAGGGGAAATATTACTTTAGAAGATGTTTACTAGATTCTAAGGTTCCTATCACTAGAGATAGGGAATAAGTGTCTAGAGATGCTAACATCAGATATATTCAATGGTATCATTTATACATTACTAGGCAATAGTTAGTACATGTGGAGCTAAGTATTACTATCTACCTACACATGATTATTAGAGATGATGTTATGTGACTATGACCATTTAACTATTATTTATTGGCATCTTTTATAGCTATTAATTATGGCGGGGTGGTTATATCCTATCATATATACTATATTATTCATCACATTGAGGACCAGGGAGTGAGACTTTCTTGGGTTCATACCATGATAATCCATTCGTAAATAGATTTATATAAGTTTCACTTAGAGACATAGGGTGGTAACTTAGGTGCTGGTACACTTTTACATGTATGGTTATATGAGCACATTTTAGTTATACAATCCATTGGTGGGCTTTTAGTTAGATGGGCCAAGCCTTAGGTTTTTACATCATGGTGGCTAGTACCCTAAGGTAGAACACATACTACTATGGAGTATCAGATTATAATGGATTGATTTATGATAGACTAGATTATATGGTATCCATATAGGACATTTATAGGGTGGGTTGAGGATACACATGAGTTGCATTATGTTCATGATATCATGTGGTTGGTTGGTTGATTTCCTAGATTTTAATAGATATTTTAGTATGATCACATGTTACAATAATTTTTTATTAAGGGGTTCCATTTGATCCATACCCATGACATCATACAATGAGAACTAGCCATAGGCCAAATGATAGACCAGCCCCATTAGTAGGTTATTTTTCCCCTTTTCCTCATGGGGAACATGATCCAATTATACTGCTAGAGGTAGGTGATGATGTTGGATGTATGGAGGCATATATGGAATGATGAGTCGGTGACTGATGGCCATTATTATTTCTAGTGATTATTTCCCCAGGTGTAGCACACATAGCTGAGGGTCATGATAATAGAGTTAGACATAGTGGAGGCCCCATAGGTCCACAACCTTTAGATGATGATATAATTAGAGCCACATATGAGTATGATATGTATATTTTATTTTTTATTGGTTGGATATTTGAAATGTATAAATTTATTTTATTTTTTATTTATGATCATTGATTATAGGTAATCAAGAGTGGTCATTGATGGCATGTCACACTATATAGACCCTAAGTGTGCCTATGGACATTATAAAGAATGGTTTTATAGAGAGTTATAGACATTGTGGGTGCTCATGTGATCTTATTTAATCCTATTGCTAGAGTAGTGGTATCATTACATATAATAGTCACAAATTGTGATGAGTTACATGTGGAATTGGATAAACAAGACATCCCTTAATGGATCTTGACTGAGATTATGTAGGTTTTAATTGATCATTATGATGATTTTCACCAAGATCATGACCATACATTCATTAATTAGGTTCACTAAAGGAGAGACTATGAGAGCGATCCCAATTCAACAAGCCTAGATGGGATTTTGGAGCCTCTAAATCTAGGTATGTGATATTTATGGAGATATATAGTGATGATGATTTGTATTTACTTGAGGATTTTCCCCTAATCATGACAAATTTTATTTATTTTATAAACTTCAGGTCATTTTTAATATATATATATATATATATATGATGATGATGATGTTTCATTGTTATATTAGATCTTAAATGGACGTGCATTCTTACCACTTATTTTTACTTTGTGTAAGAAATATTTAGATGTAATATGTGTGCTTGTGATAAAATAGTTTTGAAATTTATGTGTTAATTTATTTAGTGATATTAAGGCAATCAATATACTCAATGGAATATAGTTGGAAATAAGAAAGCTCAACTATAGTGATCAATTGGTAATTGGTTTCTTGGTCTTGACTCTTAACACTATAACTACTGTATCTATAGAAGTATCAAGTGTATATGTATTAGTATCAAGTGTATCTATATTATTATCAAGTGTATCTATCTGATATATATCTTTATGTGCTAGTTTGGTACCTAATTATACTATGTATAAATCTGAATATGTTATATAAAATTTATATCAATGCCTTATCCATGTGTCCCTCTAGTGAGAATCAATGAACCAATGATTCATTTTTATGATCAATGTGGGAAAGATCAATCATAGTAGAAGGTATACTAGGAGAAAGAATTATTCTAGTGGTCAACTTTTACAAATGTCTATGGACCACATGTTCTTGAAAATAAGTGGAATGGGATGTCTCAACCCCCTTAGAATAACCTCTAGAAGAAGTAGGTGAAAAGGACCTTGATCTATCTTTGTGAAATGTAATTATCCCCTGATATGCAAGTTGTGAAATATTTTATCTTAATACAAAGAAATCATTATTGTGATGTCCATTAATACCATGGTAAGTGTAAAAGGGTTGTCCTTTCACTTTTTTAAATCTATGTGGTGGATGGTAGTAAGTTGGAGGAAGGGTAATCAACCATTTATCCAATAGTGTATGCAATATATCATGTGGTATATCCATTCATTGATTGAATTGAAGTGGTTGCATCTTAGTAGAGGTATATATTTTAATAGTAGGAGGTATTTTGTATGTATATTCCTTTCATTTGTGTAAAATTTTTATTACTTGTTCCTTAGTATGCACTATTGGTTTAAAAGGAGGTTTTTGAGGTAGCTCATGAACCTTCTTGGTTTTTTGCTCCATTTTGTAGGAATTATTTGTAACATGTTTTATTTTAGGTGAAGTAGTGGGTGATTACATATTGGTAGTTGTTAAGGCACATCCATATTTATGCATATCCCAATATAAAGTATTGAAATAAGTGAAGTGAGTATGCAATGTTCTTTAGCAAAGTATAGAAAGAAGACCCCTACTAAATATGAATTGTAATTCTAAATATGATTGAGTATATTTTAAGGAATATAAGATATCCTTAAATATAATAATATAGTATTGAATAGATTCTTCCTCATTTTGAGTTAAGGATTGAAAATTTTCCAATAGTAGCTTTGTTAACCTATGCTTATGGAAATTTTATAATAATACATCTTCAAGTTTTTAAAGAGTTGGAAAGAAAAATTTTGGAAGGCTATAGAACTAATCTAAGAATTTTTGAGTTAAATTTATATGGAAATCTTTAAGTAACACACATCCCTATTCATCCTATTGGTTGAAGGAGTGCATATATTGTTTCAAATGACTATAAATATCTTCTTAACCATCGAATGAAGAAAACATAGGTATGAAAAAATTTGAAGGATAGGGATGATAGAAAACATATCATGTAAGGGGTTGGTTCTCTAAGATATTATCATTAAATTTATTCTCATAGTAGGACACTTGCAAGTTAAGAATATGCATTTGATGTTAAAGGTATCCTATGGTAGTCATCATGGATAAAACATCACTAGGAAGGATTGGTAAAGAGGGTGACAAGGTGTGTATAGGCTGTAATTTACCATCCAAGTGAAACATGGGAATAAGAGGCTCTTTACAATAATCCTTGCATTCTAAGATAAAAGTGTCATGTAGATTGAAAAAATTAGGTAAAGAAACATTCATTGCTAAAGAAATAACTCTATCATGTTGGATACACTAAGGTTAATGCCAATATGACATGAAATAAGAGAAGGAGATGTGGTTTACTTTTAATTATCTAAATTTGAAACATGTTTTTTAGAAGAAAATGTCAAGGAGGGAGAAAGGAGAACATACTCTACTTTGTGTGTAACATTAGACAAAGGAAAATTAAAATTTTTAGTTTCATTTTTTATCTCAAATAAAGGAGGCAAATATAATGCAATGCTACTTTATAATTTTGATGTATCATGATCATATGAGAAAGAAACATGTGATGCAATATTTTCATTTTTATTTGATAATGGAATTTTGATTTTCTTTGTTTTATATTGTTCATGTTGAAAAGAGTTATAGCAAATGTCTTTGACAATGTAAACTTATCATCCAAAAATGTATTTTCAATGAGAGGTTTGTAGGAAATTTCATTTTCATTTTCATCTTTCCATTCAAGTAAGATATGGTAAGAAGTAGTATATGCACATTGATCATTAAAGCCTAGAGAAAGAGAAGTACTTTCACAATTTTCATTTAAGTGATTTAAAGAAAGAACAAAATTGTCAACATTATAAATATTTTGGAAAGAAGGAAAACATTCATCCTTTTAAACATTTGAATCATTGTAAAGAGAATAAAAGAATTAAATTTTTGGTTTATCTTGAGAATTTATGCATGAAAATTTGTTTTTTACAACATCATGAATGTTAACTTGTTGCATGTCTATTGTATCCTATTTATGTGATACACTAAAGAAGTTTATCATTTTAAAAAAATTAGGCCTATCATCATTAGTTATATAATAAATAGGAGAATTATTATCCTTAGATTCATATTAAATAGGTGTATAATAATATTCATAATCATATGAATACATGTTATAATTGTCACCATATTCATTTAGACTTGCATCTTCATTATTGGTTTTTTTATTATCATAGTTATAAGGAAAAAGGGAGGGTTGAGCACATTGTTGAGATGCCATAAGATCCTCACATGAAATACATTGGTCATATGGAAAATTAAACAAGTTATCCAAAGGATGAGGCCTCTTATGGATTTAATTAGGAATAGGCATGATGAAGGCTACATTTTTGGATGCAACCAAAAAGAGAAAAAGTATAAAACCTAGGGAAAATACATAAAGCAACATTCCTTAATCTATGAACATGAATTATTTTTAGATATAAAAATAAAATATAGAAATATGAAAATAAAATATGTGCTAATTAAGAAGCTTTCTTGGTGTGTTAAACTATATCATAACCTTTGTATATAAAGGGAACCCTTTTTGATTTTTAATTATAACTTAGTGGCACATGAAAATTTGATAATAAAATAAACATAAGGGGCTATTTAACCATAAAAATATAGATTGAGGGGGATATAGGGTTAAGAATATAGAAATGAATAAGCACATAGGTGATAAATAGATCTATAGTAGGCCAATTATTTGTAAAAATTAGATAGAACATATACTAAGTTTATTATGTTAAAATATGCTAAAAATGAAAAGTAAAACTATGCTAGATATGGTAACGACAAATAAATAAGATACTTAACTAGTCTTGATGCTAATATATATTTGGATCTAGAACATGCAAGAAGCAGATTGGGAGAATATTTTAAAATAGTTTCCAACTCTAGATTTAGTGCCTCTATAACCTTAGACACTTACATCAACCTTAGACAATTTTATCAACACTAGTATATAGGTTGGATGTAGGTGTCTTATATGAAATAAATTATAGAATAGGATGTGACCACCTATATGCTTCTAGGTTTTTCATCTCTTGCACACTGATGCATTTAAATTTGGGTCATGTACTATCACTCCTTGTCAAATGGAAAAACTCTAGTTCTTCTTCCTCATAGTGGCTATGGAAAAAATGGGTTAGTGGGAACATAATTCCAAGCTACCCTAAATACCCCTCTATTAGTGAGTGCTTCCTACATAACCAATAATCCAAATAGGGATTTAGACTTATGTAGTTATCCCCTATGTGTTGGCTTATGTGTGAATCATGTAATATGTGGAAAGCAAGTACAATAGTGGCCTAGCTTGTAACTTGAAAAATATAGCTCTTTGAATGCTCTTTCAATAATTCAAACCTATGTATGTTTTATCCCTTTGGTTGATATGTAAATAGGAGAAAATAGGGAAGCTTTACTCACTTAAGTGCTTGATTGAATGCCTTTTGTAAGTTTCCTAGTGAGTAGGTAAAACAATTATAGGTGGGGAATGAATGAGGGTTGATCTTGTATTTATACCAATCCCTTTGGAGAAGTAACGTACATTAAATCAATTAGGTGGACCATTATGATACATTTCATTTGAAAATTAGATGAATTTAGGGTACTGGACACTTATGTCATAACAAGACTCTTACGTCAATGTAGGTGTCTGTCTTGGATGCAAGTGTCCAAGGAGCATAAAAATAAGCATAGGCTCAAACTTTTTGATGCATAAAATAATCAATTTTAAGAATTTTGGTAAAGATAGAAGGCCTATATCATCGATATAAGACTGGTCAAACTAAGATATAGGCCAAGGAGAACAAGATAGAGGAAATGCAATAATTGTGGAAGCAATAAAGGTATATAACTAAGAGGAACAACCAAGGTCTGATTTTTCCAAGTGTACAAGACTGAGGTGTTATATAATTTAAAAATAGTGTCTACATTTTATCCTTCTTAATCTAGTAATAAAATATCTAGTTTAAAGGAAAGGAATGCTTTCTTGGGTGTGTATAACACACCTTATCTTTGCTTGAGTCCAATTTGAGTGCCTTATTAGTGATTGAATTGTAAACAAGAGCATGTTATAGTACATAATAAATTCATATAATTTGAAATTGAGAGTATTGATATGATTTTAAATTAAAAAATCAAGGTTTAGGAGTACACTTGTGTATTGATGAAAGCACCTTGCCTATTCACAAATTTAATTTGAAAGATGTATCATTATGAATCATTAAAACTAAGATTAAGTCAAATATATAAATCTATAAAGTTAATATATCTAATAAGATAGAGAGAGAGATAGGAGGACACATACCCATAACTTTGGAGCAAATATGAATTGCCACTAGAAGCTGAGACTAGCTCAATTGTGCAATCCAATCATACTTATAACTTGATAAGTGTGAGTGAAAAAAGTTAAATCGCACTATCAAACTAATGAGGCTAGATGATAAAATCAAGTCTAACCTAAGTTTTTTGGAAATATTGAGTGATTTAATCAAGTCAACCACACCACAAAGTGAACCAACTACTATAGTATATTGGCTCAATATAGTTTGTAAAAGTATAACCTAGTGGGTGGTGATAGTACCTAAGTGTGTTTTGAATCTGAAACTAATTTGGATTTTGAAATATTAGGCACTATTCACCTAGTTATATATAATGCTAAAAATATGTATAATAATTGTACCAATGTATAAAATTTTGTCATAAATGTGTATTTGAATCATACAATTGTGTGTTTTGGCCAATTCAAAAATTGTGTGTGGAAAATATGATTCCAAAGCATGCCCCTATTATATATGGATAAATATGAAAACTAATATAAGTATCAATGTGGAGAAAATATTTATAAAACATGCCCCTAATGTAATCTAGATATGACAAATAATGAATAAGTGTGGAGAACATACCCCTATTGCATATCTGAAACTATGAATGTGTGGAAGCCATGCCTCTATGACATGTCCCCACTGAGTTTATAATTATAAATATGTGTGTGGAAGACATGCCTCTATAACATGACCTAAATTATATTCCCACCCTTTAAGGTGAGGGAATAATATGAAGTGGTAGTTACCTCACCTCAAAGGGATAAGATAACCATATAACTATGAATGAACCATTTAGCATATAAAAGTATGTCTAGGTAAATATATAATTAAAACACATAAAATGTGATAAAATTAAGGCCTAAGATGCATGATAAATATCATGGCAACATATATATAGTAATAATATAATCTTAACAAGAGAATCAAGTTCACACACAAGAACACTCAAAATCAAGTCAAAAGGCAATGGTTAAAGGAGACCATAAACAAGGGACATGTTCAAATGCCACATAATTGAATGGATATGAATTAATCAAATGTATATAAAAGTAAGAATGATATATTATAATTTACATACACAAATTAATAACATATGGAATGTCAAATAATCAAACAAAGGTACATGGGTCACAAATAATGGAGAATATTGATATGTTCAACAAACAAGATAATAATAAGGTAAGACACTCAAATAAGTACATAAATGGAAATCAAAAGTGACCAACATAAACATATCATAATAGACCAAATATTCAATGTGTTAGCAAAAAAAATTAATTACATATCATATCCAATACACTATAGATTTTATAAGCATGGATAAAGGCATGTGTAAGTACATATATGTGCTCAAAATATGATAAAGTAAAGTGAATATATAATGATATAACCTAGAATTATCATGATCATAGAGGTGGATTACCCCAATGTCCTAGTGATGTGAGTAGAGGGGAATCCCAACATCCATAAGTGCATAAATCATGTATCTATATATGCCTGTATCATAGTTAACTAGAAGCATGAAACACCTATGTATATATAAGTAACTGATATGCTATCCATCAACTTGAAACTACCACATAAATGACAAGGAGCTAATAAAATATTTAGGCATTGAAAATATTTTTGGATTTTTGAATGTTTTTGATTTTAAAAAATATTGGAAGAATTTCACGTAATATATTTATGCAAGTGCATAATGTTCATTAGTCTCTTTAGAGGTTTTACTTCAATTTTAGCAAGGTGGTATATACCTTTTCCTAATTTTTTTATAACTGTAAATTATCCCAACCAATTTGGTTTGTACTTCCCTTTCTTGTCTTTTTATGCATTGGTATTATTTTTATTTTATTTTAATACCAGGTTACCCATAATAAATTCACATGGCCAAACCTTTTTATTATATGCTCACTTAACATAATCTTGATAAAATTGTAAATGTTTAGAAGCCTGCATGTGTTTTCACTCAACTATTCTAATTGATTCAATCTTTTTTCATGATATTCATTATCTTTGATGCTGTCTTTGAGAGAATCACACAAAAAAGGCATCTCAAACTCAATTGGTAAAATTGAATCAATACCATATACCAAAGAATAAGGTGTATCCTGCGTAGGTGTGCAAACACTAGTGCAGTATGCCCATAGAGCTTACACCATCTACTAGTGCCAATAAATACTGTATTACTTAATTGTCTTTCTAAGTATCATGATAATAGTCTTAATGGTTACATCTACTTATCCTTTACCATGTGGATAATAAGGTGTAGAAAAGGTATGCTTAATTTTGTATTTACTGAAAAAGAATTTTACCGTCTTGCTTTTAAATGATGTTCCATTATCATAAAAAATAGCTAAAGGTATGCCAAAGCAAGAAATAATATTGGTCATAAAAAACCTACATATGTCATCCCCTATGGTAAAATTAAGTGAAATTACTTCCAACCATTTTTAAAAATATTATGTATCTATTATTATGATTCTTTTTCCACTCGTAGATACTAGATTTATCTTTCCAATCAAATCAAAACCCCATAAGGAAAAAGGACATGGTGAAACAATTGGATGTAACTTGTGTGATGGTGCATGATTCAAGTTATTATATTTATGGCATTATAAACATAATTTTACATGTTAAATACATTCTTTTTCCATGGTAGGTGTCATGTCCCCTTTTTCGTGGACATTGACAGACTTGATGATTAGCCTATTATGCGACCTTCGTAGGCTGATAGGATGGATAGAGGGTCATGATGGAGATTGGCTTGGTTTTGATTAGCAGAACTTTTATAGTTGGCTTTCGTTCGGGCTCTTTTGGACATGAATTAAGGGAGATATTAATATTTGATTGATTTAATCAAATATTAATTATTTGGTCTAATTTTAATTAATTATTAATTATTAATTATTTGGTCTAATTTTAAGACCCTAATTCTAATTTAAGAATTGGTCTAATTTTAAGACCCTAGTTCTAATTTAAGAAGCCCTAAGTCTAATTTAAGGAAATATAATTTTAGTAAGCACACCTTTGGAGGGTATAAGGGTTTCTCATGGGAGAGAGTTTGGATTATGCATTGATTATTGATTTTTGATATTAAAGAATTCTTCTGTGAAGACTGAGCCAAGGGTTCCAGGATTCCATCTGCATTGGAGAACATCCACTCTTCAGTGTGTGTGATTTAGAGGCTGTGAAATATCAGTTGATCTATTGCCAAATTGAGAGATAGCTTCATACAGAAGTTATCACAGAGGTTTACAGATTTGAGAGGTAACTTCATACAAAAGTTGTCACAGAGCTTTCCAAGTATTTATTTTATTAGGTTTTTGATTCAATAAACTATATAGATAGAGATCTTTTGTATTAGAGCCATATATCTTCAGATCAGGGGTTGAAAATAGATAGGTTGTGCTTTATTGGTAGCCGTACGAAGTCCGTACAGGTCCGTACAGATCCACACATATACCAACCTCAACAGGTAGAGATCCCTAGTGATTGACATCGACTGACTGAAGACTGACATCAGCAGAGAAGGACCCATAGTGATCGATGTCGGTAGTATATCGACTGACAACGATGACTGTGTCTTCGACACAGTGACCCGAGAGCTGCACAAATTCAGATTCAAGCTCAATTTCCCAGATTTGTGGAATACTCAAGCTATTAAGGCTGTATTTTCAATATTCATTATATACCTGACAGAGGTCCTCTATTGTAAGCATATGAGCGAATAAATAAGAGATTATACTATGATTTATTTATCTATTTGAAGATATTTTGTAGAAATACAGATAAGCAACTCAGAGCTTTTGTTTTGGTATCCGAAGGGATATTACAGTGGTATCAAAGCTTTTGATAAAAAAGGAGCCCCTAAGTAAGGGACATTATAGAAATTAGAATTAAGGTTTCTAATTAAAAATAGGCTAAATAATTAATATTTGATTAAATCAATCAAATATTAATATCTCCCTTAATTCATGTGGTTTATTGTTTATCTAAATTTATTCTGCAAGATTGTATCTTTATTTAGAGCTGTTTATGTTTCTATATTCCCTGTTTGAAGGGGATATTACAGTGGTATCAGAGCCAAATTCCTGCCATCCTGTTGGGCAAATCAGAGCCAATGTCCTGCCAACTTGTTGGGTAGTTTGGGTAGATTGAATCAGCGAAGTATCCATGATGACTTCATATACTCAAAAATAGTGGGACAAGGATATGGAGAAGCTGAAGCAAAGTTTGAAATAGTTGGATGAAACCCAGAGGAGGATGAATGAAATTCTTTCATACCCTACATTTAGGCTATTTCAGACACATTTGGCTTGAGCTCCTATTATTTAGGTATATTTGACATGTAGTGGAACACCTTTATTTTGGTATGGTCATGTGTGGAATCAGTCCTTGGTTCACTAGCTTCAAACGGTTTGAGGATCTGACATGTATAGAGGGAGATATTAATATTTGATTAATTTCATCAATTATTAATTATTTAGCCTATTTTTAATTAGAAACCCTAATTCTAATTTCTATAATGTCCTTTACTTAGGGGCTCCTTTTTCCATCAAAAGTTCTGATACCACTATAATATCCCTTCGAATACCAAAACAAAAGCTCTGAGTTGCTTATCTGTATTTCTATAAAATATCTTCAAATAGATAAATAAATCACAGTATAATCTCTTATTTATTTGCTCATATGCTTACAATAGAGGACCTCTGTCAGGTATATAATGAATATTTAAAATACGGCCTTAATAGCCTGAGTATTCTACAAATCTGGGAAATTAAGCTTGAATCTGAATCTGTGCGGCTCTTAGGTCACTGTGTCGAAGACACAGTCGCCATCATCGGTCGATATACTATCGATCTCGATCACTGTGGGTCCTTCTCTGCTGATGTCAATCTTCAGTCAGCTGATGTCAGTCACTGGGGATCTTTGTCTGTCGAGGTTGATATCTGTGTGGATCTGTACGGACCTGTACGGACTTCATACGGTCGCCAATAAAGCACAACCTGTCTATTTTCAACCCCTGCTCTAAAGATATATGGCTCTAATATAGAAGATCTCTATATGTATAATTTATTAAATCAAAAACCTAATAAAATAAATACCTAGAAAGCTCTGTGACAACTTTTGTATGAAGTTATCTCTCAAATCTATAAACCTCTGTGATAACTTTTGTATGAAGCTATCTCTCAATTTGGCAATAGATCAACTAATATTTCATAGCCTCTGAATCACACACACTGAAGAGTGGACGTTCTCTAATGCAGATGGAATCCTGGAACCCTTGGCTCAGTCTTCATAAAAGAATTCTTCAATATCAAAAATCAATAATCAATGCATAATCCAAACTCTCTCCCATGAGAAACCCTTATACCCTCCAAAGGTGTGCTTGCTAAAATTAGATTTCCTTAAATTAGACTTAGGGCTTCTTAAATTAGAACTAGGGTCTTAAAATTAGACCAATTCTTAAATTAGAATTAGGGTCTTAAAATAATACCAAATAATTAATAATTAATTAAAATTAGACCAAATAATTAATATTTGATTAAATCAATCAAATATTAATATCTCCCTTAATTCATGTCTGAAAGAGCCTGAACGAAAGCCAACTATAGAAATTTTGCTAATCAAAGCCAAGCCAATCTCCATCATGACCCTCTATCCATCTTATTAGCCTAACAAAGGTCACATAATAAGCTAATCATCAAGTTTGTTAATGTCCACAAAAAAGGGGACATGACAATCTGCCCCTCCAAAAATTGCTTGTCCCCAAGCAATCTCAGAATAATGAACCACTCAATCCACCTGGATCCCAAATGTAGTTATGTTCTACACTGCTGTTAATCAATGCAAGTTCTTGCAATATCCTCTTAAATATAACCAAGAGGAATCCACAATCAAATTGGTGAATGTAACTCAACCAATCACAACTGCCCTGGATGTGTCGATACCACAGTCTGTGTAACTTGATACTACCAATTCCATCTACAAAAGATGGTGCCAATCCATCCCATAATGGATGGTAAGAAATTAAATCTGATCCACACCTACGTAAAATCAAATCATCTAACTCTGGATCAAAAGAAGAATAATGAGCATACCTCACCGTATAATGCTGATAGGAACCCCCAAATTCTGCTACTAGCTCACCATCACTGAACTGGGAATCAACAGATAGCTCCAATCTCTGAATCTGAGTGGCTGTAGGCTGGATAGGACCCTATGCAATCTGCTCAAAAAACCCCACCTCAACATCCTTGTAAGGTAGCATAGTAGAAAGGGTCACTAAAATCTCCCCACCCAATCTGCTAATAGCACTAGTACCTTAGAGGAGAACTCCTTCCGTCACCTTATGCGAGTCCAGACAAACACCTACACTATCTAGCAAATACTCCATGAATGATTTAATGTAGTAAAAATTATATGAGGAAGCATCAACATACTCCACCACACATGACAACTGATCTCTTTGTAAAGGTGGCACAATTAACTGTACCACACTGTCATTTGTGTGAGAAGAATCAATCTGAAAACTCAACTCTACTGGTATGCCAGACTCATCAGGACTAGGTACTCCCAAATCCTGAACATGCATGTCAGTGCCAACAACATGTTCCTCAGCTACAACTATAGGAATGTACTCACCAACAACACTCAATGTACTATCCTCTGAACATACCTCCATACTCTAAATGCCAACATCAGACTCATCCTCATCTAACTCTGAAGAAGCTGCTACTGAAACTATCTCATCATCACAATCTCTAGCTCCCTCATCCTCTATAACTAACTAAGAGCCCACATCCCCATGACTAAGCTCATCCACATGTCTCTCAGAATCTTGGTGAGCCACCTTCATTGTCTCTACCTTAGGCTCTGAAGCCTCTGCCTTTGACTCCTCAAAACTATCATGTTGTTTGAAATCTTTGGATTTTGAATCCTCATAATACTCCCATATTATACGATATGCCTTGCCCTTAGGCCTCAAATGACAATTGTGATTGGCATCATATGGATCTTTGTAGTATAAGCAAAGCTTTCTCCTATTAACAATAGCACACCTGTTATCTCCTATCTCATAAGAATCATGGGACTTGCTGCTATCTTGTCCAACTGATCTATAGTGCTCTCTCCTCATCTTAACAAAGCAATCAAAAGACACCTTCTTTCGAGCCTCGGGTGATAATAACTCCCACTCATCATTCGCTATCATATATCATGTGGATTTGTCTTTGAATGTAGGGTATGAAAGAATTTCATTCATCCTCCTCTGGGTTTCATCCAACTATTTCAAACTTTGCTTCAGCTTCTCCATATCCTTGTCCCACTATTTCTAAGTATATGAAGTCATCATGGATACTTCACTGATTCAATCTACCCAAACTACCCAACAAGTTGGCAGGACATTGGCTTTGATTTGCCCAACAAGATGGCAGGAATTTGGCTCTGATACCACTATAATATCCCCTTCAAACAGGGAATATAGAAACACAAACAACTCTGAACAAAGATACAATCTTGCAGAATAAATTTGGATAAACAATAAACCACAGTAAATCTCTTATCTACCAATCAAATATCTTATCACTTGTTCAAATAATTAAAATTACAGTCTTCTCTCATACATATAAAATAATATTAAAATATGGTCTTAAAACCCTGATCTTCTGCAAATCTGGAAGTTAAGCTTGAATTTGAATTTGTGTAGCTCTCGGGTCACTGTGTCAAAGACACAGTTGCCGTCATTGGTTGATATACTACCGATGTCGGTCACTGTGGGTCCTTCTCTGCTGACATCGATCTTCAGTCACCCGATGTCGATCACTAGGGATCTTTGTTTGCCGAGGTCAGTATCTACGTGGATTTGTATGGACTTGTATAGACTTCGTACAGCTGCCAATAAAGCACAACCTATCTATTTTCAACCCCTGGTCTGAAGATATATGGCTCTAATACAGAAGATCTCTATTTGTATAATTTATTGAATCAAAAACCTAATAAAATAAATACCTGGAAAGCTATGTGACAACTTTTGTATGAAGTTACCTCTCAAATCTATAAACCTCTATGATAACTTCTATATGAAGCTATCTCTCAATTTGGCAATAGATCAGCTGATATTTCACAGCCTCTGAATCGCACACATTGAAGAGTGGATGTTCTCCAATGCAGATGGAATCCTGGAACCCTTGGCTCAGTCTTCATAGAAGAATTCTTCAATATCAAAAATCAATAATCAATGCATAATCCAAACTCTCTCCCATGAGAAACCCTTATACCCTCCAAAGGTGTGCTTGCTAAAATTAGATTTCCTTAAATTAGACTTAGGGCTTCTTAAATTAGAACTAGGGTCTTAAAATTAGACCAATTCTTAAATTAGAATTAGGGTCTTAAAATTAGACCAAATAATTAATAATTAATTAAAAATAGGCTAAATAATTAATATTTGATTAAATCAATCAAATATTAATATCTCCCTTAATTCATGTCTAAAAGAGCCTGAACGAAAGCCAACTATAGAAATTCTGCTAATCAAAGCCAAGCCAATCTCCATCATGACCCTCTATCCATCCTATCAGCCTATGAAGGTCGCATAATAGGCTAATCATCAAGTCAATGTCCACGAAAAAGGGGACATGACAGTAGGCTAATAATAACCTGGTGTAATATTTTTTGGGACATAACTCATTTATTGTAATGCCTATCACACACATTGTCATGCATTTCTAAGAGTGCAATACTGATCCAAGAGGATCCACATACACTCCAAAATAAAAGTTGTCAAATTGTAGATGATCATTGGAAAAATGTAAAGCTCATCAAGAGCTTTCTAACAAAATTTTAATGGGTCAATTTCAAGCCCATATACACAAGATATCATGTATTGAAGTTCTAGATCAACAAGGCAAATGGTGACACAGGGTGATGTGGTGTAATCCTAGCTCACCAAATGGTCCAATCATGTTGTGACACATGATAATGAGCTTGTATGAGAAAAATAATTAGGTTTTAATATTTTGTATTTTATAAGAATATGTAGATGGAATAAGAAATAGGTTAGCTATAGGGACTATAGCTGATGGAATCTATTTTTATCTTGAAAGGGGACCTTGCCACTGATATATCTATGGAACATTCAACCAATTAGATGTTGATAAGTGTCAAATTATGAGTGGTCCATGTGGTTGGACCTCAAGGCACCATGTGGATTTCCATCACTTATTTTATCCACAGTCAAAAAAATTATTTAATGTTTAATGTCAACTCAAGCCCAAGTCGGGATGCTGACCCAAGATGGAGTGTCGAGCCCAAGTTGAAAAGTAGATACTTGAGTTAGGGTGATCATAACCTAAGTTGGAGTACTGAGATGAGTTGGGAACCAATTCACCCTAGATGCCAACTTAACCCAGATGGGAGCCTAATTCACCTTGGATTCCAACTTAACTTAGATGGGCTAAATGAGCCTAAGTAGGATACAATGGAACACAATTTGGGTTCTATCTTTTAACCTGAATAGGTTGAATTAAGCATGATAGTCTGGGATTAATTTAACATGAAAAACATGCTACCATAGAGATGATCAAAACCACCAAGGCCTAATATAGTCCACCATTATGTGCTAACTAACCAAATATTCTATCCCACGATGCCAAGATCAAATGCCAAGTTTAACATGAAGGTTCCATGCCAAGTTTGGGACATCTACTGAAGTCCAACTTGCTACATGGATGAGCCATCACCATGGAGTTCCCAAATTGCCAATCATAGAAGTTTACAACATGCCAAGTTAAATGCCACAAAGCCAACACAAATATAAAAATATGTTAATGCTAATTTCTTGGCATTATCTAGCACAAAAGTCATGGTATTTCAATACCTAAATTTACACCCACTTATCAATGTGGGATAAAAAGATATACACTGACCACAAAAATGTTGGCATGGGATTTGAACCATGCTATCCTAGGTACAAGGATAGAGATCCAACCAATGGATTCATGGGTTCAAATGCTATATAAACCCATGAAATTGTATTTAAAAACAAGCCTCAATAGACTGAGAATTGGCCAAAATAAAGACTAGTTTGCACATATCACCCTTTTTGAAGCACCTAGAGGCATTTTTAGCTCTCAGTGTAAACTAGGGAATTGTCCTAGAATTTGAGATGATTTTAATGGTGTGTTAAAGAACCTATTTTGTATTTTTAAAGCCTTTTTATAAGTCTATTTCTAATATTATTGGTAGAAAATCCACATAATTGTGAGATTACATTGACGATAGTAAGGTAGAAGGTCTGTCTATGGGGTTTGGGACTTTTTGAAGGCCTATTGCCAAATTATATGTAGCCTTAGAGTATCCATTTGACAATTGTGAGGGTTGGCCATGTACTCACTTTTCAAGGAAATAGACTAGTTCGTACTATAAGTGAACCTAGAGACGTAGACATTGTCAAACTCTGTTATCAAGTCCTTATCATGAGTTGATTCTATTTATGCATTTTGATTAATTTTGTTTATTAATCATTATTGAATGCATAATTATTCAAATACAACATATTAATTAAAAATTAAGCACTTTGGGGTTTGAAATAAATATGTATTAAAAGGTCAAATTTCATTTTATTTCCTTGAGTGTTTTGATAAATTATGTAATTTGACTAAAGGATCCAAGGTAAAAAATTTTACATGGAAATAAGTGCAAATTTATAGATCAAGTACAAGACTCATCTTTGCTTAAACATCATTTCTAATTATAACATGACAAAGTGTTTCACATTATAATTTGCATTTATCATTGTGTGTAAATTGGTCTGGTAAATAAGCATGAAAAAGGAAATTATAAATATCACTGTATCATTCTATGTTTTTAAAATTGTAAGTAATGGAAAGAATGACTAAGGCATCCATTTTATCAAAAGAAATGGAAGGATCTCATAAATATCATCTAGTAAAGTCCATATGATCATCATTGATATCAAAGGACATCAAGGATGCTACACTTATCATGGCATTTTCATGGTGGCTATTTTTACGAGTGATATTATCAATAGAAATGTATCAAATGTCTCCATGAGATTATCCACCATTTATTTATATGGTAGGAGATGCTCCTCTTTGGTTTGTTAATGATTGGTAACTTGATTAACAATTAATTTAGAATCACCAAAAACTTCAATGTCATTTATATGAAGCTTGTGTGTTATATATAAACTGATTATCAAGGCCTCATATTCAACTATATTTTTTGTGTAAGAAAAGTCTAATATATATGATAAATACATGTATTCACCTTCTAGGGTGAAAAATACAATTCCCACACCTACCCATGTTCTACATATGGATCCATCAAAGAACATTATCCATGGATTGGAAGATATATTATATGCCACAAACTTACCACAGAAGGCTTCAATGAGCAGAAAAGGATCTGTAGCTAATTAGGTAGCTATAAATTGAACTTTTATTGAATTTTGGCATATAAATTTAAGGTCAAACACTATAATTTTCATCACCTATTTTGTAATGCAGTTGATTAGGTGTGTTTTATTCATAAGGAACTTTAGTGGATCTTTTTTAATTATAATATGAACCTCATTATTGAGTAGATAATTTCATATATTTTAGGTAGAAAAGACCAAAGCCAGACATAATTTTTTTATTGATGTATATTTGCATTCATAATTGAGCAATTGGTGATTAACGTAATAGATTGATCATTCTTTGTGATCATCATCATATTGTGCTAATAGGGCCCCAAGGGCCTCATGAATGGCTAATATATAAAAAAGTAATGGTCTATCCAAAATATGAGGCATGAGTACTCGTGGGTTTGATAAATATTCTTTGATTTTATCAAAACTTTGTTGACAAATATCATCCCATATAAATTTTGCATCTTTTTTTTAGAAAACAAGTGGAAGGAATTGTTTTATCAGTAAACTAAGCAATGAAGTGACAAATGTCTTAAGTTATACCTTGTAAAAATCATAACTAATTTAAACTAGTTGGTAGTGGTATTTAAACAATGCATTTTATATTTTTTGGATCAACCTCAATGCCTCACTAATAAGTAATGTACCTAATGATCTTTCCCAAAGATACTTTGAAAACACATTTTTAGGGATTTAGATGAACATTGAATTTTTGTAAGCATTCAAATATTTGTCATAAATCAGTAACATGGTCTTGATGATGTTTTTAGTTTTCAATAAAATCATTGACATAATCTTAAAAGAATTTGTGAATAAAATCATTAATATATAAGTCATCGCTCTTTGGTATGTGGCTCATATGTTTTCGAGTCCAAAAGGCATGACTATATAACAAAATGTGCCCCTATAGTGTAGTAAATTCTATCTTTTCTTGATCTATAGGGTTAATTTTAATTTGGTTATATCTAAAAAATCCATCCATAAATGAAAATGTCTCATATCCAGATATAACATTGGTAATCATGTCAATATTAGGTAATGGAAAATCATCTTTTGGATAAGCCTTATTTAAATCATGATAATCAGTGAAACAAAAAATATATCCATTAGGTTTTTAATATGTATCATGTTAAACACCGAATAAAAATGTGTAATAGATATTATAAAACCCATGTCTAAGAGTTTTTGAATTTCATCTTTTACCAATAATGCCACTTTAGGATGTATCTTGCAAATATTTTATTTAAATGGATCTGCATCAAAGTATAATGATATATTATGCATTGCTACTGATTGATCAATTATAGGCCTATTTAAATAGTTCCAAACAAAAAGTTTGATAAAATCATGAAGGAATTATTGATAAGATTTTCCTTTATCATCTTACATCATTGAAATAAGTAAAACTGATTGAGGGTCTTTATTCATTCCATAGTTATATTTGATTATCTCTTCATTTAGTAAATTAGACATCTTTGTGATAAATAGTGTAGTAGGTATAGTGTTTGGTGCATCATGTTGGATAGTTGTATCATTGATCTCACCAAAGTAAGCATGATTAGAGGTGGCTTGAGGAAACCTATTATTATGATAAAAGGAAGGGAGGTCCTCATATGCCCCTAACTATGCTATTAATTACTCATAATTATAAAACTCATCCAATGACACATTTTTTTGTGAATTAGTCTCATCGATTAGATGATATTTGACCACTTTGAGTTCTATTGTAAAATTATACATGCATTTTATTTTGGCTTTTTGAAAACAAGTTGTACTATGATAATTATGCTTGTGACTTGTATCTTTTTATGAAAACACCAAAACATAAATTTTTATTATTTGTAGATGAGATAGGATGAGTTATGCCTTGCTAATTTTTACCCAAACCTTGTCCTTTGTACCTATATTTGAACAAATATAGGGAACTAAAATCAAGATTGTAGGATTTCAGTGCTAGATTACCCATCTATTGAATCATGTCACAATATTTTAAGGAATTAGTATCCATTAGATATGTGTAAATGAATCCCTAATGATTGAATTTTAAGCATGTGTACAAAATAGAAAGAAATGCATACATATCATGTAACAAAGGTCATCCCAAAAAGATGTTATAATTCAAATCATTTGGCATAACTTGTCACAAAGTAGGCAACGTACGAGGACCCATGATAATATTCAATGTTATTTGTCCCAGTACTTGTCATGAAATATTATAAAATACCTTGATGTTTATATTATATGGTTACAAATATGAAGGTCCAATTCCAATTAGGGAGAGAAAATATATGTTGCAAATGTTGAGCCCAAAACCATTGTCCACAAGAAATTATTTTACCATTTTATTATAAACACAAACTTGGATGTAGATTAGAAAACAACCATTTATAAGACGTTAAGGTGTTAAATCCTAATTTTTAAAGGATATATTATGATTAGTCCATTTTATGGAGTTTAAAATAGAAGCCACATATGGTGGTTCCACATTTCTAGGTAATATGGTCATACATAATGCATCTACCAAGACATCCTTGTAATGAGATGAATGGTGTAACAAGTCCAAGAATGAAGTTTTAGCATTAAAATCCTTAAATTGGGTAGTAACATAACATGGGGAGAGTGATTGTTTCATGAAATACCTTTGGTGCTTTGTAGTAACAAGTACAATCTCATTGTAAATATTAGAACAAGAAGGGATATGCTAAAATGTAGTGGATTCACAATAAGCAGATTTGGAACCCTTTATATATTGAATTGATTTAATAATACATGAGACATAACAAATAATAACCAACATAAGGTATTTTAACATGAAATAATTTATAGATATATCCATAATAAACATGATTTTAGGAAAATAAACTTTGATTCTTTTCAAATTTTAATTTTTCTTTTTGAAAAATAAATAAAAATCAAAATTTTACTCAGAAAATAGGAAAACCTAAGGCAACTAGGGTTTAGAGATCAAATATTAGGTTCAAAAAATGTTTAAACCTAAAAATATATATTGAGGGGGATCTAGGATTAATAAAATAGAAATGAATAAGCACAAGGGTGATAAACAAACACACAATAGGTCAATTATTTACAAAACTCAGATAAAACATATACCAAGTTTATTATGTTGAGATATACTAAAACTAAAAAGTACAACTATGCTAGATATGGAAATGATAAATAAATGAGATAATTGGTTCTGATGCTAATATATATCTAGATCTAGAACATATATGAAGTAAATTGAGAGAATATTCTAGAATAATCACCAAATTTTGGATTGTGTCTCTATAGCCTCAGACAATTACATTAGCCTTAGATGATTACATTGATGCTAGTATATGGGTTGGATGTAGGTGTCCTATACATAATACATAATAGAATAATATGCAACCACTTAGATACTTTTGTGTTTTTCATGATATTCACTTTGATGCATTGAGATCCCAGTCATGGATTTATGCTCCTTATCAAATAGAAAAACCCTAGTTCTTACTCATAATGGTTGTGATAAAAATGGGTTAGTGGGCACATGGTATTGATATAACCTAAAGGCTCTCATATCAATGAGCATTGAAAACATATCCAATAGGCCTTAGACTTATGTATTTCTCTCATATGTGTTGACTTGTGTGTGAATCATACAATATGTGGAAAGCAAGTACAATAGTGAACTAACTTGTAACTTGGAAAATATAACTCTTAGGCTTGTCCTTAAATACTTAAGTTATACTTATGTGTTATGCCTATGAATGATATGAGAATAAGAGAATATAGGGAAGCTTTGCTCACTTGAGTGCTTGATTTAATGCCTTTTTTAAGTTTCCTAGTGAGTAGGTAAGAAGTTTTTAGGTGAAGAATAAATGAGGTTTGATCTTGTACTTACACTAGTCCATTTGGAGAAATAACTCACATTAAATAAATTAGGCCAACCATTAGGATATGTTTAATTTGAAAATTATATGACTTTATTACACTGGACACTTACATCAAAGTAGGACACCTATATTGATGTATGTGTTTGTATTGGATGCAAGTGTCCATATAGCAGAAAGATAGGTACATGCTAAAAAGTTGTAGAGGAATAATATAATAAGGTTTTAAGCATTTTTGGAAAGATAAAAGGCCCTGGTCATCAACATAAGACTAGTTGTCCTAAGAGATAGGCCAAAGAGCACAAGAGAGAGAAAATTTGAGACTTATAGAAGTATTAAAGGTCTAGAACTGAGAGGAACAACTAAGATTTGAGTTTTCCAAGTGTAAAATATTGAGGTGATATATAATTCATAAAAAATATCTACAAAGGCTTAAAAAATGGTCATAAGATGAAAAGGATAAAAAATGATCAAAAGATAAGACTAGGCACTACTGCTAACTTTAGACAGTACCATTGATGCTAGTGTTATAAACTACCAATAATGCCTAGGAGCTAAAAACATAGAAATGATGAGAAAACGTGAAAGGATCCCTAAAAGTACACTAGAAAAAGGGCTAATATATAATAAAAAATATATAAATAATCATATGAAAGAAATTAAAGGAACATGAATTGAAAGGGTTCATGTGAGACCATGCCAATATGTGCCTAACTCTCTATCAAAAAGTCTATACATGAAAAATCTATGGAAACATACTATGAAACTATGCTTATACCAAATGGGGTATCTATAATAAGGTAAGTTTGAATATTGTTTATTCTAGGTTAAGGGCATCCATTGTCAAGAATTTAAATCAATATTATAGCTATAATCATATATTTACATAATCATTGATCACATAATCACCCTAAGATGGAGAATGACATCAACCTAAGTCCCATTTGGGATATGTAGGAAACACTCAGATTGCACTGGGTTTTCTGAGGGTAGATCAACTATTCCACTAACCTTATTCCCCCTTTTGCATTTGATCTTTATTATGTTTGTTTACTAGGAACAAGGGTTCATATTTTGTAGGTCTTTCACATGGCATATCAACACATAAAATATACCAGTCAACCATCAAAAATATTCATATAGACTCAGATAAAAAATAAGGTGCCCAGTAAACCAAGATGTGGACATAATCACTAGACAAGGCCACACTACATTCATATTCTCCTCATGTAGACTTATCCAAACATAGTTTAAATTCTAAAATTCAATCAGTACATAGTCCAAAGGTACTTTCAAGCACTTTATAGTTACAATAAACCTACATAGTCTAAATTAAATCTATTTTAGGAAGGTTTGCATATCCTTAGGCCTATTTACTATTTTTAGCAAATTTATAATTATGTAAAATTTATACATACTATATTTTATTGTATTTCACTCTCAGATATGATATTCTTGCATTATAATTTCAATAGTTTAATTTTATTAGTTTGAATTCAATTAAATCAAAATAAATTAAATATTCTAGTGAACCCTCTATTTTTAGAACATTTCTTGTTGTTTTCTTGATTTTTGTCTTAAGATTTATTTAAATTTTTATAAAATTATGACATTGAAAGAAAAAATGTTTAAACCTTGGATAAAAATTTGACATAATGATTAAATTCTCTTCAACCTTGGAGTAATATGATCCTAAAGAGATTGTATTGTCACCTTTGATAAATCTGAAACATAAGCTCTTTCTTTCAACCTTAGGTTGAAATTTGTTGATATTTATAGAGAAATATTTTCACTTTATTTTTCTTTATTTTATATTACTTGTGCTTGTTTTTAGAAACTGTGTTTTAACAATTTCAAGCTACTTAGTGATTATCATGAAAGGTTACATGGTGATCTATTCATCATGGCATGAGGGGTTTACCTCAATACTCATAACCACAATATATTACTAAACAAATAATTTAGTTTCTATGTACCTCATGGTATATCAGAAATGCCTAGGGTCCCTTGATTATACCAGAGGAAGCCACTTTTAGATATTTGATTTTTGGTGCACATGAGAGGAGTGTATAGCTAAATGAAGTTAATCTCACTATACACTTAGAAATGGGGTTAGTGGGATATATTCATGATTTTGTCTCTATAGTTAAAGATTTGAAACATGGGGCCAACACTAATAAAATAATGAGCAAGTATATTTGAGAGCCCACATAATTATTCAAACCTTTGCCTAAATCACCCTTATACCTTGATTTTTTTATTTTTTATATTCATAATCATTAGCATTATTTGATTCATATTGCATTATATTTGTAATGAGATCAATGAATCAAACATTCTTTCATGTTTTACATAGAGATATGAAATTTATTGCCACATATTGTACTACATTCAACATGTTATTCATTATGATTTCACATGGATTCAATGTCAAATTAATATATAAGATATACTAAATAACACTCAATCTCAAGATCTTCATATTATAAATGTTTGCACTACTATTTCATGTCATTATTATTCTCCAATAAATTTTTTAAAATATAAAATTACTTAAGATCAAGAGGAAGCACATGTTATTCATTGTCTAAAATATACATATTATAATGATATTTTGTTGCTTACTTAACACCCTCTTGAAGGACACATTATTTATCTTATTTCAAAACCAATACTCAATAATAGTCTGGTCAAATTTATCAAGCTAAATTTATGGAATATCTTCATGAGTAACCAAAAAATATTGATTCACTCTTATATGTTGCTAGAGATGAACAAAATAAAGGTTCCCAAGATAGTTCTTCCAATGTTACTACTTCTACCATTGCATCCATTCATATTTATAGATGTATAACATCATCCCTTAGTTTGGGAACATCACTTAGTTTCTAAAATGTATTAATTCCTATGCATAATTATGCGACTTATAATCTTCCTATTACATCTAGAAATGATACTCTTGAGAACACCATTATTACATTACAAGATAAACTCACTAACATTGATCAAATATTTCTTATGCTAGCCCTTATATGGACTCATGTTCCTTGTTAAATAACCATTTAGCACCAAAATTGCATATTTTACATTACCATTTATATTTGTGGCTCATAAGCTTCCTTTATATGAATGCAAATGTGATCATGAATACCATTTACATGCTTTCCATGCACCTTGTCTACACTATGCAGATAATGATAATTTATTGTTTTAACCTTTTAGGACTTAGTGAATGTAAATCCTATGTTTGTTTAAGAGATGAGTATATTAAATAAAGGTAGAGATATGCAATAAATATAATCACTAATATTTTATATAATTGACTTAATTTGACCTTTACAAAAATAATAATAAATAATGTAAGTACGAACTTAGCTAAAAAATGGTTGAGATGGATGATCTAAAGGCTAAAATCTAAAGCAAAGATTAGTTTGAGTGTTGCAAGTAGTATCCTAGTGTCAAAACCCATCCTATACATTAGATCCATAATTGGAAAATAGCACCATGTGGTACTAATGTCCCTATTTTAATAGTAGCATCTTTTGTATAGGACTGTCTTGAGCTTCTATGTATACTTGTATCTAGATATGTAAGGCCTGTTCCTATGTGTATGAATTTTGAAACCCTGTAGATTGAATGTTTTGATTGATTTTGTGATTAAAACCTAATATTCTATGTTTCTATGGAATCTAGTTGATACAAGCTAAAAAGTGTGTTTGTTAATGGGGTAAGCTAGACATTCTCAACGCCCCGCTATAATGAGAGTTGCCTACATACCAATACTCCAAAGATGGATCAAGATCGATGTAGTTATCCCCAAATAAGTTATAGTGAAATTTCAAGTGAATCTAGTATGATAGTTGACTTGAGTCCTTTGAATATGCTTAAGACTGGAAATCTAGATAATCTAAGCTTAGGAATGCTATAGATGCTAGTATGTAGAAATAGGGTATAATAAGGATTAATAACCTTAATTATGCATAACTTGTTTTGAATTTGAATATTATTTCCATCTAGTGGTTAGAGGGATAAAATTCATGTATATATACTATTCTATTGCTTATGCAGGTGCTAAAAGAGGTCTAGGCTGACCCTAAGAGGTCTAAGATTTAAAAATATATTAATTTGTGTAAAGAAGAGAGAAATTATAGTATCACCATTATTAGGACACTAGTGTAATGTGGTGATACTGTACCTATTACAGTGATAGTGTAAAAATGACAAAATACTAGGCATGAAGGGGCAAGATGTAAGAATGAGGGTTTGAGACTAATTTATGGATGACTAGGGATGCCTATGGCTTTCACAAAGATAGGATAAGTGTGAAATTGGGCTCTAAAATAGGTCTAGGGATAATCTAGGGATAGGTGGTCTCAAGTAGCACTCTTATAACTAAAGTTCCACTTTTAGGTGATTACATCCCCCCTTTATTCTATAGATATAACAAAGTGAAATAACTAGGATAAAGGAAAGAGAAGCGTACATAGACTTACCTAAGAGGTGAATCCAATGAAATTGGATCTAAGTTATGAAGCATGATCCATTATGTAACCTACAAATAAAACATGCATAAATCAGTCCTTACTTAAGATATATGAAAAGTAAAGACAAAACTAAGTAAAGAGGTGAAATTGAGCAAAACTAAGTAACGAGATAAGATAGAGGAAAGGAATAAATACACCTCACTAAGTATATAAACCAATGCATAAACTTGATGAATTTTTTTATGTTTGCATGTATATAGTGATCAATTAGTGAATAAATTAGACTAAGCTAATGGCTTGATTAATTATCATCTGTGGGTGGCTCAAGAACTCAATTTGGTTTTGAGTCCATCATTTCCCACCCCTACTTGGTGGATCATAACCTATGAATAGGTTGGATTGGATTGATGGTGTATCCAACCCTCTCATGTAGGTGGATCAAGAACTAAAGTAGACTATGAATCCATATTTTCCTAACCATGTTTATCAAATGCATCTAAAACTAGAATTGTGCGATGTAATTGGAAATGTCAGCTCTATTGCCACTCAGGTATATTAGGTAGATTTGGGCCACTTAGGAATGTAAACCACTATAGATGGAGTAAGGCATGAAAATGGTATGTAACATAGAATATGATGTCATATATATACAACTTAGAGAATGAAATGAAATTTGTCATTCCATCTAATCAACCAGTGTGTAAGTAAGCATACATAAATAATGTGCTATGCATACGACCCTAATTTTGATATCTAAACATATGGATTTTGGACTGAGTTGTAATAATTTATATTTAAATATCTAAACTATAAATGGGAATGGTCATGATACACATGATGTCCTCAAATTAAGAAAATTAGAATGAATTTGAGCCAAACTATATGAATCTGAGCTAAATTGAGTAAGACTAGTAAATATATAACTAAACTAGTGCAAACTCGGACTGTACTTGATACACTATTCTAGCCAATCTATATTTTTCTAAATTGAGGCTATTATATAGTAGCACCATATCTTGGACATTAGTGGCATATGGCACTAGTGTCCCAATTTGGACACTAATGTTCATCTGCTCTAATTTATATGTAATTATACTAATCTTTATGCCACTATTTTCTCACTATATTTACTTGGGTCTATTTTATGTAATCTGAGCTTGTGTGCTAAAAATATACTATGAATTCACTATGGGATCATGATCTCTATGATAAAACCTTGTGAATACCCCCTCTTTTAAGGGGAGTTATTGAACATGTGAAAGAACTATCCTCTAAATAAAAAGCTCTGCAAGATATGTGTTAGCTAGAGCATATATGATATCTACATAATAATCCAATATAATATGCATACATAAAATTGGAATGTAAGATAATTTGAGTCTAAGTTTGTAATGTGCAATGCATTTTACATCTAGGATTCACAAGGGTGTTAAGATAGATCTAATAATGTATATAACAACAAATTTGAGTAGATAGCTAAGTAGTTACCTATGGGGATGGGGCATGATGCCCATCAGGCACACAAGTAGGAAGGGAAGATGAGGTCTCTCATGGAATCTAAAACTAAAATGTATCACAATAAATAGACAAGTGTCATTGCCATGATGCATATAAGGAAACATATATACAACACACATGAGGCACACAAAGTAGGCCAAGGGGCCACAATCTGAGGGACATGGGCACATATCACTAAATATGAGAAAACAAGACATACAAAGACATGTTAAAATGTCCAAATACATAATCAATCAAGTTATATTAGATCCACATAGAAGGACATGTTTAAATGTTTGCATACACAATCAGGAAAACACACACAAGGACATGGGCACATGTCCAAAGCATACATACTATGAAAAGAAGTGGCATAGAACCAAAGAATAATGGAATATTAAAATACCCTTGAATAAAAGAAGTATAAAGACACAATAAAATATAAACTAGGAAAACTAGAAATGAATGTATGCATGGATATGTAATACAAATCTATGTAAGAGCCAAGATGCACATATACTAAGTCTAAAGTAGTAGTAGTTAGGAAAAAACTGAGTAAGTGTAGCATGATCAATATCAAGATATTAAAATGCTAAAGTTGTGATGTAGGTATATAAAAATGTAACTTGGTAATAAAAATTGTGTATATGGTGCCCCTAAATGGGTGAATGTGTCAAATGAAGAACCTATGTATTGATCTAAATGACCCCAATGGGTAGATAATAACAAATCTAGATCGATGTAGTGGACCTGAGTCCTATAGTAATATACAAGTGATTGATAAGAACAAGTGAAGTATGAATGTATGATAAAATCGACTATGCTACATATTTTATCATACATTCATACTTCATTTGTTCTTATCAATCACTTATATATTACTATAGGACTCAGGTCCACTACATTGATCTAGATTTGTTATTATCTACCCATTTAGATTTGCTATTATGTATGAGTGTCTGGAAAATATAAGAAATGTAAACATGGTAATACATACAATTTGTAATTTTTATTTTCTAAGTAAATATTTGAATGCTTTTGTCTTTTCTGAAATATTATATATATATATATATATATATATATATATATATATATATATATATATATATAAAATCTATGTATAAGAAACATGAAAATGAAACTATATATAAGGATCAAGGGAGAAGTAAAGTATACAAAAGAAGGGAGGAAAAATAATAACCAGTGAGTCTCATGGGAGACTCACTATCAATATGTCTTGTGTCAAATAAAGGAAAAATAATCATTAATTCTCTATGAAAGGGTAATTATGGTCACATAACCTAATGTACTGAGTGATTTATATTTGGCCCTACCTATGAGGTGGTGCTAGGAATCTATGAAACTTACTATGGCATCTTGTGAATTGTAGGGGTTTTAAGGATCCATATGGTATAAGATGTTGTAGATGGCATAGGTGACCTATGATGAGAACCCTAAGAACTCAATGATACTAATATTAGAAAAATGTGAGTAGAGGGGGCCCCTCTAAAATCTACAACATATGTCTGACACTAGGGTCTCCCTAAAAATGGTCTTTATGGGAGAGCATATGTATATGGTAACAATATAGGATTAAACCTTGGTTGCACTGGTGGTTCCACTAAAATATTTGGTTTACTGATATGAATTATGCTTAGAGTTGTAACTGGTAATTATGCTATAATTGGTAACTATGATATGACTAGTAACTATGTTGTAATTGGTAACTACAATGCAACTACCTGTGGGATAAGTAGAGGATAATCATATGAAAGACCCTAAACTATGATCACCTAATTTTCATGTATATATTTTAAGAATATATGCATAGTGGATCGGATGGATCATAATTACTATATCCATAGACTACCGAGTAACATGTAAAATATGCCTACACTGGGTACTACTAAGAATCATGTGGCCACATGTGTTGGTCTAACCTATAGTGGAAGTATAATATCCTCAATGGTGATCTAAACATGGCCATTGAAACCATTGATAATTATATATAGGAAACATATCTTTTTCTCAATACCCCAAATTATATATAAGTGTGATAGTGGACATGTTAATATTTGACCCATTGTTAACCATAACTCTCTAGATAAGATGATGATCTATATAGGCTCGTACAATAAGTGCATATAAATATAAATCATCATCAATAATCTCTTGATTTGAGATGGTGATGAGTGGTCTAGATATAACTATAATATGATACACACTAATGATATTGTGTAGTGGATGTGCCTCCTCTATAGTAGTGTGATATGATGTTGGTGGTGGATGTGCACAATACATGTTGTGAAATCCTAATGTGATTTCTACCTCATTTTATCTATGCTTTGGAAATGAATCTAAGAATATTTTTAATGCTTTAGCTTCTATATATTTAACTTTGGGTGCCTTTTTGGGTGTTCCAACATCAATAATGTTAGCCTATATTAAATCTTGTATCTTATGTTTCAAGTTGATGCATATATTTATCATATAGCTTAGTACCCTATGATGTTCACAACATGCATTAGAATCATAGTTATTTGGAAGAGTTTATGTTATATTTATTGTTCCCAAAATCCAACACTTGATTTTGTGGATAACATACTAACCATTTTGGTCCTATAGACCAAAACTCTCTCTTTTCTTTCTCAAAAATGTTCTGAGTAGTTAAGTTTTTCAAATATTCAAGCCTTTTCAGCTAAGGAAGTCACAGGTTCAATAGGCAGGCTTTCTTCAAAGGAAGTTCAAAACACTTAAGGCTTTTCCTTAGTGTTTTGAGGGTGGCTCAACACCCAGGTACAATCAAAATACTTAACGATAGGCTTCAAACAAATAAAATGAACCACTTTGAACCGTTGAACCATTGAACCCCGCCTCTGAAAGGTTTAAAGGTTTAATGAGTTTAAAGGTTCAAAGACTTCAGCCAAATTAAATAAAAGAAGGATTTGAAGAGTTAATATTTAACTTTAGAACATTTAACCTTGAACTTCAAAGGTTTAAATGTTCAAAGGTTCAATGAGTTCAAAGGTTCAAAGACTTCAGCGGACTTAAAGAAAAGAAGGCTTCAAAGAGTTAAGATTGAACTTTGAACTGTTTAACCTTGAACTTCAGAGGTTTAAAGGTTCAATGAGTTTAACAAACTTCAAAGAACTTAGAGAATAAAAGGATTCAAAGAGTGAAGATTGAACCGTTGAACCATTAAACCTTGAACTGAAAGAGTTCAAAGGTTCAACAAGTTCAAAGAATTTGATGGACTTAGAAAAGCAAAGGATCTAGAAAGTTTGAAGCTTCAAAAGAATTCAAAGAAATAGAATGAACCATTAAACCGTTGAACCAAAATGGTTCAAAGGTTCAAAGGGTTCAAAGAGTTCAAAGTTCAAAAGGAAGATTTGAGTGAATGAAGGAAGTGGAAGATTCTAGAAAGAAGTTCAAATAAATGGTTCAACTAAAGAAGAAAAAGAGAGAGAATGCGGCCTTTCACAAAACATTCAATCACTGAATCATTGAACCTTTGAACCATTGAATCTTTGAACCAAAAGAGTTTAAGGTTCAAGGTTCAAAGAGGTTCAAGTGATCGGTGACATCCCCATGGATGTCAAATTTAAGGTGATGGAATAACCATTGGTTTTCAAAAGCCTTAAGAACAAGCTCAACAACTAGCCCAAAAAGGAGCTAAAAGAATAGTAGAAAGTGAGAAGGTAGCCATGAGAGCTCAAATTGCTTAGGAAGAGAAAAATGTGGCAAGGAAAGAGAGAATAACTATAGGAAATCTAGAAATATCTATAGGATAGTTATTTCCAGTAGATGGAATAGTCCACTAGGTGGACATCAGAGAGTGCAAACATTCAAAGGTGTGACTTATTTTTCTACTTTGAGTAAAGGTGAATGGACAACCTTGTAAGCGTCATAAAGAAGACCAGATAACCCATGCTTAGGAAGAGACATTTGAGATGATTCAAAATGCTAAAGTTAAGGTTGATGACCTATTCTAGCATGGCCCTTTCATAGATATTCAATGCATTTAATTTAGCATGGGCCATTTTCATAAAAACAAGCACCCAAGTCTTTCTTGTGATGCTATATATTGTAATATCTCATTTTGTATAGGAGAGATCTATCTATTATTAGAAGTGAAGCTCTACCCAAATTAAAAGGCATTCCTGAGACTTTGAGCTCAGACTGTTAATCATATTTTGTTAAGTGAATGAGAAAGCAAGTGACCTTTCAAAATTTGTGTTGGAATAAGCTTGTGTCATCTAAGAAATTATTCTTATGTCTCTTTCCTAAATATAGTCTTGTCCATTTAATCAAATAAGCAAAACTAGTGGAAGTGAGCTCGAAGTTGTCTTGAAGCCGACTATGGGAGACTTTGTGCTACCATAATTGCCTTCAATATATGTTTTGTGTAAAGGATACTAGAGAGACTTTGAGCTCTCTTTATCCTTTGTGATCCTTTACTCTGTTGTAGTTTTAGGTGTAGAATTTGAGCTACAATTCAAACTACTGTGTCCCTTTGTCTTAATCAATGGGAGAGACAATGAAAGACTTTGTGCTTTCATTGGTTTCTTGTAGTTTCTATTACTCCCCAAGAAAGATCCTGCTATTGGCTGAATATCACTTCTGAAAGAAGAGAAGTGCCTTCAGTAATTACACCAGAATTCTCCTCTATTTTTGTGAACATCATCTTTGAAAAAAGAGAGATGGTTGGTATGATTTCACCCCTGAGTATATTTTTAGATTATATATATACTATAGTTTATAGGGAAGCTCCCCTTGCTGAGAGGAGAGATTTGTCCCAATCTGGCTATGGTCACCACACCCATTTTGCCACATAAATATCCTTATGCTGTGGTTGATGTAACCATTTTGCTGTCAGTCAGTTGGTGACAAAATATTCACCCAAATTTTTTTGGTGACTCTACTAGAGAAGAACGTGTAGTTTGAAGCCTCAAGCTTCAAATTGAAGCAGTTTTAGTTTTTTTCCATATCCATTTTACACTCTGGTAGACCCACTGTACATGCAAAATTAGAGAGCTCAAGGTATTGTTGACCCTATATTTGAGCTTGTGTAGATAAATAATTTTGATCTTTCCCCTCCACAAACTCACCTTCAATGAACTAGGAGTTTTCCTACTACAAACATCAAGTCCCCAATACCAGGAAAAGCTTCTCTTTCTACTGCTAATAGAGCTTTGTCCATACATATCCCATATAGATTTATTATCCCTCCTTTCAATAGCCATATCATGGCAGCTCAAGGCCCCTGAGGTAATACTTTTGGTACCCTAAATCTGACCCCACCTTTACATGAGCTACCCCATAGCTCAAGGAAATTTTTTTCCAAGTTCTATGGTGATGGGAAGGTTCATCCTGATGAACATATAACAACTTTTTACATAGCATATGGTGTAATAGGCATTAAATATGAAGACATTATAGTTAGACTATTTGTGGAGACATTACAAGGCACTACTGTAAACTAATTTTATAATCTACAAGTACAAACAATAACTAATTGGAACACTCTCAAATCCAAATTTAAGGCCAAGTTCAAACTTGCAAAAGATGCACATGCCCTACTAGCTCAGCTTACACAAATGAAGAAGGAGCCTCATGAACCCACAAGAGACTTCATTGCCAAATTTGACAAGCTGAGGAATAATATTCCCATAATTAATTAGTTAACACTTGAGAATTTCAAATGCTTCTTCATCAATTCTCAGCTTCCTAAAGTCAGTTTCCTATTGAGGCGGGCTAGTCACATAGACCTTGCTGTAGATCAAATTTTAGCGACTGAGGTTGAAGATGACCTTATCTTGGTAGAAAAGATAGGAAGAGATCATAACAAAGGCAAATCTTATTCATCTTCTAAATATTCTTCTATAGGCACCACTAATCTTATGGTGTAAAAGCTAGCAAATGAATTGCTAGCACTAAAAAAACAAATGGCACAAGGGATGTCTGCTCCTCCTTCTTATTGGAATATACCAAAAAGGATGTTTCCTAACCAGTCGTATCAGAGCAATGCTGCCAGAAATTAAGGGCAATAAAATTGCCTTCCTCCCCCACCAGGGAAGCTTGCTATTGAGCAGCACCAGCTAACTCAGCAGTTAGTTATCTTGAAATTGAACATAATTTTTCCTTCCAACCTAAGTTGAACCAAGAAGATGATGTTGATCTCTTTACAAAAAAATAAGAAGAATCAGCTAGTGAATCTAACATTGGTTTCTTGAATTACCGGGATGAACCCAGAAGTAAAGGTGAAGTATTTGATGGATCATACGCTATATTTACCAGGTCCTAGAACTAGTCAACTCAACAAGCAGATAAAGGAAAAATAGGGGAAGAATCTCAACCAGTAATTTCAATTTCTAAGTGAGAAAATTCACTACCTTTTCAATCAAAAGACCTGATGATCAACAAAAAAGTAAGTATCTCAAATGTTCCTTCACCTTCTGCTTCAAATTCATAGACCAGTCCTACACCCAGTAAAAACTCGATGGATGGACTGCCTCCCTCTACTTCAAATTCATTTCAGTCATTTGATATAATTGACCATGTTAAGAAGACCAAAATTTAAATGTTTGAGTTTGAATTCTTGTAATCCAAACCTGAATAGTTGGATAGGTTAGTTCAATGCATCAAGAATAAAACTATCCCTGTAGGGATTTTTTTTTGAAAGTAACTCCTGTTCCCCCAAAGAACACACCTACCTGAAATATTCTTGTGATTACTACTCCAGCTGCCCCTAGAAAGACAAAACCATTTTATGTCTCCCTACTAATAAATGGTCATTAGCTGAATAATTACATTATAGATTTTGGCACATCTGACAATGTCATGCCTGCCAAGGTGGCAGACTCTCTTGGTCTCATGCTGATTAAGACCTTTAGGAGATGTTTCTCCATGGAAAAAAAAAGGTGCATCTACTAGGACAAATGAAGGATGCCCAATTTGCATTTGCAGCCTTCCCAAATAAAATAATTAAAATAATAGTCTTGATGGCTGACGTTCCAACCTCTTACAACATTCTTTTTGGGTGAAATTTTTGCAAGGAAATTGGTGGAGAATTGAGCATGAACTTGTCTGAGGTGAGAATTCCTATCAAGGGCATCATGTAAAGGCTACTTCCTAAGAAGGAGGTAAAGTACATTGCCACTCAAACTTCAGCCCCTAAAGCTCAAATTCTATTTGAATATTTAGGAATGGGTAATTAGTTTCTATCTACTAAAGATGTTTCTATTTTTAGCAGATGAAAATTCCATAGGTGATAATCCAAAAAATTTAGATAAGACATTAAAAAAATTGGTAGGGAACAGTGCACATGGAAAAGGATCTTCTCTTTCTATGAAGAAAAATATGAAAGAAGATCATATTTTAATGATGTTTGGATTCTAGAATTCGATGGCAATAACTCTTCTACCAGTTTTAGAGCTGGAGTTGTTTTGATATCTCATCAAAGAGATATTTTTCCATACTCATACAAGTTGTAGTTTAACAACACTAAAAACACTATCGAGTATGAGTCTTTGCTACTTAGATTAAAGGCCACTCAAGCTAAAGGCATCAAGTAGCTTCACACCTGAGGAGACATTGAGCTAGTGGTTTATCAGGTGAGGAACCTGTATCAAACCAAGAATGAGAGATTGTGACATTATCACAATCTGGTGTGGGACTGTCTTAAAAGTTTTGATGCTTTCAATATTTCTATAGTGCCCAGAGAGCTTCATAATCATGCAAATTCATTGGTTGTCTCTTCAACCCTCATGATTCCTCACAAAGACTTTAAAGAACATAGTTACACTATCAAACTGGTCTTTTAACCAAGTGTACCTGATACTGCCAACCATTGGTAGGTGTTTCATGCTAACAATCAAATCATGTGCTTCATTGGACCTAAAGAGAAACAAACTATGGTAGCGGACCATACTGTTGCACATCAATGTTAGGAAAAGAAACTCTTTAGTAAGAGATCAAAGATTCATGGTAGAGATCTAGTCTTGTTAAGGGGCAAGAAGAGCAAACCAAAGGGAAGGCACAAAAAGTTGGATCCCTGGTGGAGAAGTCCATTTTCCAATCACTGATTTTGGGGTGAGAATAGTCTTTTTCTAATTTATCAAGATGAGATGTCATTTTCTTTACCTCATAGTGGGAAGCATCTGAAGCACTTCAACCCTTCAAGTATTAGATAAGTCTAGTTGTAAATATGTATAATTTTTGTATAATCTTCCTTTTGTTTTGTGTTGTTTATTTATTTTTGGCACCTTTCTTTTTGGGTAACATGACTGCGTAGCCCAATGGAATAGATGAAAGCACTAAGATTCTAGACTCTACTCCCTTTGATTGCTTCAATTTCAATCAATGGAACTTCCCCAATTAGAGTCAGCTATTGTTCCCAAAATCTATCACTTGCTTTTGTGGACAATATACCAACCATTTTGGTCCTGTAGACCAAAACTCTCTCTTTTCTTTCTAAAAAATGTTCTGAGCAGTTAAGTTTTTCAAATATTTAATCCTTTTGAGCTAAAGAAGTCACATGTTCAATAGGTGGGCTTTCTTCAAAGGAAGTTCAAAACACTTAAGGCTTTTCCTTAGTGTTTTGAGGATGGTTCAATGCCCAAGTTCAATCAAAAGACTTAATAGTGGGCTTTGAACAAATAGAATGAACCACTTTAAACCATTAACCCATTGAACCCCACCTCTGAAAAGTTAAAAGGTTCAATGAGTTCAAAGGTTTAAAGACTTTGACAGACTTAAAAAAAAGAAGGCTTTGAAGAGTTAAGATAGAACTTTGAACCATTGAACCTTCAACTTCAAAGGTTCAAATGTTTAAAGGTTCAATGAGTTTAAAGGTTCAAAGACTTTGATAGACTTAAAGAAAAGAAGGCTTCGAAGAGTTAAGATTGAACTTTGAACTGTTGAACCTTGAACTTCAAAGGTTTAAAGGTTTAATGTGTTCAACAAACTTCAAAGAACTTAAAGAATAAAAGGAGTCAAAGAGTGAAGATTGAAACGTTGAACCATTGAACTTTGAACTGAAAGAGTTCAAAGGTTCAACAAGTTCAAAGAGTTTGATGGACTTAGAAAAGTAAAGGATCTAGAAAGTTCAAAACTTCAAAAGAATTCAAAGAAATAGAATGAACCATTGAACCATTGAACTGAAATAGTTCAAAGGTTCAAAGGGTTTAAAGAGTTCAAAGTTCAAAAAGAAGCTTTGAGTGAATGAAGGAAGCAAAATATTCTAGAAAGAAGTTTAAACAAATGGTTTAAATAAATGGCTCAATTGAAGAAGAAAAAGAGAGTGAATGTGGCCTTTTACAAAACATTCAATCACCAAACCATTGAACCTTTGAACCATTGAATCTTTGAACCAAAAGAGTTCAAGGTTCAAGGTTCAAGGAGGTTCAAGTGACCAGTGATGTCCCTACAGATGTCAAATTTAGGGTGATGGAATAATCATTGGTTTTCAAAAGAGTTGAGAACAAGCTCAATGACCAGCCCAAAAAGGAGCCAAAAGAGCAATAGAAAGCAAGAAGGTAGCCCTGAGAGCTCAGATTGATTAGGAAGAGACAAAATGTGGCAAGGAAAGAGAGAAAAACTATAAAAAATCAAGAAATATCTGTAGGAGAGTTATTTCTAGTAGGTGGAACAATCCACTAGGTGGACATTAGAGAGTGTGAACATTCAAAGATGCAGCCTATTTTTCTACTTTGAGTAAAGGTGAATGGATAGCCTTGTAAGCGTCATAAAGAAGACCAGACAACCCATGCTTAAGAAGAGACATTTGAGATGATTCAAAATGCCAAAGTTAAGGTTGATGACCTATTCTAGCATGGCCCTTTCATAGATATTCAATGCATTGAATTTAGCATGGGCCATTTTCATGAAAACAAGTACCCAAGTCTTTCTTGTGATGCTATATATTATAATCTCTCATTTTGTATAGGAAAGATCTATCTATTATCAGAAGTGAAGCTCTACCCAAATTGAAAGGTATTCCTGAGACTTTGAGCTCAAACTGTTAATCATATTTTGTTAAGTGAATGAGAAAGCAAGTGACCTTTCAAAATTTGTGTTGGAATAAGCTTGTGTCATCTAGAAAATTATTCTTATGTCCATTTCCTAAATATAATCTTGTCCATTTAATCAAATAAGCAAAACTAGTGGAAGTAAGCTAGAAGATGTCTTGAAGCTAACTATGGGAGACTTTGTGCTGCCATAATTGCCTTCAATCTATGTTTTGTGTAAAAGATACTAGAGAGACTTTGAGCTCTCTTTATCCTTTGTAATCCTTTACTCTGTTGTAGTTTTAGGTGCAAAATTTGAGCTACACTTCAAACTACTTTTTCCCTTTGTCTTAATCAGTGGGAGAGACAATAAAAGATTTTGTGCTTTCGTTGGTTTCTTTTAGTTTCTATTTCTACCCAAGAAAGATCTTACTGTTGGCTGAATATCACTTCTGAAAGAAGAGAAGTGCCTTCAGTAATTACACCAAAATTCTCCTCTATTTTTGTGAACATCATCTCTAAAAAAAGAGATATGGATGGTATGATTTCACCCCTAAGTATATTTTTAGATTATATATATATACACACACATACACACACTATAGTTTATAGGGAACCTCCCCTTGCTGAGAGGAGATATTTGTCCCAATCTGGTTGTGGTCACCACACCCATTTACCACATAAATCTCCTTATGCTGTGGTTGATGTAACCATTTTATCATTAGTCAGTTGGTGACAAAATATTCACCCAAATTTTTTTGGTGACTCTACTATGGAAGAACGTGCAGTTTGAAGCCTCAAGCTTCAAATTGAAGTAGTTTCAGTTATTTTCCATATCCATTTTACACTCTAGCAGATCCACTGTACATGTAAAATTAGAGAGCTCAAGGTATTTTTAACCCTATATTTGAGCTTGTGTAGCTAAATAATTTTGATCTTTCCCCTCCACAAACTCAACTTCTGTGAACTAAGAGTTTTCCTACTACAAACATCAAGTCCCCAATACTAGGAAAATCTTCTCTTTCTTCTGCTAATAGATCTTTGTCCATACATATCCCATAGAGATTTATTATCCCTCCTTTCAATAGCCATATCATGACAGCTCAAGGCCCTTGGTGTAATACTTTTGGTCCCTTGAATCTGACCCCACCTTTACATGAGCTACCTCATAGCTCAAGGAAAAATTTCTCCAAGTTTTATGGTGATGGGAAGGTTCATCCTGATGAACATATATCAACTTTTTACATAGCATATGGTGTAATAGGCGTTAAATATGAAGACATTGTACTTAGACTATTCGTGGAGACATTACAAGACACTGCTATAAACTGGTTTTATCATCTACAAGTACAAACAATAACTGATTGGAACACTCTCAAATCCAAATTTGAGGCCAAGTTCAAACTTGCAAAAGATGCACATGCCCTGTTAGCTCAGCTTACACAAATGAAGGAGTCTCATGAACCCACAAGAGACTTCATTGCCAAATTTGACAAGCTGAGAAATAGGATTCTCATAATTACTCAGTCAACACTTGAGAATCTCAAATGCTTCTTCATCAATTCTCAGCTTCTTGAAGTCAATTTCCTATTGAGGTGGGCTGGTCACATAGACCTTACTGTAGATCAAATTTTAGGGACTAAGGTTGAAGATGACCTTATCTTGGTAGGAAAGATAAGAAGAGATCATAACAAAGGTAAATCTTCTTCATCTTCTAAATATTATTCTACAGGCACCACTGATCTTATGGTGTAAAAGCTAGCAAATGAATTGCTAGCACTAAAAAAACAAATGGCATAAGGGATGTCTGCTCCTCCTTATTGGGATATACCAAGGAGGACATTTTCCAACCAGTTGTATTAGGGCAATGCTACCAAAAATTAAGGGCAACCAAATTGCCTTCCTCCCCCACCAAGGAAGCTTACTATTGAGCAGCACCAGCTAACTCAGCAGTTAGTTATCTTGAAATTGAACATGATTTTTCCTTCCAACCTGAGTTGAACCAAGAAGATGACGCTGATCTCTTTGCAAAAAAATAAGAAGAATTAGCTAGTGACTCTAACATTAGTTTCTTAAATTACCAGGATGAACCTAGAAGTAAAGGTGAAGCATTTGATGGATCATATGCTATATTTACCAGTCCCAAAATCAGTCAGCTCAACAAGCATATAAAGGAAAAATAGGGGAAGAATCTTGACCAGTAATTTCAATTACTAAATGAGGAACTTCACTACCGTTTCAATCAAAGGACCTGATGATCAACAAAAAATTAAGTACCTCAAATGTTCCTTCACCTTCTGCTTCAAATTCATAGACCAGTCCTACACCCAGTAAAAACTAGATTGATGGACTACCTCCCTCTACTTCAAATTCATTTCAGTCATTTGATATAATTGACCATGTTAAGAAGACCAAAATTCAAATGTCTGAGTTTGAATTCTTGCAATCCAAACCTGAATAGTTGGATAGGTTAGTTCAATGCATCAAGAATAAAACTATCCCTGTAGGGCAATTTTTTTTGAAAGTAACTCCCATTACCCCAAAGAACATACCTACCTAAAATAATCTTGTGATTACTCCTCCAACTGCCCCAGGAAAGATAAAACCATTTTATGTCTCCCTATTGATAAATGGTCATCAGCTGAATAATTACATTATAGATTGTCATGCATCTGACAATGTTATGCCCACTAAGGTCGTAGACTCTCTTGGTCTCACACTGACTAAGACCTTTAGGAGATGTTTCTCTATGGAAAACAAATAGGTGCCTCTACTAAGACAAATCAAGGATGCCCAATTTACATTTGCAGCCTTCCAAAATAAAAGATTTAAAATAACAGTCCTAGTGGCTGACGTGCCAGCCTCCTACAACATTCTTCTTGGGTGAAATTTTTGCAAGGACATTGGTGGAGAATTGAGCATGAACCTATCTAAGGTGAGGATTCTTGTCAAGGGTGTCATGTATAGGTTGCTTCATGAGGAGGTAAAGTACATTGTCACTCAAACTTCAGCCCCTGAAGCTCAAATTCTATTTGAATATTTAGGAATAGGTAATTAATTTCTATCTATTGAAGACGTTTCTTTTTTGGCATATGAAAATTCCATAGATGACAATCCAAAAAATTTAGATAAGACATCAAAAAAATTGGTAGGGCATAGTACACATGAAAAAATATCTTCTCTTCTTGATGATTTTTTTTTGAAAGAAGATCAGATTCTAATGATGTTTGGATTCTAGAATTTGATGGTAGCAACTCTTCTACCTGTTCTAGAGCTGGAGTTGTTTTTATATCTCCTCAAAGAGATATTTTTCCATACTCATAAAATTTATAGTTCAAAAACACTAACAACACTATTGAGTATGAGTCTTTACTACTTTGATTAAAGGCCACTTAAGCTAAAGGCATCAAGTAGCTTCATGCTTGAGGAGAAATTGAGCTGGAGGTTTATCAGGTGAGGAAGTTGTATCAAACCAAGAATGAGAGATTGTGACCTTATCACAATCTGGTGTGGGACTATCTTAAAAGTTTTGATGTTTTCAATATTTTTGTAGTGCCCAAAGAGCTTCATAATCATGCAAATTTATTGGCTATCTCTGCAACCCTCATGATTCCTCATAAAGACTTTAAAGAACATAGTTACACTATCAAACTGGTCTTTCAACCAAGTGTACCTAATAATGCTAACCATTGGCAGGTGTTTGATGATGACAATCAAATCATGTGCTTCATTAGATTTGAAGAGCAACAAACTATGGTAGTGGGCCATACTAATACACATCAATGTTAGGCAAAGAAACTCTTCAGTAAGAGAGCAAAGATTCATGGTAGAGATTGAGTCTTGTTAAGTGGCAAGAAGAGGAAACCAAAAGGAAGGCACAAAAAGTTGGATTCCTGGTGGAGAAGTCCATTTTATAATCACTAATTTTGGGGTGAGAATAGTCTCTTGCTGATTTATCAAGATGAGATGCCATTTTCTCTACCTCATAGTGGGTAGCGTTTGAAACACTTCAATACTTGAAGCATCAGATAAGTCCAGCTGTACATATGTATAATTTTTATATAGTATTCCTTTTATTTTATGTTGTTCATTTATCTTTGGCACCTTTATTTTTGGGTAGCATGACTCTGTATCCCAATGGCATAGATCAAAGCATTGAGATTATGAATTCTACTCCCTTTGATTGCTTCAATTTCAATCGATGGAAGTTCCCCAACTGGAGTTAGCTATTGTTCCCAAAATCTGTCACTTGCTTTTGTGGACAACATACTGACTATTTTGGTCCTATAGACCAAAACTCTCTCTTTTCTTTCTCAAAAATGTTTTGAGAATTTAAAATTTTCAAATATTTAAGCCTTTTCAGCTAAGAAAGTCGCAAGTTCAATAGGCATGCTTTCTTCAAAGGAAGTTCAAAACACTTAAGGATTTTCCTTAGTGTTTTGAGGATGGTTCAATGCCTAGGTTCAATCAAAAGACTTAATAGTGGGATTCGAACAAATAGAATCAAGCACTTTAAACCATTGAACCATTGAACCCCACCTCTAAAAAGTTAAAAGGTTTAATGAGTTTAAGGGTTTAAAGACTTCAGCAGACTTAAAAGAAAAGAAGGCTTTGAAGAGTTAAGATTGAACTTTGAACCGTTGAACCTTAAACTTCAAAGATTCAAATGTTTAGAGGTTCAATGAGTTCAAAGGTTCAAAGAATTTGACAAACTTAAAAAAAAGAAGGCTTCGAAGAGTTAAGATTAAACTTTGCACCATTGAACCTTGAACTTCAAAGGTTCAAATGTTTAATGAGTTCAACAAACTTCAAAGAACATAGAGAATAAAAGGAGTCGAAGAGTGAAGATTGAGCCATTGAACCAAAAGAGTTCAAAGGTTCAAAGGTTCAACAAGTTCAAAGAGTTTGACAGACTTAGAAAAGCAAATGATCTAGAAAGTTCAAAGCTTCAAAAGAATTCAAAGATATAGAATGAACCATTGAACCATTGAACCTTGAATCAAAATAGTTCAAAGATTTAAAGGTTCAAAGGGTTTAAAGAGTTAAAAGTTTGAAAGGAATATTTGAGTGAATTAAGGAAGTGGAAGATTCTAGAAATAAGTTCAAATAAATGCTTCAAAGAAATGGTTCAACTGAAGAAGAAAAAGAGAGTGAATGCGGCCTTTTACAAAACATTCAATCACCAAACCATTGAACCTTTGAACTATTGAACCTTTGAACCAAAAGAGTTCAAGGTTCAAGGTTCAAAGAGGTTCAAGCAACCGGTGACATCCCCATGGATGTTAAATTTAGGGTGATGGAATAATTGTTGGTTTTTAAAAGACCCGAGAACAAGCTCAATGACCAACCTAGAAAAGAGTTGAAAGAGCAACAGAAAGTAAGAAGGTAGCCCCAAGAGCTTAGATTGCTTATGAAGAGACAAAACATGGCAAGGAAAGAGAGAATAACTATAGGAAATCTAGAAATATCTATAAGAGAGTTATTTTCAGTAGGTGAAATAGTCCACCAGGTGGACATCAGAGAGTGCAAACATTCAAAGGCACGACCTATTTTTCTACTTTGAGTAAAGGTGAATGGACAACCTTATAAGTGTCATAAAGAAGGCTAGACAACCCATGCTTAGGAAGAGACATTTAAGATGATTCAAAATGCCAAAGTCAAGGTTGATGACCTATTCTAGCATGGCCCTTTCATAGATATTCAATGCATTCAATTTAGCATGGGCTGTTTTTATGAAAACAAGCACCCAAGTCTTTTTTGTGATGCTATATATTGTAATCTCTCATTTTGTATAGGAGATATCTCTTTGTTATCAGAAGTGAAGCTCTGCCCAGATTGAAAGGCATTCCTGAGACTTTGAGCTCAGACTGTTAATCATATTTTGTCAAGTGAATGAGAAAGCAAGTGACCTTTCAAACTTTGAGTTAGAATAAGCTTGTGTCATCTAGGAAATTGTTCTTATGTCTTTTTCCTAAATATAGTCTTGTCCATTTAATCAAATAAGCAAAACTAGTGAAAGTAAGCTAAAAGATGTCCTAAGCTGACTATGGGAGACTTTGTGCTGCCATAATTGCCTTCAGTCTATGTTTTTTGTAAAGGATACTAGAGAGACTTTGAGCTCTCTTTATATTTTGTAATCCTTTACTCTGTTGTAGTTTTAGGTGTAGACTTTGAGCTATGCTTCAAACTACTATGTACTTTTATCTTAATTAGTGGGAGAGACAATATAAGACTTTATTTTTTCATTGATTTCTTGTGGTTTTTGTTACTACCCAAGAAAGATCTTACTGTTGGCTAAATATCACTTCTAAAAGAAGAGAATTGCCTTTAGTAATTACACCAAAATTTTGCTCTATTCTTGTGAACATAATATCTAAAAAAGAGAGATGGATGGTATGATTTCACCCCTGAGTTCATTTTCAGCTTATATATATATATATATATTAAAGTTTATAGGGAACCTCCCCTTGTTGAGAGGAGAGATTTGTCCTAATCTGGCTGTGGTCACCACACCCATTTTGCCACATAAATCTCCTTATGATGTGGTTGATGTAACCATTTTGATGTCAGTCAACTGGTGACAAAATATTCACCCAATAATATTAACCTCTATGATGGGAGGGAGAGATATGACATTGCATTCCAAGAATTGATGCAAAACACGTGCTAAAGATTCTAGAAGGTTGGTGAAAAATCTGCATGGTGTAGCTGATAAAATTAGGTGAGGAGATGGATTTGAAGATGCATTAACTATGGCCTTTAGATGAATCTTGTATTTAGTATCCCTTACCTTGTATGGAGATAAAAATCTTAGTAGTTGATTTTGATCCACTTATATATTTTAGTTTTCCCATGGAGAGAGGCTTGACTTCTCTTTCTTTCACTATGTGGCATAAATATGTGAAGGTTGTAAACTTATTAAACAAGATAGATTCATGTAATATTGGTAGTAGGATCTATTTGAAAATGTCATGAAGATATTTATCTACTATGGGGTTAGTCAATTTGAATAATATAGTTGTATATCATAAGATGTATTCTACAATAAACTCATTTGATTTTTGTTTAAATTATGCAACTTGAGAATATGAGATCTTATCAATGATGTTTATTGAGAATTATGCTAGAAACATATTTACCAATGAATTGAATGTGGTGATAGACTTCTTTGGCAGATCATAAAACCATTTTAAGGTATAATATTTTAGATTGCATGGAAACAACTTAGTGAGGAACTAGTCATTAGACACATATTCCAAATATGTTGTGTGGAAAGCTCAAATATGGTGTTTTGGGTCACCCTTACCATCATACAATGTAAGCTTAGGTGCCATGAATCCATATGTAAAGGAGTTTTAGCTATGTGATGTGCCAAAGGTGTATGTAAATGAACATGATAATCCAAGGCATGTGATGGCCTAGTGGCTCCTTGCTCAAGATGTAACACCTTAGCCTAAAAAGTATGAACCTCTTGGATAAGGGATTATACATCTAGAGTGGAGGAACTAACCATAAGGGGTCTAGTTATCACTAAAGGTTATTGGGTTACAATTGGTTATTACACTAGCTGTGTTGGACCTAATGTAGGTGTAATAATGTTATTAGTTGGGGGAGTAGAAGAATGACCATTATTTGATTTATTATTTATTTACATTATGGCTTGTAAAATATGTGCATGATCAAGGGGATGTTCCTAAAGTCTATATCAAAATCTCTTTAGAATCTCATCCTTATTGACAATTAGGTTTTCATTGTTAAGTGAAGGGAGAGTGTCATGATTCTCACCTTATGTATCATCTTGATCTTGATTATATTGATCATCATTAAATGCATTATAATTGAAATATAAATAATCAGTGTGTGAAAGATTAATAACACGAATTATAATTGGTCCCTTGTCTATTGTATAAGCTCAAATAGAAGGAATTTGAATATGATCAATAGGATTACCACTAAGCCTAACACTTCTTATTAATGGAAGAGATAACTTTTTTAGATGGAATATAGTAAACAAAGTGAAATAGGGTTGCTAAAATAGAATGTATGAAATCTAAAAAGCTTAAAATAGACAATGAAAATAGGAAAAAGAAGGAGACAAACCCTAGTAACATATAGGGTTGGGGTTTCAATAATATTCAAAGTAATTTAGGTTCACCAAATGTTTTAACCTTTTAGGACTTAGTGAATGTAAATCCCATGTTTTTTAAAGATTCAAGTATATTAAATTATAGTGGATAAATGCAATAAATACAAACACTAATCTATTATAGAATTGAATTAATTTGACCTTTTCAAAAATAATAATAATTAATGCAATAACCTAGCTAGAAAATGATTGAGATAGATGATATAAAGGCTAAAATATGAGGAAAATACTAAAACGAGTGTCTCAAGTAGGATACCAGTATCAAAACCCATCCTAGATAGTAGTGACCTAATTAGATAGTAGCACCATGTAGTGGTAGTGTCCATATTTTGGTAGTAGCATCCTCTTTGTAGGACCATCTTGAGTTTCTGGTTACCCCTGTGTCTTGATTTATAAGGCTTGTTATTGCATGCCCAAGTTTTTGAACCCTATAGATTTTTTGTTTTGACTAATTTTATGAGAAAACCCTAATATTTTATGTTGTTAGGGCATCTAATTTATATAAATTGAAATTTGTATTTGCTAATGGGGTAGGATGGACATCCTCAACACCCCATTGTGATGAGAGTTGCCTTCATACCAATACTCTGAAGAGGGATCAAACTCAATGTAGTTCTCCCCACCTAAGTGTTGGTGCAAGTTCAAGTGAAGATAATATGATAGTTGACTTGAGTGCTTTGAATGTGCTTGAGACTATAAATTTAGGTAATCTAAGCTTAGAAATGTTGTATATGGTAGTGATTTAATAATTTTGGGAATAGTTAAAGGGTTTGAGTAGTAAAATTAGTAAATAAATATGAAATAATTAAGCCATTGATTTATGTAAAGTAGATTACAATTTTGACCTTTTTAAAAATAGTAATAAGAGATGGAAAAGAATTCTAGGCTTAAAACTAACTAATACAGATGAGAAAAGGTCTAATGTTCATTATACAAGATAGGGACACTATCAAAAACCAAGATTTGGTCTTCATTTTATAATTAGATAAGATCACTAAAAGAGGACATGAGTGGCACCAGAATTGTAGCCCACCTCTATCGCTATTGTCCTGAGGATCTGAGCTTTTTGGGTATTTTTTGTTAGGTCTGTGTGAACCTGTCTATGAAGTTTTGGTAGTTAAAAGTCTATAGAGCTCCTTGTAGAGTAGATTTTATCTTTAAACCCTATGTTACATTATACTTTAACTAATTTTGAGAAAGAGGGGGGGTTAATGTGTGTAAGATTCATTGGATATGGATCCACATCCCTTGTGTGGGCATACTGCCTACATACCAATACTCTGAAGAAGGATCAAGCTATATGTAGTTCTCCCACTTGATTTACTTTATGAAATTGTGTGTATAAAGATGAAAAATGATAAATTGGATTTGATTAAGGTGGCTAGGGACTAGTGTAAGGATTTGAATAAGCTTGTAATTATATTAGCTAGTTATATGCAAAGAATAGGGAAGATTTATTGAGTAGTCTTGCTTGTATTCTTGCTTTCTTAGTGATAATTAGCAACCCTTTCCAAATAATCTTTGAATGGGATTTTATAGGGATCTATTGGTCATGGGTTGAATGTACTCACATTAGGCCAACATAGAGAAGGATGGGGAACCAAAAAAAATTGACTATTGGGGTCAAAAATGGACCTGGACAATAGCATAGAAAGTGGATAAGAGTGGCACTAGTGTTATAGTCCTAGTGTGGTGATAGTTTTTTAAGTAGATGAGACTTGGGGGGATGGATCTATCATAGAAAGAAGAGTTTGATTTAGCTAAGATCAAGTTTGGAAGGCTATGAATGACTAGGAATAAATGAAAAGATGCCTATGAGGGTTATGATCGAAATTAAGAGAGACCTAAGGGTTAAGTGCCATTATCCACACTCAAGTTACCAATTTTCACATTTTGTATGACTACATTTCCCCCCTCTTTATTCTAGTGATGCAACAGAGTGAAATACTAGGATAAAAGAAAAATAGAAAGCATACCTAAATCTACTTGCAAGGGTAAATATCATGAAGCTATGTGATGATGGGTGTGCATAGAGAGATCACACTGTAAAGTGAAAATCTACAAGAAAAATAAAGAGTAGATCAGTTCTTACTAGATATGATATATCTAAAATAAGAATGTACAAGTCTAGGTAAGAGATAGTGATAGAGAAAGTAACTAATATAACTCACTGAATACATGAGCCAATACAAAACTTGTGCTATTGAGTGATATTGTGTGTGTGCTGAACCAAGAGTAATATCCTCAATGGAGGGTAGTGCTCAATTCCTTGAGAGTGGCTCAAGAATGTAAAGGCTAACCCTTTAGCTCCATCATCACCCACTAAGTGAAGCTAGGTGATCATGCATGTGTTGATTGATGTTTGGACTATGTGTCCAATCCCTCTAAGTAGATGGCTCAAGAATACAAAGGCTAGCTAGTCCTTTGGCTCCATTGTTGCCTCATGAAGTGAACTTATGAACTGATACCGATATGAAATGTATGTCATATAAAATGGCTCTTAAATCCCATGAATGTACTATGATCTAAAAATGTTGGCATGTATATCTAAATTTATGCTATAAACTAGGCCACTCTTGGCCACTCCAAAATATGGAGATTAGGATTATATGAAAGCCACTTCAAACTAGTGCACTAGGCTCGTATGAAAGCCACTCAAGAACTCAAAAACTCAAGAATTTAGAAGTTAGGCTTGTATGAAATCCATTCCAACATGATGCCAACCACCTATAGATGGAATAAGGCATGAAACTACTAAGAATTCTTAGGTAATACTGAAATCAAAAAGGAAATGAAAATAAATGTGTTGTGCACATTGCCCCTAATCATTGGTGTCTAAACTATGGATTTTGATCTAGAAGTTATATCAACTATCGTATCTAAAAGTAGAAGTGAGAGACATCATACCACATATGATGCCCGTATCTATAGATTATTTGAGTAAAAGTGTATTGAAAACTATTGATTCTAAATTGGTTTGGTTGTACAAAACTATAGCTAAACCTAATTTGTTGCCTACTTTTAGAAAGTCTAGTTTTTTTTCTGTTTAGATATGAATGCTAAAAGTGGACACTAGTGACACTAGTGCTATATTTGAAGTTGGGCACTATTATCCTAGGATAAATCTAGTAACTATTATTATATTCTTACTATTTTCCTTGTCTTTTCTAACTATTTTGATGTTTAGTTACTAGTCTGGGTGTGCTAAAAACTACTTTTTGACCATTAGGAGCTCTGATCTCTATAACATAACCCTTGTTCAATGCCCCCTCTTTTGAGGGTAGGAATGAAGACCCTGTAATGACTTCACTTAGAAGAAAGAGTCTTTCAAGTGTGTTATGCTACAAAGATACATGATAATAGACAAGGTATCTCAAGATATAACATGATTTTTATTGAGAGATTGTTAGATTAACAGGGATATGCCTAGATGGTATAAAAATCTAATAACATGTGTAGAACTAGAAATTAAGTTTAGTTAGTTTTTATTTATTAGTTGGAGGGATGGAGCATGATGTCCATCATGAAATCCAAGAAAGTAAGATAATGCATGATGTAGATCATGACATTGCAAACAATGAGAATCAAACAAGCAACAAGCACATAAGGCAATAATGAAGAAGCATACAAGGGTGGTCAAGGGGCCAAAAAATCAAGGGACATGGGCACATGTCACTCATAATAAAAGGAAATCATACAAGGCATGTTCAAATGCCACATACACATATAATTTAAACAAGAAAAGTTGGCATGGAATCCATAATCACATAGAAGAGTACATGCAAAGGACATTGATAAATATCCTAAGGTACACACACAAGACATAGAATCAAAGGACATTGTCAAATGTCATAAGGAACATATAAGATAAAATTAAGAACTAAGGAATCTAATCATATCTATCTACACAAAGAAAGAAAGGAAATCCTATAATAACTAGAAATATAATTACATCTAACTAGTCAAATCAAAAGGGAAAGTGTGCAAGACATGTTAGTACAAGACTAGGTATATGCTAAGAATTATACAAGTGATATACAAGTGAGTGTTGATAGATTAATATATGTAAGCTAATAAATAATGTACATCAACATGATAACTAGAGTGTGTGGTGTAGGAATGACATAACTTGGATGGTGTAGTCATGTAGAAGATGCCCCCAGTGCGTATGTATACTGATGTATGTCTCAATGTAGAAGTAAGATGCCCACTCAATGGGAAGAGTGAAGCAATCAAAGAGATGGATGTCACTACACACATTCAAAAGAGATCAAGTAAAGTATGGTAATGTAAATAAATCGACAAACAATAACATAGAACTACATATGTAAGTATAACATAGCATTATAAATGTAAAGCATGGATAATGCATACAGTTAAAATGTTTTTGGTGTTTTGACATATTTTAATGTTTTTGTTTTTTTGAAATATTTGAATTTTTTTGGTATTTTTGATATAATATAGGTATAATCAAGCATAATAAACTATGTACAGGTAATACTTAGAAACTATGTACAAGTAAGCCAAAAAGAAACTATGTACAAGAAAAATTGAGTAAGTAGTGATACTAACCAATGAGTCCCATGGGGGAATCCCTATCATGGTGTCTTGTATCAAATAAAGGAATCATGAATGACTATGAAACACAAGGGAATGGTTGTGAATATGACTATGAATATTCATATTCATTATCGATATCTTGGAAATCATAATAACTTGTATTGTTCCACTCATAATTATCATCTTGATCTTTAACCAATGGAATGCTAGTGTTGACTTTTATTGTATTTGGATATTTTACTTTGATAAATTATGTCTGTGAATGATTTACCTTGGGATGTTCAATAAATCATAAACCTTGGTGACAAACATTATTAGTTGATAGAATAGGAGTAGTGATGCCTTGAGCATGCTTGCCCAATCCTCAAAATTGTTGTAGATATTTTTGACCAAACCCATACTATTTTGAAAGTTGAGTCTCATTTTGGAGAGTTAATTTACATATTTTTCATGCTTTACCTATGTTTGTGATACTATTTCTTGTTCTAATTTTGCTTTTTGATCCTTTTGTTATTCTGAGTTATGTTTTGGTAACCACTTTTTTACTATTTCTAAATTTGATCCTTTGTGAATATGTTCCTATGTTACTATGGATTGCTTGACTGATTTACCTTGTATAGGGTCCTCATTATCAATTATCTATTGTATATGTTTTTTCAATACAAAAGATGAATTTTTGTGATGCCCATGTATTCTATCATATGCACAATAATATCTAGATCTTGTCACTAGATCTAGAGGAGGTAGTTTGGTCAACTTAGATTTAATCATCCTCTTAGTACCTCACTTGAAATCTTATTTTATATTTGAATGAAAATTAAATAACTAGTTGTAGAGTTACTTTTTTGTGATTTCTTGTTTTGATATGTAACATTTCTTGCAATCAAATGACTAGGTGAAGGTGCATATACATGATTGATACTAGGGTGTCTTTGAGGATTTAGTAGTATAATATGATTTTCTACTGTTGTGATATTATCATGTAATAGCTTATTTTATGTTTGTAAATATGAAATTAACTTGCTCATGCTAGTTATTTGATCCCTTAGATCTCACAAGTGCAAACCTTAGTTGCTTTTGATTGAACATGTAAGCACATATGTTGAAGAGGTGTTGAAAAAGATATAGTTTGAATGTATGCATTATGAACAATAGTATGGGCTGCCTCACCTTTTGAAGGGGTGATAACATGGATATGATTAGAAGGAAAATAGCTATCACCATCTTGAGGGAGAGGAGGAGAAGGGATTTCTTTCTCTACATGAAATATGACATTGAAATAAGAGTAGCCAAAGAGGCATATAAATCTAGGTAGAAACCATGTATATGGGATAAAATTCATGTACGTGGTGTTATAAGTTGTATAACAATATGATTATAGAGAACATTCTACATGAGAGATAACAAACAAGGGATAAAGAGTATGGAACTATGCATTAATGCATAGATAATTTTGACATGTGCTATGACATTTATAATGTATTTAGCATGATAAACTTGAAATTTTTTCCATATGAGAGATGGAAAACAAGGGATAGAAAGCATTAATTGGTGCATAGATGCATAAGAAACTTTGACTTGTGATAGGATATGTCTAATATGTTTAGAATGATAAACTTGAAGATTTTTCCACATGAGAGATAAAAAGTAAGGTATAGAGAGCATGAATTTTTGAAATAATACATAAAAAGCTTTGACATGTGCTATGACATTTTTAATGTGTTTATTATGATAAACTTGAAGATATTTCCACATGAGAGATAGAAATTATACAAAAGAAATACTGAAATATTATGCAATTTTAACAATAAATTTTGTAATATCATCCCCTATTATGAAAATTAAGCATGAAAGAGAAAGAATGAAGCTTTGCATTAACATATGGTAAACTTCATCATTCATGTACATGATAAGACTGAGTATGGTGTCCTTATTATTTTGAAAAAAATGTAAGAAAAATTTGTAGATAAGTGAGATCCATTTTTGAAAGCTGAATTTAGATGTAAGGTGATACCTCAAGAAACAATGGGAACTAGTACATGCAACTAGGGTTTTAAAGATGATTATTTTGAGATTTACTATGAAAATTTGAAATTCAAAGTGAATTTTCTGAGTTAGATATGCAAGTAAAAAATTAAAATTTTTATTGGAAAATTTGTGAGTTAACAAGACCTAGTAGATGTAACTAGGGTTTTTTAAAAATAAATGTTTTTGCAAATTACTATTAAATTTTGAAATTTTAAGTGAATTTTTGATTTTAATATGCTAGTAAAAAATTTAAAAAATTATTAGGAAAATACTAGGACCTAGTATGGGCAACTAGGGTTTGAAAAAAAATTTAAAATTACTACAAAATTTTAAAATTTAATGCTAATTTTTGATTTTATTATGAAGGTAAAAAATTAGAAAATTATGGAAAACAATTAGAAAGAAATTTACCCTAGGGTTTCTAGGGTATTTATGCATAAATGAAGTAAGTCGAGTTCACCAAATGATTTAACCTTTTTGAGACTATTGGTGTATTATTCCTGATTTAGTTAAAGGGTCTGAGTAGTAAAATCAGTAAATAAGTATGCAATAATTAAGCCACTAATTTGTGTAAACTAGATTGTAATTTTGACCTTTATAAAAATAGTAATAAGAGATTGAAAAGAAGACTTAGCTAGAAACTGACTAATATTACTGAGATAAGGTTCTATATTCATTTTGCAAGACTGGGACACTATTGAAAATTGAGATCTAGTTTTCATTTTGTAATTGGATAGGAGCATCGAAAGTGGATAAGAGTGGCACTAAATTGTAGTCCACCTCTGCTTCTATTGTATTAAAGATATGAGCTTTCTAGGTTTTGTTCACCAAGTCTGTGTGACCTTGCCCATGAAGTTTTGGTAGCTAGATTTCTATAGATCTCCTTGTAGAGGAAATTTTCTCTTAAAACCCTATGTTACATTATGCTTTGATCAATTTTGAGGAAGAGGGGGAGGGTTAATGTGTGTAAGATTCATTGGACATGGATCCACACCCCTTATCTGGGCATGATACCTACATACCACTACTTTGAAGAGGGATCAAGCCATATGTAGTTCTCCCACTTTAATGTGCTTTGTGTAATTATGTGTATGAAGATTCATAATGCTAAACTAGATGTGATTAAGGTGGCTAGGGATTGGTGTAAGGATTTGAATAAGCTTGTAAGTATATTGGTTGGCTATATACAAAGAATAGGGAAGATTGCTTTAGTAATATTGCTTACTTAGTGATAATTTTTAACCCTTTCCAAATGATCTTTGAATAGGATTTTATAAGGATCTATTGGTCATGGGTTGAATGTACTTGCATTAGGTTGAAAAGGAGAAGGATGAGGAATCAAAATAAATTGATCATTTAGGTTAGAAATGGACTTGGATAAGAGCACTAAAAGTGGATAAGATTGGTACCGATACTATAGTCCTAATGTGGTGCTATTATCTTGAGTAGATGGGACCTAGGGGGATGGATCTATCATGGAAAGAGGAGTTTGGCTTAGTTGGGATCAAGTTTGGAAGGCTATGGATGACTGGGAATGAATAAAAAGATGCCTATGAGGGTTGTGAGAGAAAGCAAGAGAGACCTAAGGGTTAGGTATCATTAGCCATGCTTAAGTTACCAATTTTTGAATTTTATATGACTATAGGTAGTATGTAGAAGTAGGGTAGAATAAGAATTGATAAACTTAATTATGCATAACTTGTTCTAAGTTTTCATATGTAATTTTCATATGATTTCCATCTAGTGGCTAGAAGGATAAAAGTCATGTATATATATTATTATGGTGCTTATGAGGGTGCTAAAAGAGGATTAGGATGAACCTAAGATGTCTAAGATTTTAAAATATATCTATTTTTGAAAATAGTTGGGAGAAGATAGTAACACCATTATTTGGGACACTAGCACCATGTGGTGATACTATCCTTATTATGGTGCTAGTGTCCAGGTGGTAGAACACTAGGCATGAAGGTCCAGGATAAAGGAATGAGGTTTTGAGACTAATTTAGGGATGACTAGGGATGCTTGTAGCCCACACAAAGGCTAGTTAAGTGTGACAATAGGCTCTCAAATAGGTATAGGGTTAATTTAGGGATAAGTGGTCTCAAGTATCACTCTTATCACTCAAGTGCCACTTTTAGGTGATTACATTTATTAACAAATATCTTTCCAAGAAGCCTCAAAGAATATGATCTTAGATCATTTTATGATATTTTTATTCAATCAACAAAGGCTTTTAATTCTTTGGAAAATTATTTTTAACACACTTTTTTTATCAACATTGGTGAAATCTTTTATATGCTCAAATTACAAAGCTCAAACAAGGGTTTGATGAAACAATTAGTGAATATATACTAAAATAAAATATTGGTATTGTAAAAATGAAAAATAAAATCACTGATAATGATATCCAAGATGTTTTTACTCAAATTTTAATATCTCCACTTCAAGAGTCTATGTTTGATAAGTTCAAATCTTTCAATGAACTCTACCATATAGTTAAAGAGTATGAGGTCAAGTTTCTCACTTTGAACATGTTGAAGTTTAAAATGATCCTTATAATTCAAATTTTAAGTTCCAAATCAAGCCTAATTAAAATAGAAAACCAAATGAAAGAAAAAGTGAAGGTAAGATTATAGTTAATGTTATGTCACAACCTATATAAAAGCTTCAATTACAAGTTCCACCAAGCAAATAGTTCTCAAGGTTACCATCACCTCCTCATGTATTGTTGCAAAATATACTTGAATGCAATATAATAAACATTACCCCACAAATATAATTGGACATGTCTAGAGGACAATCTATTTTTTGATGGAAATGCATATTATGACTACCATAGATGTATTAGGAATTCTAAAAATATATGTTTTAATTTTACGCACATGATTCAATATATTATTTATGGGACATTATCAATATTGGTACACCTATTGAAGAGGATAAGCCACAAAAATTGAAAATATAAATCCCAAAATGTAGAAATAGCCTTTTCCAAATCATGAAGGAACTAACAAAGATAATTCTAAAGTATATTATGCATATAATTCTCATCCTCCTCCTTATACATATGGAAATCCACTTGATAACATAATTGGTACAATTTCAAACAAACAATAATCACATCATATGATTACATTTGACTATAGTGAAGATGTTGATGATGATTTAGATAGACATGCACTCTTTATTAAAGAATATGTTGATAATAAATCTATACATAGGGTTATGATAAACAATGGATCAAGTGAAAATATGTACATCATAAGAATTTTTTAATTTCTTGGTTCTATAGAGAAAGATTTACAAGTTACTTCTAGATTTGTTAAAGAATTTGATGGTTATACATAAGATACTCTTGGGCATATAGTACTACTTTTACAAGTGGTCCTTATCATAGTGCCCACTCTATTCTTAGTTATACCATGTACAAGAGTATTTTACTTACTATTAGGACACCTTTGGATAAAAAATGTTAGATCATTACCTTCTATAGTACATAAATGTCTCAAATATATTCATGATAATAAAGTGGTCAAAATTATAGAAATCCAATATGAATATCCTTTAGAACCAATGATGTTTAATTCTACTATAAAACAAATTATTAGGTACAATCATTGAGAAACATGGTAATTAAATAGTCTAAAAAACTATTCAAGAGTGTTAAAAGGTTATTGTTATCATTCAAAATGTACACTTATATATTAAAGGCTCTCATGCACACTGGAGCATGGTACCTCCACACATAACACCTTGGAATTGCATATTAGAGAGTGATTATGTGTCTCATTGTAACAATGGGATTATCCTCTAATGTGTGGGACTCTTGAATTCCTTAGGGTGAACCTATGGAATAGGCTAACTTCCTTCTATTCTAGATGCACTTGGTTTAAGACTAGCGTAGAGACATATAAAAATCATAATGAAACTTAACACTAGTGCTAAAACTAAAATTGACAAATGGGAAAAGGGATAGAAAATGTAAGAGGGTTGATGGAATGTAAAAGGTGATGCACCAAGAATAGAGTAAGCACCTTACCTTCTTAATGACACAATAAAACTAACAAACTAGATACAAAATATTCAAACTAGGTAAACTACATAAGTGTTTCACATAGAGGTAAGGGAACATAGTGTAACATTAGGAGGGGTGAAAAATGGTCCAAATATATTGCTTGTGTAGACATATGTATACATAACATGTGACATTTAGAGACTTTTGATTCTACATAGAGGTACAAAAAGAGGATGGTAATGAGAGGGACAAACATCCACATATAAGGATCAACAACCATGAATGCATATAAAACATAGAGCATGAAGAAAAGTAAATTAGTTCTTACTAATCTCAAGGTTTAAGGAAGTATTATAAACTCAAATGGGAAAAGATTTGCTATACCAAGGAGAGGGATATTAAAGGTAAAAATTTGGTAGCATTTTAATACTTTAAAATGTCAATCATTTTAAAATAAAAATCAAGGTTTATATAACACAGGGCAATGCCCTACGTAATAAATTCTCCACTAGAGGTGGTAGATAAGAACTTGAATTTGAAATGATGACCAGAGCCCAAGGTCAATTAAAAGAACCAAAAGTATTTGTAATACTTACTACATGCCATGCTAATTTAATTTAATCTGATCATGAAAGTATTTGGAAGGTCATTCTTAGAGATTCAGGTAGGCTACATGTTTATCAAGGATGGATATATGATTTTATAGTTGGAGGGGATGTGAATGCATTCTCTATCACCATGATAACCACCTTTGCATTTAATTCTATTTAGATTCATCTCCCTCAACATCCAATTAGGCTCATCTACCACCCTTATTCATGAATTCCACCTATTAATCCACCTAAACTATCCCACTAGCATGGAACTACACATGTATATCTTTGGGTTTTTCCATGTCATCTTGCATGTGCAATTATTTAAATATTTCTTACATAAAGGGTGAATAATGAAGGTTGCATATAGAGCTAGTTGTGTAGTGAAGTTGTGAGCTTGTGAAGGGTAATATTATATAGAAATACTTGAGACCCTAACTCTTCCTATGCCTAGTCTCTTTTGATGGTCCTTGTAGTCTATGCCTTCTATCCAAAATGTATATCGATTTATGAAGGAGATGGTTCAAAACCTAGATCATAGTATACATTTCACAAGGGTGTAAATGTTAAACCCTATGATTTAGCATGAGACTTCACCATTAAATCATGGGGAGGCATTTGAATATGAGCACATGAGAAGATTGAATATCTTGAACATGCTATTCATTATTTAGAACTGCTTCCTATGCACTTCTCTCTTTCACTACTTGAAATATGGGAGACTTTCACGCTCTAATTTTCACAATGTATTGGTGTGATAAAGGATCTTTACTTAGGGCATGCATTAGGAAATCATAATAGGTGTAAATTAACACTTAGTTGATGTTCAAACCCATGCTAATTATTGATTATGGATGCATATGGGAAGTGTCTCTATATAGGATTTATTTTAGAGAACTTTATATTACACAAACACATAACCTCTTGTGTGGTCCTTATGAGTTTAATGATTACTAGGGGGTGACTTGGAGAGTAATTTTTTTTGGTGATTACTACAAGCCACTTGCTTGCTAAGTGGGAATATAGTAGTCTTGACGTAACCCATTAGGTAAGGAGTCATCTGGAGTCCTTTAGAAATTTATTTAGAGTGTAATTGGCATGAAAATTTCATCTTGTCTTAGAAGGAGCTAAGATATATTATACAAGGATAAACAAAGCAAAAAACTACACCAAATGACACTTAGAGGAAAGGTAAAACTAAACTAATAGAACTATGCACAAGTGCTTGGAAGAAATCAAACTATTCTAAACAATAACACGTGTGCATGGCACCTAGGTAAATTAAAAATCTAAACTACTATTTATAAATAGTTTTCATGATCATCAGAGATAGTTATTAAGATGAATCCCATTTATAGGGATGGGTAACACTTCTCCACTTGGATTTATGAGCTGGTATGCATTGACTAGCTTGTAATTGGCTATGATAAATGGGATACTCCATATAACATTGAAATTTATATGCTTCCCAACCTTTGCTCTATTTACATCCCATTAAAGTACCAAGTCTCCTCCATTAAAGATTATTAGTATCCCTTTTATCGAATGTTCTCTTGATCTATGCCTACTAAATCTCCATAGTGCATATGGATTTCACCCTGAGTTATTTGATCTCTATTAGATTGGATAATATTACTATCATGGGATCTCTCTTGAAAAATTCCTATTGATGGGATATCTCCAATGAAGGTAACTCAAGAGATGTGGGAAACCCCACTTCCTTGCCAAGGACTAACATGAAGGGTTATTTACCTATTAGGAATAGCCTAACATTAGTGCTCACATTTATATATTTACTGTAATGTAAATTACTATTTACTAAATAGTATTTACCATATACTAAGTTAGTAGTTAGATATTATTAGCTATGTTGATATATTAATAATATATCACATATAGTTATTTAGTTAATAAAATATATTATTTATAGAAACATTATATTCTACTTGTACCCGTATCTTTATTAACGGGTTAATTGTTATTTTACCTTCCTATTCTATAGGAAATGGTTAGTCTACATTGACTATTTAATAGCCTATGTATTATTCAAATATATGGTGAATACAAAATAGTTTTACTCTATGATTATTTTGTGTTCAACTTTTTTATTGTGTTAATTGTGCTCAAATCTAAACTAGCTTCATTATCTGGTATCAGATCCAACTAGAATTCAATGAAAAATTAATAGATTGGTAGGGGCATTCCATATATTTTATGTTGCCCTAGTTTATGTTTTTCTAGATCTTGTGTTAGATGTCATACAACCTACCTTATGCTCTAGTATACTTATGGTTTACTAATATTATTTAACGTGGCATATATATCCTCAAAGCTCACATATTTTTGCATGTGAATTTTCTTGTGTGTATTTGACTCATGTTATTTTGCTTCAATGTCATAGCTTTTAATTCCTTCCTCACATTTCCAATAATCGATTGACAATTTATATTCTTTACCATGCAGCCCATGCATAGTCAAGTGAATAGGTAGTGGATTAGAAAGTGATAAAACATCATGGCACTAAGATATAAAGATTGATACATAGTCTGAATCTATTAACAACCAAATATGTATTTTCAATATATTTATCTCAACTATGCATCTTGATTTGAATAACTTTCTCACATTTAGAAAATCCAACTATCTCAACATTTTCCTTCCATGAGCATGACACCACTTGTCAAATATTTTCCATCTTCAAATATTTCTTCAGATCATACTCTATCCTAAATTACTCAACATCTTGTCTTGGATCATTCATCTATGCACAAATATCTGTCTATAGATCTCATGTGGATGCCCAACTTTATTTTTGGAACAATTCATGGGAAGCTTGAAACATGTGACTCCATGCAATTATCTTTTGTGAAAATCTAATATAGTTCCATTGTGATATGCCATTCTTAATTTATTTTTACATTATCTAACATTTTGTGCCATATGAGTTATGCATGTGTTAAAGGTATCGAATGTTGAGAATGCCATCACATGATAAATTAGATCCAACAAGACTAGGTGTTCCAATCTTCACATCTTCACATCAGGATAACCATTCATGAAAAAAATAACTCACCTTCTTCATAGTAGTCCCATCCAGACATCATTGAATACAGGTATGTCATAATTATTTTATGGTCAGAGTCATTTTAATTTATTTTATAGTTTTGTTTTTTAAGTCAAATTCAAACTTATTAATAGTTGGGTCTTTTTATTATGTGTCCTTTTTAATTTAAGTTTTTTTGGTATATAGATTGAAAATGTCAATAGTGTTTAAAAGTCTATAGGTGATTTAGTATTGTGTTAGTCATATGTATTAAAAATTTGTTTTAGCTGGTAATAAAGTAATACTTTTTGTACTATCTATATGAAGTCATTTTCATTTGTCATTAGTATTAGACGTTTAAATCATTATTGTTATTTTTTGGTATGTCATCAACATTAAGGTCAAGTTAAGTATTATCAAAATAAAATGAGTCAAAAGTAAAGTTATCTATAGTTTTTATGTGTGTTGTCATAGAAGGGTCATTAAAAATTCAAAGTCATTTAGACTTAGAGTCATTATCATTTAATCATATTGTCAAAATAAAAAATGAGTAAAAAGTCAAAATATTATGTCAGGATTATAATGGATGCACTTTTAGTGGAAATCGATGTCTAATTTATGCAATTCCAAGACAAAAAAATCCAAAAAATTCTTGAATATAGACATGAGGCTGATACTAAACTTGAGAATGCTATTTTGACAAAATGTCAATGCTTGACAACACGATAATACAAATGACACTTAAATAATAAATCTACATGAACGGAGTAAGTATATTCTTCACCTAGAGAATGGAGGACATGGAGGCTAGAGGTTTCAAAGCCTCTCATCAATCACTAACAATAGGGCCCAGAATGATTTGGTGACATCTTTTATGTGGTGTGATTTTCATATTTTTCCATTATGTGTGTGAAAATAAAATAAGAATTACATACATGCTCAAGGATTGAAAAAAGTGAGATTTTATTTCTATATTTCCCCTTGAGGTAAAAATACTGATAAGGATTAAAATAATGTTGTAGCATTATGTAGGTTATTGGTTAACCTATACAACCTTCTGGATGTTTGTTAGTTAACCACATGTAAAACCATCCTTTGTTTGTAGGTTGGTGGTAAACTGAGTGTAAAACCATCCATTGTTTATAGGTTATTGGTAAACCAATTGTAAAACCATCTAATATTTTTATGTTGGTGGTTAGCCAAGTGGAAAACCATCATTCAAGTTTGGTGAGAGTTTCATTATAAAATAATGTCTTCCCCATGTTCACACTAAGGGTGGGGGAAAATGTTAGGAATAGCCTAATGTTAGTACTCATATTTGTATATTTACTGCAAGGTAAATTAATATTTACTCAGTAATATTTACGATATGGTAAGATAGTATTTAACTATTATTAGTTACATTGATATATTAATAATATATCACGTATAGTTGGTTATTAAAATATATTATTTATAGAAACAATATATTCTACTTGTAACCATATATTTATTAACGTTATAGTTGTTAGTTTGCCTTCTTATTATATAATAAATGGTTAGTCTATCTTCGCTATTTAATAGCCTATTTATTATTTAGATACACGGTAAATACAAAATAATTTTGCTCTATGATTATTCTATGTTTAACTCTTTTATTGTGTTAATCATGCTTAGATCTAAACCAACTTCATTATTCGTCACCACTCTTTTTAGTGTTATTTGATCTACTTAGAGGTTATTCTGTGCTTTTTATGCTAAAATCACTGGTTATCCTTCATGGCTCATTTGATGATGTGAACTAAGTTCTTGTTGGCAGATTTAGATAAAACATTACTTTGAGGGTAATAATTTAAGGAAGTACTCAGATGGAGGTTGTGCTTGACTACCCATTCACTGATCTTGGTTTTTAGGAAAGCCAATGCATTGTCTAAGATAATAGTAGTAAAAAAACCAATTATTATGACAACACTTTCATATAAGTCTAAGATGAAAACCTCATTATCATCCTTAAGGGATATTACCTCCATCCACCTCGTGAAGTAGTTGGTTGTCATGAGGATCCATTTTTGTCTAGCGCTTGATGGTGGATTTATCATTCCAATGAAATCCAAACCCCATTTAGCAAAGGGTTGATCAACTTATATTGGGCATAGGGTAAGGGATACCAAATTCTATTTGGCTAAAAATAAGGCACACTTCTTGTAACCTCACACCCATCCATGTGAATATTTGAATAGAGTTGACCAATAATAGCTAAATCACATGATTTTGATGGCAATGGTTTATGAAAGTAATGGCCTTCTAATGACTCATCATGGATCTCTTCAAGGATCTTGTTCACATAATATAATTGTATACATCTCAAAATAACTCCATAGATATCTCTTCTAGAAAGTGCACCAATAAAAATAACATAAGAGATGAATTATAATATGAAATGTCTATGCTTGGATTTATTTAATCTATATAGAGATGCACTAGTCTAGAGGAAGATCCTCATGTTTTAAGTTCAATCCACCATAACATCTTGGCCCATTGGTTGGTATTCAAATAATGAAAAGATTACTCGATCTTATATCTTCACATCCTCTACTAGCTGATCCTAAAGTCCCTTGCCTCACACCAGATTGGTGATTTGGATGCCTATGTCATATTCCATCACTTTTATGACCCAATTATCTCTATTTTTACTAATGTCCTTACTAAGTAAGAACTCATTTATAATTGAGTGTGAGACCATGGGATGGAATTTATTATTAGAGAACATATGCCTAAACTTATTAAATTCTCTTATTACTATGAGGGTGTGATTTTATATAAAGATATAATGTAACACATAATCCTTAAGTGCTTAATTAAAGAAAGCAATAGACTTCTCTAGTTGATCATTATTTTACTATGCAAGAATGGTTGAGATGCCTTTTGTTCCACTAATGAATAAAGGATAAAGTGATTAGTATAGTGGGTTTATCAAAGTAAGAGCCTATGTGATGGTGTGCTTGATGGCCTCAAAACTTCTTGGATCTAACTAAACATAATGCTTTTCTTGAGAATTTATATGAGGGGCTTGACTAAAGTTGTGAAACTTAGCATAAAACTTCTAATAAAGTTTATTTTTACCAAGAAACATTGGAGACCCTTCTTTTGAAATGGGAGAGGGAGTGATAGAATGGCCTCAAATCATATAGGATCAATTACCAGTCCCTCCATAAAGATTATATGTCCCAAAAGTTTGCCTTTATGCATAGTGAATACACACTTGATTGGGTTTAGGAAGATTTTAAACTCTCAACATTTTTAAAATACCTAATATAGGTGACCCAAATGATTCACTATACACTTTGAAAAAATAGTTATATCATCAAGGTAAACCAAGATGATGTTGTTGAAGAGTCCCTTAAATGACATATCCATGGCTCTCTATAAGGTATCTCCTATGTTTGTCAAACCAAAGAGAATCTTTTGGTATTTGAAGGTAACCCACTTAGTGGTGAATGCCATTTTAAATTGATCATACTCCTTCACAAGTACCTAGTTATATCCTGAATAACCATCTAATAGTGAAATATTTTTCATGCCTATGATTGTTTGTAATATTTGGTCCATTAATGAGAGGGGGTAGTGGTTTTTGAGGGAGGCATTTTTCAGGTTCCAAGAGTTCATGCAGAATTAGATCTCTTTATTCTTCTTACCCATGAGGAATGTTTGATTGGAAATATTATGTTGGCCTCAATGATATTTGAGATCTCCTTCGTCATTAAAGGCTCAAACTTAGGGTGAACTAGCCTTTGATTCTACTTGACTAGCCTAGTATTGGAGTTAATCTCAATAATATACTGGGCTAAGCCTTGATCAAAACCTCTAAGGTCTTGATAGCTCCATGTGAATATATAATTGTATCTTTTGCTTAGCTCAATGAATTCTTCAATTTCATTTAGGGAGTATATTTTACATGCCTTCAAGGCCTTGTGATTGGAGATGGTCACTTGTGCAAAGATATCCTATTTGACCCTCATGTTTCACCTCTCACCCTTTAGATGGTCATTAGAATTGAAGATGCTTTCAAGCATGACTATACCTTTAGGCAACTTATTTCTTTTTATTTGAATGATCCACTCCTCATATTGAGTTTGGAGATATGGTTGATTTTTGGTGCAAAACATAGTTTCATCTTATAGTCAGTTGAGGATTTATTCATCACTTTTGAACACCTACCAATTTATTACATTATCTTATACTATCATTCTAACTACAAGTTTTATGAGTTTCTTAGATTCATTATTTATACCACATGAGAGGTCATAATGTGCAACCGTGGTTGTGAGCCTATCAATGTTACCATTCTACACCCTTAGTATTGAATAGATATTGAAAGCATCAAAATACTTGATTATGTCCTATGCCATATTTTTGTAAGCTCTTAATAGATTATTTTTGGATATGTTCAATACTCTAACCTAGTTTATTACCAGTTTGATATCTCTGAAAGCTTTCAACACTTTGACTCCTTTCTTATGTGCCAATTGGAGACCTTGGATTATTGATTCATATTTGGAAAAATTATTTTCATAGATGATCTGAATATATGGAAATATTTCTTCTTTTGAGGGGAGACCATTACAACACTGACCCCTACATCATGTTTACTTTGGGAGCCATCAAAGTATAACTGATATATACCTTCAAGGTCTTCTTGTGTCTTTACAAGGTTAGGTAATAAGGTATCCTCATCAAGAATTCAGTATGTACCTATCCTTATTTCCTCTGCACTATCATATGGGTCAAAATCATAGTGCTCACACACCCATTCATCAACCAAGTTATCTAGAAATCCCTCAAGAGGTGTGACAGTCTCATAAAGAATTAAATTCTCCTCTTGGTTGAACAAGGTGTAGTTTGTATCAACTGGGTTAGGAGTGTGTGGCTCTATATGATTATTAAAAATAGGCTCATCATTTATAGCCACCTTAGTCCCATAAATGGTCTTGAGTAGTATGTATGACCAATCTAAAGATAGATATACACCCACTTCATAGTGAAATATTTGGAGAGGCATATAAAAAATTAAAGGGGTAAGTAAATGATTGATATGTCCTATGCAATGGAATTACTTGGGCATGAGTGTAGAGTGAGACTCAAATCTTTGATGATTCCCTTATTTTTAACTACTATTTTATCTAATTGGATGACCCCTTTTGAGATGGGATATTATGATATGCTTAACATGTCTACAATTTTATTTGGCATAACTAAGTTGCTCATGCTTGAATATATCATACAATTATGTATAAGATGCTTACCAATAATAAGAGAGATGTAGAATGAGGGTAGTTTGCTATTTATGTGCACCTCTTCTTATAGTTAACATAGAAATATGGGTGTAGTAGGCATCATCTACAGTGTTTCATGAGATTATAAGCTCCTTAGGATGTCTTGAAATAAATTCCTTTGGGATAGAATATAAATATCATCTCATATTATCATATTTAGGCATCTCTTTTTCATCTACTCGACTATGTTAAAGGGGATTTGAGTTCATTTAATCTCCACCTTTTTGATAGCTACCTCCTCTCACACCCACTAACTAAATTAGGGATGAATATCTTTCTACATGGCCATTTTTATGCATGACTAAAAACTTCTCATAGCTTCTCTACCCTACATATCTACAAATGGGACATGGGGCACATAATTTGAGGGTGTTGAATGAGATAAAAACTCTCTCTAGGGATCTCTTTTTAAATCTTGTGTTAAAATAAACTGGGTAACTTCTCACACTTGAAACTTCATTTTAATTCACATAATTAAAGTCACCCTCCTACCGATTTAAGAAGGTGGATCTACCTGATTCTTATGTCCATTCTTGTAGTTCATCCCTTCGTCGACATGAAGTATATGAGGGATCCTAAGGTGGTGGCACATTTTTCATCATAGGTGCCTCATTTTTTGTTTCATTCATACACACAACTTGATCATGTAGTTGATTACTTAAGAAACATCATTAATTATCATGCACCATATTATTTTGCATAGACACAAGAGCTCTAGAGGTGGTTGTAGTGTTATAATTTAACACATGGGGTGGTCTATTTTATGTGATCTAGTTTTGAGCCTGCATAGCTTGTTGGTAGGGAGGCCCTACCTATTTAAGTGATATTACTAGTTAAAGGGTTGATAAGTATTGGAATGCTATGATTTCTACCTTTTGATCACTAATATCTCATTTACAAAAGGTCTTCACTAAGGACTTGACTTCGTATAACTAATTCAAGGGCATATAAGTTGATGGAATTGGTAGGATGATGGAATTGGTAGGCTGAAAATAACATGAATAAGGGTTAGAGTTAGAATGGGGGACAAAGAAGGTGAACTTATACATGGGGGATTGGGATATAAGGGCATAGGGGGTTTGGGTTTAATTTTTCTTGCTTGGATCAAGTAGTTCTCTACATGCATAACAACCTCATATGCATCTGGTAATACTATGCCTCCCATAGATTGGATTATTATGGCCATAACACTGTTCAATGCTATAAAAAATATAAGAACATAGTGTTAGGATTTGGCTTTACCAAGAATGGAATTTTATCCCAATTCCTTTGGAATATGAAGTTGAAGTTAACCATCTACCCATGTGGATACCTTTTTATTGGCATGAGCTAATCCATTAGTGATAAATGGTCACTCTTTTATTCAAACTACCTGCATAGTGCCATACCTAGCTCATCCCAATTTTGAATATTACTAGGCCAAAAATTATGTTATAATTAGATCACTCTCCTTTTAAAATAAGAGGCAAGGAATTCCACTATGATGTTATCTTTAGTCACATTATGGATAGATAATATATTTTTAATGTCTTGTACGTGCTCTATTAGTGTAGTAGAATTTTCTCTAGTAAACTAAGGGATGCTATTAAGATCAACTATGGGAATATGATCATACTAGGGAAGGATCAATAGGTTGCCATCATTAAATAGAAAAAAGGTTGGTTTATAGGAGTAAACATTCATGTAATGGGGAATAGTCCTCCTTTATGTGCATGAAATCTATGAGATGTGGGTGTAGATGAAGCTCTAGGAGAAGGTTGTCTTACATCACTAGCCCTCCTAATAAGGGACAAGGATATTCTAAATCTTCCTCTTACAAAGGGTATAGTTAATTCAATATATTTAAGGACAATACCTCTTGCATATGATCTCATTTTTCTTAACATATGGATAAGGACTAATCTTTGCAAACTAGAAATACTTAGAGTTTCTAGATGCTCTATAGGGTGTCTTTAACACTGTGAACTAAGAATTAAATCAAAATCTAATTAAATATTTAGACTTAGGTCCCACTAGGCATGTTAAAAATTATTATCATTCAAAATGTGCACCTGTATATGAAAGGATCTCATGCACATTGTTATGCAAAACCTTCATGATTAGTGCCTTGGACTTGTGTGCTAGAAAGTGATTAAATGTCTCTTTATAAAATTGTGATCATCCCCCAAGGTTTGGTAATATTTCACTCCTTGGGATGAACCTTTTAATTAGGTTAAACTCTTTATATTCTAGATGCACCTAGTTTAGGACTAGCACATAGACCTATAAAGTGTATAATGAAACCTACCACTAGTGTTAAACCTAAACTTGAAAAAGGGGAAAAGTTAGAGAAAGGGTAAGTGGGTTGATGGAGTGTAAAAGGTGATGAAATAATAATAGATCAAGAACCTCACCCACTTAATGATATAATAAAACTAATAGAATGGATAAAAACTCTTCAAACTAGGTGCACTGCATAAGTGTTTCACATGGAGGTAAGGGAACACAATGCAACATTAGGAGGGGAAATACATGGTCCATAGATAATTCTTGTATAGACCCATGTATACATCACATGCCATCTACAAAGACTTCCAGTTATACATACAGGTGCAAAGGGTGGATGGCAATGAGAGGGACAAACATCCACAAATAAAGATAAATAACCATGAATGCACATAGAACATCTGTATGAATAAAATAAAATCAATTATTATTAATCTCAAGGTTTAAAGAAATATTACAAACTTTAATTGGTAAATATTTACTATACCAAGGATATGCCTCTTGGAGGGAAAATTTTGAGAATGTTATGATACCTAGAAATGTCTCCCATTTTACAATAAAAATTAGGGTTTATATAGCATATGTCAAGGCCATACATAATCAATTCACAATTAGAGGTGGTAGATAGGAACCTTGAATTCAAAATGGTACCCAGAGCCCAAGGTTGATTAAGAGCACCAATAGTCCTCACAATAACTACTATAGGCCATGCTCGTTTAATTTAATCTGATCATGGAAGAATTTGGAAGGTCATTCTTGGATATTTGGGTGGCCCACATGTTTATCGAGGATGGAGATATGATTATGTAGTTGGATGGGATGTGTGTGTATGCTTTGACACTATAATGATTGACCTTACATTTATTATGTTAAAATTTAACTCCCTTAATGTCCAATTAAGATCAATTACCACCCTTATTCATGGATACCACCTATCAATCAACCTAGAATAAGCCACTAGCATGGAACTATGTAGGCATATATTTGGGTTCTAGCATCGCATCTTGCATGTATAGTTAGTTAAATGTATCCTATACAAAGGGTGTGCACTAAAGGTTATGGAGAGAGATAACTGCATAGTGAATCTATAGGCTTGTGAAGGGAATCGAGGGCAATATTTTATATAAATTCACAAGGCCATAACTCTTACACCTATTCTCTTATGATGGTCCTCATAGTCTACACCTTATATTTAGAACATATATTAGTATGCAAAGGACTTGGTGCATAACTTAGATCATAGTTTTAATTTCACAAGGGTATAGATGTGAAACCCTATGATTTATCATGGGACTTCATCATTTAGTCACAAGGAGGAATTTAGATAAAATCACACAATAATATTGAATATCTTGAGCATGATCTTCATGATTTAAAACTGCTTCCTACATACTTCTTTCTTTCACTACTTAAAATATATGAGACTCACATGCTTTGATTTGAGCACCATAATGGTGAGATGAAATATTTACATGGGGTGTGCATTTGGAACTCCTCATAGGAATGAACTAAAAATTATTTGATGTGTGAACCCATGCTAATTATTGAGTGTGGGTGTAGATGGGAAATGTCTATGCACAAGCTTACTTTTATATAACTTGATACTGCATGAGTGCACAACCTCTTATGTGGTCCTTATGAGTTCAATACTTGATATGGGGGTGAACTAGAGAGTCATTAATTATATTAAAATATATGATAATAATTCAAAGTTAGAAGTATCTACATTTAACACTTCCTCTTGATAGGGAACCATTCTTTCATATCATGCCATGGGTTATGCATGCATGCCCATCATTACTATAATTTGTTAATATTATTAAATTTTACCTTGTACATAAGTTATTTGATTTTAATGTATTTATATTTATTCTATACCTTATCTAAGAACTCTTTTACCCATTGGATTTATTTCACTATGGGCACTTGCCTTTTTGATTTTCATAACTGATTTGAACAATCTAGAATACTTATCCATGTCACCCCACTTGATTACTATTGCATCTACATCATAATATGAATTAAATTTCATTTCACATAAGCACATATAATTCTCTTCCCATTTTGAGGAGAACATACATTCTTATTTATCTTATCATTTGTACTAAAATGTTATGATTCATTTACACATACATCAGGGGCACACAACTTGCCTTCCTTCTTATCATATTATGTTTTAATAGCTTGTTGAGGATTGTTCGAATCCCTCCATATTCATCTATTTTAAATCCTTATTTCTTCAAACTTTTAAAAAAAACTCAAATTCCAATATTAAAAAAATGAAATATGGAAAAAATTCAAAAAAATAAATTCAAAAGATGGAAAAAATTTAAAAAATAAAAATATTTTAAGAAATTCAAAAACTAGGACCTACAAGCATTTTAAAAATTATTATAACTTTAATTATTTATATGTGTTATTTATTATATGTTAGGAAGATAACATATTTCAATTATAAATACATTTTTCTTTTCATGAAGTACTTGAGTGTGCTACATGACATACTTTTACATGATTTTGATGTTAGTCTTCCTTTATTACCCAACAACCTTACTAAGTTAGGGGAATTTATTCATTCTTATTGAAAAATTAAATATCTTTTATCTGTCCACAACATCTCTACCATGTTGATATGCATATTATACAAATGTTTTGCTACTCACTCATAATATACATGTGTTACATGAAAATGTTACTTGATAACAATGACATTGTTACACATGGTGGATATAACTTAGTCTCATTTACTCCATGCTTATTTCTTATTTTACATCATGATCATTAATAACTTGATTTTTTATTCTATGTGGCCCTTGAAATTTTATGTGACATTCACATGTCCCTTTTATGTGGATTTTGATCCTTGTGTGTGACATATTATGAAAATTGTGTGACATTATATGACATTGCTTGTATGGTCATTACTTGTTAATTTGGTGAAATGATTCATATCATGCATTATTAATAATCTCTATTCTTAATTTAGTGCCTGTACATCATGCTTATGTTATTCAATGATATATCTCTCTAACACATGTTTCATATACAACTCAATGCTATATTCAAAGAATATGATGTAATAAATTAAAAATTTAAAACGTCACTACATGATTACATATTTAATACTATTTATTTTGAGATAAATAACTTGAAATCTATGTCTCTCATCTCAAAAGGGGGGATCACAATGCATTTGTCTTGAGAAATCAAGTCTTAATGAGAAAATTTTCATATCTATAGCACTATACAATTCTAAATTTTTTAACATGATCTAAAATTTTCAGATTATGGGGAAATGTGACATGCATGTGTACTATTTACTATAGTTATAAGTGGAAAGTTTCAAAAAATTATAGGTTTCAATAGTTGAAACGTTAAAATATCATTCAATATTGAGTCAATATAGTGTAGGGGGCATCTTACTCATTTATATTGAAGTTGCTACATGGAAATTTCAAATTTATCAAGTTTTAAAGTTTTAGTAGTTTTAAATTTTCAAACATAATTTGTATCCACCTAAAATGATGTGATTCATATTCATCTTAAAAGTGGGACACATTAGAATCTAGTAACACTCAACGTCTATGGTTGTAATTTTTATATGTAGAAAAGCATAGTTGGTGGTTCTACCCTTTCAATTGTTTTATAAAGTCCTCTACATAGTTAAATGAGAGTTGGAGAATATAATATTTACAACTCAAGATCATTCAAAGGTTTTTGAAATTGATAATAGATCACTCTTAATTGGCCACAAGATCAACATTTATCCAATGCCTTAACAAGGGGCAAGAACTTTTATATTCTCAAGTTACAAGGAAATTAAATTTTATACTCTCTGATATGTATACTTTCATTTCTCTATTTTCAAAAATTAGAAGTTGCAAGTTTAATTTTTTTTAAAAATGAACAATAACTACTTTTGATGCCATTATTTTATATTCCATATTAAGACATCTCACACAATCAAGCTTTAATTTCAAAGACAAAGTATGTATACACACTCAATCTTACATCTAATTTACTCTAGTAATTTCTCTTTATTACATCATTATAATAAAGTGGAGGAAATGTAAACACACAAATTTAATTATTAAGTTCTTGACAATGTTTAATATTGACATCATTAGCTTACTTGGTGTTTTTTCTATTTTTCTAAATCATAATGTATGAGAGAGAATATATAGTCTTGAAAACACATAAAATATTATACAATCACCCATATGTCAAACCCATTCATTACTATTCAACCTATAAATTCTTGCAAGACCTTTTTCAACAATGTTTGTCATTTTGGGACAAGTCCATGCTATGGCCTTAATCACTAGCACAAAATTGCCCCCCACCCTATAACAGTTACTTTTTCATTTGATACATTTCAAAATGGTTCTCCCACACCTTTTGTAAAGTATTTAACAAATTTATTACAAATATTACCCTATATAAGAACATCAAGGCTTCTCTAAACACATATGGCAATCATCTGAAAATTCTACTACACACTAAAAAAAAGAGAACTATTTCTCCCAATTCCAATTATACTACATTATAATAATCATATGCTAAGTATAAAAATTATTTATTATAGGTAAAGGTCATCCATTATCATTTAAATCAATCTTCTAGCTATATTCATATAGTTGTACAATCACAGATCACATAATCACCTGAGGAAGGAGAACTATTAGGAATTAGTCCTCACATCAATGCATTAGTTAGTTAGGTTAGTAATCCACACTATTAAATATTAATTAGTGTGTGTATATTTAATACATGGAGAGGTTTATTAAATAATTTAAGTGAATTTGATAAAATAACTCACGTAGTGTTTTAAAAGAGATTTAGGGGATATGGTGAGAGATAATAGGTGATAAATGTGTGAGAGATTTAGGGAGTAGATTAGGGAGAGTTTTTAGATATTTGATATGAGGAATATCTCCCTATTTTTAGGAGATTATTTCATATAAATGTAATCATTATTTATTAAATAAACTAAGTTAGATGATTAATATAAAAGTTGTGCTAGTGCATTTGCACACCTAAGCTTCAACTCTACCCATATATGGGGTAAAACTTACATCTGATATTGGATTAGGTTTCACTAGAGGTCTATCTTCTCATTATTTATCTTTTGATCATAGTTTATTGTCAAATTGGCATAATGACTAAGCAATGCATATTATATGCAATCAAAATTACATGGTGTACATGAATCAATCCTAAATCAAATAAGATAGATCATACCTACACTTATAATTTGAGCACACACTTTTTAATTAGGAGCATGACCAATATGAGGATATGCTAGACCTAATTAAGGGATCCCTTGTATCATATATCACAACACATCATGCTAGGTAGGGTTTGAAAGCCTATAGTCTAATACAATCACACAACAACCTTAAAAGAGTCCTATGGTTTCTATATTCACTTATGATAGTAAACAAGAAAGTAAACGAATCTAATAACAAGAAAAGTAAACTAATCTAGTGCTCACCAAAGCTTATGGCATAAAGTAAGGGGTTAGATGCAAAGTAATCAAATACATGTATAGGGAACTTCAAATAAAGTAAGTATGAGTAACACCCTAATACATGGAATATGGGGAGTAATATTATTCGAGTCAACACTTATGTTACTTTTATCTACTAAAAGAGAGAACAAAGTTAGAATATACTTACCTAAATTTGAACCCATCACGACTCAATCTCTCCCTCGACTAATGGGACTTTGCAAGAGGTTGTTATGGTTTATAAGGATAAATTTGTTAGGCCAAAGCATCTAAGACCTATCCAAAAGACTAATATTCTTCAAATAAGAAACCTAAGATAAGACTCCTCAAGTAGAATGGTAGAAGAGCAGATTATGAAGAAGCATGAGAAAATAATAACTCTTGATTGCATTCATATGGAAATGACCAAAATGACCTTGTATATATAGGAGTATTTGACTCAAAAATCACTCAGACATGTTGGCTATACTAGGTCAACTGAGTCAACCTATCACATTATCAGGCTAATTCTTAAAGTTTATGCTACATCAACCAGATGAAAACTAGGCCTAAAAAGCTAAAGTGAACCTAGACTATGCTAGGTTGACCTAACTTATGAAATAGGTAAAAAGGGTATTGAGCAAGGGAATGAAGGATAGAAAGAAGAAAATACTAGAGGAATGTGCAAGGAATTAGAGATAGATTAGTGAAAGGTTTTAGGAGCTAAATGGATAGGGAATAATATGGAAATAAGGGAAAATAATCATGTGAAGCACCAAATGTCTACCCACCCCTTCCTTGATACACCCATTAAGGCATGCACTCAAATAAATTGAGTTATGATGGGTTCCTACAAGATGTAAAACATTAGTAACTAATAAAAGTGTGAAAATATTATGTGTATACATATGCCCCACTTGAAGCTCATCATTTGTCACTAAGGTGTAATAGGGGATGGTGCTTTGAGAAAGAACATAAGGACACACACAATTCTAATGTTAAAAAAAATTATAGTATTTTAAAAAGCATAAAATAACTAAAAGTAAATAATAGAAAAGGAAACTAACTAAAAAGTAAATAAATGAAAATAAAATTATGCATACCTTGACTCACCTTTATCATGGGATATTTGTTATTTGTGTTTTAGTTTTGATTATGGAGGGCACATAGACTACTTTGGACAAACCTAGAAATATAAAACTAAGGAGCAAAGACAAAAAAATTCAAGAAAAGCCAAGATAACTGGTGCTATATGGATGAAATGTACTCGGGAATTTGGCAAGCTAGGTGACAAGTGCTATGTTAGACCAAATGACCAAGTTAAACAAGAGTAAATTGAGAAATTGAAAATCCAAGGCTACTAAAGACCAAAAAATCAAACAAGTAAACCTTAAGTAAGAAAAGGAAAACTCACCAAATCAAATCAAGGATACATGCCAAATAAAATGGTAAAAAGAGGATTCAAAAATAAAAATGGTAAAACAACATTGATGAGTGAGCAATAAAAATCCACATCTCAATCATCAATAGAAAAAGGGTATGCATAAAAGGGAAAACAACATGGTTGGGTGAGCAATAACAATCCACATCTCATGCAATAATGGAAAAAGGGTGTGAACTTAGGTGTCTACAATAACAAAACAAAAAAAATCAAGATAAATGAGAAAAGGAAAGAAAAATAGTTTTAGTAAATATATAAAACATGATGAAAATGATCTATAGTTTCTCAAACATGTTGTTTTTCATCTAAAGATAGATAAAAATGAAACAAAGTAGTGTTAACATGTTTTTAAGAAATGAAGAAAAAAGAATTTAAGGAAGAGGGAAAACATATTTGGAATCACAATTTATCTATCAAGGGGGGAAATGAAATGAGGCAGAGGGGAGAATGAAGGAAAAACCAAGGTAGAGGAGCTCTTTATTGAAGTCAAGACACTCAAATTTTATTTTTTAAAATAAGAGGACTGTCGACCTTAAGGAATATGAATAACTTCTCTTAGTTACACAAGTCTTAGGCTAACAAATGGATTGTATAGATCATCTTATGAAGGCTATAGGCATGAAAATTGAAATGGACCTACCTCCTCATGATGTGTTCTCCACTCTTTAAGACCCCTTATAGAGCCGTCGGTCTACTGCAAATATTATGTACTTACATGAGAAAGTAGGTAACACTATAGATTTTTTTTTGAAATCTCCTATTCCAATCTACATGACTACCACAAACCAAATGACTTTGGCTCTATGTGAAGTTGACTATGGAGTTTGAGATTTGATTAGAGATAGGATATGTGCTTGTAATCACTCTTTTGGTGTGATTAGACTTTTAAGATTTGTATGTTGCCTTTTAGATATCATTGCCTTTTATTTTCAAATGATTGGCTTTTAACTTTCTTTCTTTTTTGAAATTCCTCCTCCATATGGAATTGGAAGAACAAACATGTGTGCTAAAGATGAATTTAATTTGAAAACTTTGGGACAAGGTTGCTAAGAGAGAGAAAATAAAAGAGCATGGGGTCTAAGAGTCTCGTAAATCTAGGTGAAATAAAAGTGCTATCTTGACTTTGACCTTATTTTATCCAAATGTGGAGGTGAAAGAAAGGGGGAAATGAATACGAAAATGACACATGTAACAAATTTGATTTTCTTCAAATTGCAAAAAATATGACAAATAGAAAAAAGGAATATAATGATAGCAAAGGTGTGATTACTTATCATAAGTCTATGGGAAGTGAAGGAAAACATGCTAACATAGATTATTTATAGATTTCATCTAGAAAAAGAAATAAAAGATAATGTATAAATAATAAGGATAAAAAAGAACATGAAAAGAAAGGTAATTTTATAAGGAGGGCTAGGTTTTATCCATGGTCTTACCAAGTAACCCACAAAAGGAAAACCTAAGGGGTGCCAACAGGCAAAAAGTGACAGAGCTTTTGTATAAAGCACCTCATAAAGAAAGACCCAAAGGATGACAAAATAGTATTGGAAATTATTAAAATAATGAAAAGGAAGAAATGAGAAATAAAAATAATGGTCATTTTATTAGGAGGGCTAGGTTTTATCCATGGTTTTACCAAACAACTCATAAAAAAAAGCCCCAGAGGATGCCAAAATAGTATTGTCAAGCAAAAGGAGAATGACAAGAAAGATAATGAAGACTATAGTACATCAAGAAACCAAAAGAACAAAAGGGAGGACTAAAGGTTCGAAAAGAAAGGAAATTAAGACTATGTCACATCAAGAAACCAAAATACCAAAAGGGGGACTAAAGGTTTGAAAAGGAAGGAAACTATTGCATAGGGAGAGACCCATGCTAAAGTAACCTATAAAAAGATGTTAGATAGATATATTTAGAAAGCATGAAAAAAAGGAAAAGGATCCTACATTAATGGATATATCAAGGATGAGCATGTGATAGACAAGTCTATGTGTCACGAAAGGTTTCTTGGAGTTGAATTAGTTTGGTAGCATGTAATGGAGAATAAGAGTGTGCATCAAAAGATGCCCCAAGGGTAAGTGGATGTAGGGATGGGCATCAGAAGATGCCCCAAATTTTGAAAGGAAATGAAGGTGGGCATCATAAGATGCTCCAAGGTTAAAGTAATGTGTAGATGGGCATCACAAGATCCCTAACAACTAAAAAGAGGAAGAAGAGATAGGAAAGGATAAGAAGCAAAGAGAACCCCATAGAGTGTCTAAATGGATTTAGGTTATCTAAGAAGATTCTAATGATGGAAATGATGCTTGAGGATAAAAGTAAAATAATGATAAGCAATAAGAATAAAAGATAGAGATAAAGAGCTAATTTAGGTAGACAAATAACTAAGTTAGACATATAAGGAAAGAAAAAAGCTAAATTAAAAATCATAGAAGAAATAAAATAGTACAGGGTCAACCTGATTGACCTAGCATAAAATATAGGGCCTAAAGATAGTACTAGGTCAACTAGGTTGACCTAACACAATGTATATAGGTTAAAAAAAGTACTAGGTTGACCTAGTATAACAGACATGAAAATTGTTTTGCATATATCTTTAGTTATACTCATCCATTTTACAAACCATAAAATGCATTGGATTCATGATGAAGTGGAGAATTAAAATAAGGAATAAATAAGTGATAAAATGATGATAAAAGAAATGATAAAAAAGAATAAAAATAAGTGAAAAAAATCCTACAAAGATTTGTTTCATGTCTAGAATGTAATGAAGGTGAAGCCAAAGTAGAGCTATTACTAAATAAAAAAAGAAAAAAAATGGAAACATGAAGACAATACAAATAGTGGTAGGATAGCATTCATGTTAGGTTCACAATAATGTAATGTAGGTGAAGCCAAAGTGGATCTAATGCTAAATAAGAAAGGAAATAAAAATAGAAATGCGAATACATTCCAACTAGCGGTGGGATATAATTCATGTTGGGTTCACTAGAATGTATGCAATAAGAATTGTATGATATACATAAATCAATCCTAAATTAGATAAGATAAATCACACCTACACTTCTGATTAGGGCACACACTTGTTATGTGGGAGCATAACCAATATGAGGATCTCCTAGATCTGATAAGGGGATCACTTGTATCATCTATCACAACACATCATGCTAGGTAGGGTTCTAAAGCCTACAATTTAACATAATCACACAATAAACCTAAAAGAGTCATATGGTTTCTATATTCACTTATGATAATAAACAATAAAGTAAACTAATTTAATAAAAAGAAAAGTAAACTAATCTAGTGCTCACCAAAGCTTGTGGCACAAAGTAAGGGGTTAGATGCAAAGCAATCAAATACATGTATAGGGAACTTCAAATAAAGTAAGTATGAGTAACACCCTAATACAAGGAATACGAGGAGTAATATTATTCAAGCCAACACTTATACTACTTCTATCTATTAAAAGAGAGGAGAGCAAAGTTAGAATATACTTACCTGAATGTGAACCCATTGTGACTCAATCTCTCCCTTGGAAAATGGGGCTTTGAAAGGGGTTGTTGTGGTTCATAAGGATCATTTTGTTAGGTTAAATCATCCAAGACCTAAACACAAGACTAATATTTTCCAAATAAGAAACATAAGCTAAGACTCCTCAAGTAGAATGTTGAAAGAGTAGATTATGAAGAATTATGAGTGAATAATAACTTTGAATTGCATTCATATAGAAATGACTGAAATGACCTTACATATAAGAGTATCTGACCCAAACATCACTTAGACATATTGGTTGTGCTAGGTTTATCAGGTCAACCTAGTACATTATTAGGCTAATGTCTGAAGTTTATGCTAGGTTGGCTAGATGAAAACTAGGCCTAAAGAGCTAAAGTGACCCCAAACTGTGCTAGGTCAACCTAGCTTATTGAATAGGTAAAAAGGGTATAAGCAAGGGAAAGAAGGATAGAAAAAGGAAATACTAGAGGAATATATAAGGAAGGAGAGATAGCTTAGGGAAAGGTTTTAAGATATGAATGGATAGGGAATAATATGAAAATAAAGGAAACTAATCTTGGGAAGCACCAAAGGTCTGCCCACCCCTTTCCCGGTATGTCCCTTAAGGCATGCACTCAAAGAGATTGAGTCATGATGGCTTCCTTCAAGATGTAAAGTATCAGTAATCAATAAAAGTGTGAAAACATTATGTGTATACATAGACCACTTATAGATCTATTATTTGTTGATTTTAACTGCTTATATTTTGTAAATGGTGAAATAGTGTGGACCATGTGGGGAACCACTTGACATGCACCATTCATCTACATCTAATTCACATCCATTCTATTCACTCTTTTTGTGGTAACTCACTCCATTTTTTTCTATTGTATTCATGCTTAGAATTAGGTGTGTTTGAATAAGCACTTGCATGATTTAAAATTTTTCTAAAGCATTTTGGAGTAAAAAAGACCTCATATTTGAATTTATAATGTCCAAAACCATTTGGATCAATTGTAAACATGCCATATTTTTGTTTCACTCATTTTTGGACTATTTTTAGTTTTCACAAATAAATCCATAATATTTTTGCTAAACCTATCTAAAAAACGTGTATTCATTATATTTTTATGACCCAAATTTCTAAAAAAATTTAAGAGTTTGAATATTTATGTGTGTTTAATAATCTATCCAAATTTAAACCCAATCCAGATTATCATTTGGGAGAAAAATAAAGAACAAAATAGGGGTTTATGTATATTCATACAACAAAAGAAGATAAAGAACAACAAAGAGTTTTTAGTTTTTTAGATCACAATCACATGTTGAACCTGGATGCAAATCTTATTTTAATGTTTAAAAATCTAATTAAAGATTTCATTTTTTTTATGGCTTCAAAAATTGTGTATTTTGTATTTGCCATACCATTGAAGTGAGCCTTCAATTCTATTCTTCTCTCCAACTATAATTAATTAGATTGCTAGTTTCATAGTTCAATAAAATAGTACCATTTGTCCTTACATACTTGGCTCTATTAGAAAAGGTCTTACAAAGGTGCCAATCTATTGAGATAATGATAATGTAGCTTGGTGGCTTACTCCACCACTTCACATGACTTGCATTGGATTCCTCTCATATCAACTCCTATATGTGATCCCAAACCCCCAAATGACATTCACAATGATAGATTTACTCCATCCACCACAGATTTAAATAGTATTGTAGATCCAATCAAATCATTTGATACACTCTATACATACACCATGACATTTTTGGCCTACATAAATCCCCATTCATAGGTTTGAATTTAAACATTTGATATGGATTTATTTATTATTCAAATGATTTTGTAATAATAAAAACAAAGCCATTTTTTATTTATTTAAAAATTATTTTAAAAGGATTTTTTTAAAATAACGAATTCTTTAAGCAAAAAGGAGGGTGTTCATTAAGAAAGTATCTTTCTAAGGATATTTTTTGAAATTTTATGTAAGGGGTAATTTTATTGTCAAAAAATTGTAAGTGAGATATAAGATGTTTATTTTAACAATTTTGTAAGAGAGTGTTTTCTTCAAAAAAAAAAATGTAAATGGAGATATAAGCATTTTTTGACAATGTTTTAAGTTGATATTATTTGTAATTGGATAAAATTTTGGTGGAAACTGACATCCAACATATTTTCACATTTATTAGGGGATATTCATATCAAATGAACTTCAAACATTAGTGACAACCTAAAAGACACCTCTATCAGGGAACGAGGCCAACCAACAACTGCAACTAAATAATGAGGACAGTCACACACTTGCTCTAGAAAGATGTTTTTTTGATGTTTTCTCCCTTGTGAACACTAAGAGGGGAATGTTAGGAATTATTCCTCACATGGGTGCCTTAGTTAGTTAGGTTATTACACCAAAATATTAAATATTAATTAATGTGAGTATATATAATATGTGGAGAGGTTTATTCTATAATGTAAGTGAAGTGAATACAACTCATGTAATGTTTTCGGAGAGATTTATGGGATAAGGTGAGACATAATAGGTGATAAGTGTGTGAGAGATTTAGGGAGTAGATTAGAGATATTTTTAGAGATTTGAGATGTGGAAGATCTCTTTATTTGTAGGACATTCTTGCCTATAAATGTAAGAATTTTTGATTGAATAAACTAAGTTGGATGATTGAAATAAAATTCATGGTGGTGTGTTTTCACAGATGAGCTTAGGCTCTACCTAGATTTAAGATAAAATTATAAGAACTACATCAACCTAAGGCCTATTTGTGATATGTAGGCAACACTCAAAGTACATAATATTATTTGAGGGTAGCTTATATTTTCACCTAGTCTCATTATCCTCTTTTAAATTTGATATCTATGGTGTTTATTGTGTTGCACAAATTACTTAAAATGATCATAATGCCTTGTTATTGGTCCAAAATTTGATTGGATTAAAATTGGAAGGCAATGCCAGATGTGTTGGATTTGTTATCCCATTTAGGATTTTACCAATAAAAAATAACAAAGGCACATGTCTTGTGTAAGATATTTGATGGGAAATAGCAATCCAAAGCACCTAGGTGCAAAATTGACATTTTGACTCGAAATGAACTGATCAAAGTTAGCTAGCCCATAAATTGCATCACCCCATTTAGGGATACTTTAGTCAAAATTGTCACTTAAATATGTTAGTTTAAAATATTTTAATTTGCTTTATTGTTTTAAGCTAAATTATGCATTTTGGGTAGAAATTGGTCAAAATCTTGGTTGGAGGTTATTGGTGGCCAAATTTAGGTATCTATAGCGACACTAACTAACACTATGACTAGAGAGGACTATTGGGAAGGTAGGAGATATTTTTATAAGCTTCTCTTTACCAATATATTATAAACCTAGTGTTATACCAACTGTTTGAGTTTCTCTAAGCTCAACTAATAGTATGGATGAAATAGGGGAAATAGAGGAAGTAGGAACAATGGAAGTGGGGACTGTGAATTTAAAAACTAATGAAAGGGTGGAAGACAAGGCATTGAATATGTTGATTAGGTGTGTGGGGACAATCAGGGTTGGTGAGGTGAAAATGATGGGTTGAGAAGAGGAGGGAATAATACTCACTCCAAAGGTTGAAGTGGCCTATGGAATGATAGTCAAGAAAATTAACTTTGAGGCAATATACTATTAAGTGGTGTTGGGGATTAATGGTGATGAAAAAGAAGGAATTATGGATGGAATAGAAATTTGGAGTAGATTGAATGGGGAAGAGGAAGTGGAAGGAAGGGAAAGTGAAGTAGGAATTTAGACTCCCACTATAGGGAGACCCTGAGTACTCCCTCGACCTATTTTTGCTATTGGTATTTGGCTTATTTAGGTGATTGGAGTGGTAGAATATGTGGGGATGAACTTGGGGCTTGAGTAAGAGAGGTATCTAGTGGAAGTTTCAAATCCTCCTATATTATAGGAGAAGGAGAAAGGGGAATAATAGCTATAAGAACTAGTGTTATAAGATTTGAAGTAGTAAATCCTTATGTTAATAGTGTTGTCTCTTCTATTGAAAGATATATAGGTTCATCTGTAACTTACTCTTCTTTACTTATTTCTCCTTTCTTAGCCTTGGTCTTTGTTTACCTCTTCTTTTTCTATTCAAGTCCTATTGATGATTCAATAAGGCCCTCTATAGTTGGTGTAATGCCTTCTATTTTTAATTTTAGGAGATTTTCTTTAAATCCTATGATTTCTATTATAAATTGCACTCCTTTACTCCTTATCCAATTAATAGTCCTATTTATGACATAATATATTCTATCAAAGAGAGAAAATGACTTAGGAACTGACCATCTAATTGGAGGTAGAGGTTTCATAATGACCTGGGTGAGGTAAATGGATCCACTTTGGAAGTATCATCATCTAAGTCATTAGGGACTAGAGCCAAATCATAATACTTTATTTGTTGTAGGGACATTCTTGAGTAGTCCCTCATTCTAGCCATCTCTTCATCATCACAATCCTCTTAATAATATTCATAGTATGGAACATGTTCATATGATATCGACTCTAATGCATGGGTGATTTTACCATATGGGTCAAAATATGGCCTAGACTCTAGGGTCTTTAATGTTACTTGGCTCATCTCTACCTCTACATTTTTAGCCTTCAGAAGAGTTTGGCATGTATAATGGCTGATAGAAATAAGGAAATAAACTCCTACCTTATGTCTATCTGAGAGGATCTTATGAGTTTCCTCTAGTTTCTAGACCAACTCCAACAATGCCCATTTATCACTTACGTACTAGGGGAGAGTGAAAGGATAGCCACTAAAGCCTGATGCCCTAATGTATGAATATGTGAGGAATTGTATGAAGAATCATCCCCATTTAGTGATTTATTATTTTTCTTCCATTGAGAACCTCTCCCTCTCAAGCTCTGAATCAAACATGTTGATGATGTTGTAGATGAAAGAATCATTAACTTTTATGAATTGTTGCTTACTAGCCTAAAGGGTCTAGTCAGGATAGTAGTTGTAAACTCTTTTTATTTCATTGGGAAGAACATTGAGACTTGGGAACAATATTCCCTTAGCCAAAATATAAACAACATATGAGGTCATGTAACATTTGTTTAAGGTTTAAACCTACAACTATTGATGGAGAGAATCACTAATTAATTAGTACCAATGTATATATTGTTTATTCTCTTGTATAGTAAAAATGTACTTATACATCTATTATTCCTGGCAATGGGCATTAGGATTACTAGTGACTCTATGTATCAATGTTATAACATCTCCCACCTCCTTTATAAAATCAGACCTATATATTGTCTTGGGCAATCTAGTAGAGTTCTTAGGGGTCTTGAGCCATTATTTGTTGATTATCTTTTGGCATCCATCTCTCTTCTCCTCATATAACTATGTAGATGTTTGGGGAGTTATATCTAAATAAATCTCAAATTTAGGAATGATAAACACTAAGTTAATGTAGTCAGAGTCAAGATCTAAAATATTTTCTCCCTTATCATTATACACTTGCTTCCTATCAGGGTCATAGTGTCGAGTCATTATCAAAATCAGTTTAGGACTTTGAATGATTAGGGGGAAGGCTACAAATTGTGTAAGTATAGAGTCATAAATACTCTATATCTAGTCATTCTTGAATTCTACCTCTATTTTAGCCTAGAAGTTTCCTAGGTCAATATGACCTAAATTTGTATGACTATTTTTTGTGAGGTTGGATTCTAGATAAGAAGCTAATTTAGGACCCTTAGATTTGAAATTTATCTCTTTGGTAGGCATGGATATTGTAGAAAAGAATCCTATAAGTAACCAAATATGCAACTTGGTGGAATCTGTAGGTGTATTAAGCACTTATTATTTTTAGCAAAACTTAGAGGTGTTCAGAGCACGTCTAATGTCCACAGTGCTTATGTCTTAATAATCTCCAGTGGAGGTGGGATGTGCTTGAGATAGGTCCACTTTCCATGATTCTATAAATATTTTGGGTACATGGTCAAAGTGGGAGGTGCTTGAGGTACATCCACTATTCATGGTATAACGAGAAGTTATGGGGGTCAAGGGTGTTAAGAACACATCCAATGTCCATAAGGACACTAGGGGGAAAGGAATATTAGAGGTAATATTCATTGGGTTTTGAATAGGAAGTATATGCTTTAGTTTGGCCCAATAAAACCTTGAGATTTTAATTTCAAAAAATCAAGAGGGAAAATGAAAACTTTGGGATGAAAACACCATAGAGGTGAAGATTTCAAAACCCTAGATTACTTTAGACTACCTTATACATGAAAGAAAATCTTGTATAGTACTTGAAAGAGGAAAACCCTAAACTAGAATTTAATTAGGTAATATTATCCCTTACTTAACCTACCCTAAACCAAACCTTTCAATGATACCTCAAAATAAAATGAAAAAACTTGAGAACTCAAAATATTTAAAGAAATGAAAACCTAAAGTAAGGAAAATGACACAAAAGGAAGTACCATTTTACTCATGTAGGTAATGTGACTCAAAGCTTTGCAGTCGATGCTTGAAGTATAATTTGTACATGTGAGGTTTGAGGTTCAACAATGAAGGTGAGATTGACCTAAGATCCAAAACACATTTAGAAATTTTAACAATGATATTACCTCACAAATACTTAGTTTTTAAATGAAAACCTATAATAAATTTGAGGTTTGGGTGGTAGGTGGTAAAGGTTGGACCTATTTGAATTAGGTCCACTCTTTGTGGCTTGGGAATGGCTCAACTAGAGGTAGGGTTAGTCATGCACTTTACACATAATGAAAACATGTAGTGTGCACTTTAATCTCTACTTCCTAGAGAAAGGACTTGATAGTTTTGATATAGGTTGGACCTACTTGAGGTAGGTCCACTATCCATGGCTTGGGATAATGAGTTGGCAGGGAGTGGAGCTTAACATGCACTTTGCATTTTGTGAAAATGTGCAATGTACACTCTAGGCTGTGCTTCCAAAAAGAAATGGTTAAGGTGGGCTAGTGGATGTTGGACCTAATTTAAGTAGGTCTACCTTCCATAGTTGGTTTTCTTTATCGATGAAATATAGAGCCCACCATATACTTTGTATGTTGTGAAAACATGCAATGTGCATACTAAGTTCTAGATTATATCAGATGGGTGCATGGTAGGGTTCAAAGCCTACCATGAATTTTACACATTTTAGAATGTGCAAAGTACATAGTGGGTTCTAGATCCCACAATTTATGGGGTTTGGTGTTTTGTAGGACCCAAAAACTATGAAACAACTTGTAGTGGTGAAAAATGCATCTAGATTTCTAGATTCTATGAGGTAAATGAAAAATGGATTTTTTGAAGGGTTAAGGGTTTTCTCCAAAAAAGGGGGTCTCCCTTAGGGTTCTAGATGTAATTATATTTTTGGCACAAAAATATCAACAAAAACCTCCCTTGAAACTATTGTCAAGTTGTTTATTCCTTGAACCATTACAACACTTGGCATTCTAGTTCTTGAAACGACTCTTGGAGTCTCCACTCCTCTACTTCCAGTTCTTTTTGAAAGTTGGTGTATAAATTTCAAACTGATTATTAAAATTAACTCTAACTTGGTTAAGAGATTTTAGTTTTTAATCCTGCTTGACTACCTTATTGAAGACCTGATCCATGGTAGATGGCCCATGCCCATCTACTTCACAACTAGTTTGGGGTTTAATTACATGATGAAATTTTTGATCCTAAATCTCTCATCCACCTGATACTAAGGTACATACATAAGAATATTGGTGAATTACTCTTATAATTCATTCATTGATAGGGCTCCTTGCTTAATATTATAAAAATCTATAAGCTTTTGATAAAATAAAGTTATAAAAGCTATCATGACCTAACAAGTGTCACAAATTATTCCCAAGTGGTGGTGGTAGAGTCAAAGTTCATCTCGAGCTTCATTTTGTCCACTAATTTATTGATTCACCAACAAGATAATATGATCCCCAAACTAATTTGGTGACTTTAGAGTAATTTTGAATCTTGAAATATTTATCCATCTCTATTAGCCATGCTTTAACTCCATCTCCCAATATATTTCCATTGAAATTGGGTAGATATACAACCAATCTATCTCTCACATATTTTACCACTTCCTTATGCCTCTACTATTGAGGATGTTCCTACTTAGTAGGATGATCTTCAGGTTCCTCTAGAGCATTCACCTCTTTGTGCCCATACACTTATTATTCTAAGGCCGTGATTTGGTCCCTAGTCTCTTACATGGTTGTGAGTATTTGATCCAACTTCACAACTTACTTAGTGATAAACTAATTTTGAATAAGTTTGTGTTAGAAAACATGTTAAGTCCTAGAGTTTGATCCTCAAATTTGATACCACAATGTAACAATTCCACTAGGTTTTATTAGAATACAGTATTTTTTAAAAATTGATTACACATATTTCATGTAATAGATTTTAGTTAACCTCACAAGGTTTATATCTAATCCATTTAGCTAATGATCACCATGATAATGATATAATAAAATATAAACAATGTTGGATAAACACTAAAGACTAAATTTATTTCACTAAAGTAATTATACAATTTCATCTATGACTGTTACAACATTACAACCACTACTGTAGATGTACAAATGAATAAATAGTATAGTTCCAACAATAAATAAAGTCTCAATAAATAATAATATAATGATACAAAGTTCCATGGAGCATGAGTCTGTATGACTCAAGTATCTATCTGTAAACTCAAGTATAGTCTCTAATGTAGTGATACTATGGGAGGGAAAGCACATCTGAGTGCTTTTTCACACCAACCATAGGCCATCAATCCCCTGCACTATCTCCTGACAAGGGAATGGCTCACCCTTCATGGATGGGTAGATAATGATGGTGTGAAAATCTAGAGTGAAAAACTAAAACCCATCTGCTATAAGATAACTAATACATGATATGTACCATAAAGAAATCTATTTTAACATGATATTGCACAAACATGTAAACTATATCAAACACATGAAATGACAATGTTTAACTATAAACATTATTTTGGCCAAAGTTTTCAAATAGTCAATGATATCTAGGATCAGTCGATTTCATACACACCACTCAATTGGATTATACCTTATCTAGCATTGATGGCACTAATTAAGATGGTGGAATTTGTACACTACTTATTTAGTGTCATAAATGTGAGATTTAGTTAATTATATAATAATATAAAAACCAATAGATTCAATCAAAATATTTCCTATTAGAATATAATAAATATTCTAAGTACATAAATATCAAATACATACATTTTATCCATAAAATGTAATGAAATGAATATAAAATCATCTATTTATTACTGAATAATAAATAGAATCATATACAATCCTCAATAGAAACATACCATATGAGTAAGAATTATATCTAAATTACTAGTTACCCAATATCAATATGTAATTCAAAATGTTATTTCATCAATTTAATATAACATTAATCACATCTCATTTCGTTGTTTATTCCACAAATAAAATAATAAAACATTCATATAATAACCCTATATGAACTATATTTAAACAATTTAAATACCTTATTTTTAATGCTTCAATTAAAAATTAAATACATAAAAAATCACCCATAATACCTTGCTATTTAATTACTGGTCACACTTATTGAACATAGTAAATGCATCTCTATATGGAATAAAGTTTCATATTTACAATATAATCAATAAATCACATTTATATTCCATACATTTATGCATACATGAAAAACACACAATTTTATGATTAATAACCTATTCAATAGACATTCAAAGTATGCATATGGTATACTATCCACATTCTTTAGATTATCACATATTCTAATAGTACACATTTAACTGTATTGACTTATCTCAAATATTCATAAAACTAATCAATTCCTAATTTAGTGGTTTGACTTAATATGAGCATAATTGTAAAAGATAAATAGGTATCAATTCAAACACAACCAACAAAGCTTTACCAATTTAATTGATTCTAAAGACATAATCAACTAGCCCATAAACCTATTCAAATTCCTTGTTTATATAATGTTCAAAGATTATATACTTAGCCACCTATGTCTAAAATATTTAGAATACTTTGAGAATATAACTCTATCTTTAACCATATAAATGCCTTATACAAAATAACCTATAGTTCTACACAAGAAATTTATTTCAATCTCATTAAAGTTTATACTAGTAATCTAATAAGCGGCAATCCATTAATTAAAGTCTTCAATACA